>OX940951.1:29828242-30331379 GCA_954870475.1 Euphrasia confusa
TCTTCTGAAAATCATGGTGAGCTCGTCCGTTGGCAGCAACGATTATGTCCCGCCGGAGATCATCCACGTCCCCTCTGATTCGGACGTAGAGTCCGAAGAGGAGCTCTTTCGAGCCCCGCCGGAGGTGGTCGAGATTTCGTCGGATTCCGACCCGGACGCCGGAGACAACCATCTCTCCATCGAGCGCACGGTGGAGGCCACCCAATTCTGGCATTCGCGGACTCAGCCAGCGATGTGGCCCGCCAGGGCCTGCCCTTGCCGCCACCTCTCTCCGTTCCCTTCGCCGGCGTGGAGGATCATCGGGTCATGGTACAAGATGCCTTGGGCCAGAACTGGCCCATGAAGCTAACTCGACTTCGTGACCGGCTCCGGGTACGGGGGAAGGGATGGCGCTCCTTCTACCGCCATCTGGGAGCTCGGAGAGGGTGGCGCGTCTGGGTTAATTGGTCGCCGGATGGTGTCTCCCGGATTCGTGTTACCGATGAGCACGGCGTCGCCCGGACCAAACTCCGATAGAATTTTTTAGGACGGCTTGTAGGTCGGTTTTTGAGTAGTCTTTTGGCAAAAGGCCCTTGTTTTTCCTCTGTAAATATGGGTTTTGAATCTCGATGTAAAGGGTTCTCCCCCTTGTCGGAGGTTTGCTAATGAAAATCCTATGTTCTTGATTTCTTTTCGTTTGCATTAATCGTGTCCGTGGCACTAGACGCCACAACCCTTCGTCCGGTTTTTTCTTCTCTCCCGCCGCCGCCGGGGACGCGGTGCGCGGGAACATCGGGATGGTGGGCCGCTTATCCATACAAAATCGTGGCCCGCGGCGCTGACTCCCGGGCCCCGGGTCTTTGGATGTCGTGTCGTCCCGGGACGCAGTATTGCGTTGCTGGCGAAGCGCCATACTCTAAAAACCAAAAACTCCCGGTATAGGTACCTGTCCCGTGACACGGGTTCTGAAGTGCAGACTTCTGGGGTTCGTCCCGTGTCCCGGTACACGGCCCTTCGTGCTCTGTGGACGGTTCATATCCGTTTGGGCTCCTTTATGCGTGTTGGGCTTCGAGAGTACTTGAGTACATTTATCAATAACCGTTCCTGATTGTCCCCTCTTTGGTGCAGTCTTCTTCTATAAAAACCCCCAATCACGCAGCAGTTTCTCCTTCCGCACCTTTAATTTCGCTTCGAACCCTAGAAATTTCCGGACCTCCGTCTCCGAGTCTCTGAGATTTCGCTCAAGGTAGTCCCTCGAATCCTTTATCTCCTTTTTTCCTTCTTTATAGGTTCCGATGTCGTCGTCCCGGGGAAAAGAAATCATCTTATCTGACTCCTCATCTGAGGACGCGGTGGGAGAAGATAACCGAGGCGACTCATCGTCGGACACGGAGCCGGACATGAATGTCCTTTTCCAACAGTTCGATGCGTTGATGGACGGAGAGTACCCTCCGCCTGCTGTGTTTCTTTGGGATTCCTACTTCCGCGAGAATCCCTATCCCGGCGCGCCGTTACGGCCCCCTGCCCATTCGCCGCGCGCTTGTTGGAATTTGATATCCCGGGTTATTAAAAATTATGCAGAAACTAATAACCCGATCAAACCCTTCGCCGGAGATCACACGAACGCCGACGAACGAGCCGAACGCATGATGCGACCGAAGCCGCGCGCACGCCCAGCCGAGCCCCCGTCCGCGGGGCTCGCGCGATCAAGGACCGATCGCATGAGGGCGATCGATCGGGGTGGGGCTGCCCAGCAGCCCCCGCGGCGAGTCCGGCGACTCGCCGCCGCCTAGGGTGGCCCGCCTCCAGCTGGGCCGTCGTGCCCAGCAGCTGCCCGCGATCGATCGTTTGATCGATCGCGCCCCGGCGTCCAGCCGGGGATCGTCCCATGCGCCACGCCGCCGAAACCCTAGGCGGCGATCCCGCGGTCCGGTGGCTTCGCCACCACCGCGTGATCGTTCGTCTAATCCGGGTTCGACTTTCGGATCTTCGTTCTACGGTATTCTCGATAAATCCAAAATCAAATAATATCAAGGACGTTTAGATATTATACCTTCGATTCGTTGTTCGGAGAAACGAAATCAAACACCTTTGAATCTTCCCACGTATTCCTTGCACTCCATTCGAACGTCGGGTGGGCGACGATCTATCGAACTCCTATGGATCTCCTTCAACTCTCTAGAACTATCAAATATTGATATTCTTGTCTTATGATTTATGAAGGCCATGTAGTGCTTTTATAGGCTACGTAGGCGGTCTAAAGGAGGTGAAATATTGGGCTTCTAATATTGATGATTAAATTGAGCCCAGCCCAAATCTATTAATCCTTATCAATATTAATTTTATTTATTTTCCACTATATAAATAAAATTGCACTCCCAATATTTACCCATATTATATCAAATAATATTTCTCCGGTTAGTATTATTTATTCCGTGTATTTAAGATTTAAATATCCATGAATAAAATTTATTTATTGCTTAATAAATTTATTCATCTCTTATATCCGAGAATACTACCACTCAACCTTATTTATTATGCGGGAACAAATCCACTCGCGAGGTTTACATAATAAATCCTTATGAGCTCATCTCGGGGATATTATCAACCCTTCCGGGATACACTGTCCCTTCAAGAATTCACGGCATGTCATATATAAAATATAGTGACCCAACTCAACCGGTAATTAACCCAATAATTAAATCGGTTAATTCCTTTGGAAAATAAAAGCCACTTATATTAAATACACACACCCGCAATTGTTTCGGGGATTAAGAATAAAATACTCCGAGACTTAAATCAATTATCACAGAGCAATCCTAATTGATAAGTCTCAAGCGATCCGCTCATTACACCAAGTGTACAAGTGTGATAAAATAATTAAGACAAATTATTTTCTCTCTTCACACAACGACTATACCGATGGATTGGTCCGTGTCCATCTAGGTCGTGAGCAACTGTTCGATTAAATACGAGTAACCGATAGTATGATCTTCTGTGTGGGCCCGACACACCATACTAACTACAACGTATATAATCTAGGACTATAATTTGCATTTATTTAATTAACAATAATTAAAAGCAAATGAATTTTCATTATTAATAGGTAAATGAAAGTGTACAAGGAGTTCAGAATACTCAAATCTAGACATTAAGTATACTACTCCATCAATCTCCCACTTATACTAAGGTCTAGTCTTATCTTCCAAACTTCTGACTCCCAAACCCTCCAAGTGCTTGAAATATACTTCCTTAGGAAGTATCTTGGTGAAAGGGTCCGCTAGGTTGTCCTCCGAAGCTATCTTGGTGACTACTGCATCGCCCCTCTTGACGATGTCTCGAATCAGGTGGTACTTGCGCTCTATGTGTTTCGTAGCACTATGGGACCGTGGTTCCTTACTGTTTGCCACTGCACCGCTATTGTCACAATAAATTGTCATAGCCTTGGGCAAACTCGGAATCACATCTAAGTCCTGGAGGAAATTAAGGAACCACACTGACTCTTTCGCTGCCTCTGAGGCTGCAACATATTCAGCTTCCATGTTAGAGTCTGAAATGCACTTTTGCTTAACACTCTTCCATGATACGGCTCCACCTCCCAAAGTGTACACATAGCCTGATGTCGACTTACGCCGGTCCTTATCAGCTTGGAAATCCGAATCTGTGTAACCCAAAGGAATCAGATTGTCTGCTCCGTATCTCAGAACATAATCCTTAGTATTTCGCAAATACTTGAAAATGCTCTTTACGGCAGTCCAATGAGCCTTTCCAGGGTTACTCTGATATCTTGCCACTATGCCAACCGCATAACAGATATCAGGCCTCGTGCAAACAACTTCTTATAACTGTCTACATCAATTAATCCAAAATCCGCTAGCATAGCAAGCCACGTGGTGTGGACGTTTACTACACCAAAAGACTTTTATAATTGACTCCCAATTACTTGATCCATTCAATCTTGTAAATCAAGACGTGGAGAATCATAAGTGAAACTCGAAGTTTCTTACCAGTGATTCACCATGCGAACAACCCTATCTCTCATAAATGAGGGAGCCGAGCAGACAATCGATCCATCTATCAAAGAATGGTACGAAGGTCTCTAATTTGTGTCCTCTACATGACCAAGTGGCTCTGGCTCCATTCCACTCCCCCGAGGTGAGAATGAGTCGACTTGAAATCAGTTTTGGAAAGACAAATTAGGCATTGTTTGATAAACTTAATCAATGTTTCTCGTAAGAGGAATTACAAGAACTCTCCTCCAATGACTTATCTATACAAACTTCAAAAGTTTATAAAAGTCACCAAGAGAGCAGCAATGGAGACCATGGGTATGTTTCCATAGCCTCTCCCACTTAGCTTTTTACAATAAAGGGATACGCTATCTAGTGCATAAAATAAACACATATAGCATGCATACATGTAATAAAGCACATAGTATTATCACATAATCAAAATAATACTAGAATATTATTTTCCGACTATTATGGCTTTATCACATCTCCGTACGCATCTTCTAGTCTTCAGTCTTCGTTTCTTGAATGCTCCATGTGACGAGAATATTAATTTCCAATATTTAAATCTATTCATTTTCAATTAATCCAAAAGTTACTTAATTCGAAAATTAAGTCAATCGAATATATCGAAAATTAAATTAAATATTATTAATATTTTTTTTTATTTTTTATTTTCCTTTTCTACTCCATTAAATCTCTAGAATAATCTATCCAAGACTCACTTGGAATATTCTAGAAGATTTCTATAATGGAATAAGAAAATAAAATAAATTAGGACTCTTCTACTTTCCATAATTAATTAATTTCCATCTAATGAAAATTCCCAAGAATAGGAATAATCAATTAGGAAATAAATTAGTATTAAATTAATTAGATTCCTAATCCATGAATATTTCCATAATAGAAATAAAACAACAGGAATCCTAATTAATTCCAAATTGATTCTTTTCCTTATCCATGAGAGTTCCCATAAAATAGGAGTACTCAAAAAGGAAAAATCCGAATCAAATTAGGAAAGTGGATCTTCGGTAGGAGTAGCATGGGTTGGGAGACCCCACGCCACCTCCACCTCAACCGACCGCCGCCTAGGGCACGCCGCCGCCGCCCGGCCCACGCGCCACCACCACTGGTGGCCTGCGTGGCCGAGACTCCCACGGACAGCCCCTCGTTGGGCCGAGGGTCGATCGATCCTCATGGGATCGATCATGGGGATTGATCGATCCCCGGTCCTTCGTCTTCTCATCACTTCGTCTTCTCTGGGTTCTTCGATTCATCGATCCAATCGCAAAATAAATTACATAATCTAAATTACAATTCCGGTATCGATTCTATACATGAAATCGACCCTATACAATTTCCGGAAAAACATAGAACGTAATAATAAATCCTAAATTCGGTCAACCCCCGAATTTTTACTATTACAAGCATTCACCACCAAAAACGAATCTCGACATGTCCGAGAGTTTAATAATCCAACATAAATATGACAAAATAATTAAACGAACAATCATCAAGCCATAATAGTCGGAACCCTGCGAGGTAGAACAATTTTATCGAAAATACCGCGAACGAAAACCACGCTATGATACCAATTGTTGGAATTTGATATCCCGGGTTATTAAAAATTATGCGGAAACCAATAACCCGATCAAACCCTTCGCCGGAGATCACACGAACGCCGACGAACGAGCCGGGGCACGAGCCGAACGCATGACGCGGCCGAAGCCGCGCGCACGCCCAACCGAGCCCCCGTCCGTGGGGCTCGCGCGATCAAGGACCGATCGCATGAGGGCGATCGATCTGGGTGGGGCTGCCCAGCAGCCCCCGCGGCGAGTCCGGCGACTCGCCGCCGCCTAGGGTGGCCCGCCTCCAGCTGGGCCGTCGTGCCCAGCAGCTGCCCGCGATCGATCGTTTGATCGATCGCGCCCCGGCGTCCAGCCGGGGATCGTCCCATGCGCCACGCCGCCGAAACCCTAGGCAGCGATCCCGCGGTCCGGTGGCTTCGCCACCACCGCGTGATCGTTCGTCTAATCCGGGTTCGACTTTCGGATCTTCGTTCTACGGTATTCTCGATAAATCCAAAATCAAATAATATCAAGGACGTTTAGATATTATACCTTCGATTCGTTGTTCGGAGAAACGAAATCAAACACCTTTGAATCTTCCCACGTATTCCTTGCACTCCATTCGAACGTCGGGTGGGCGACGATCTATCGAACTCCTATGGATCTCCTTCAACTCTCTAGAACTATCAAATATTGATATTCTTGTCTTATGATTTATGAAGGCCATGTAGTGCTTTTATAGGCTACGTAGGCGGTCTAAAGGAGGTGAAATATTGGGCTTCTAATATTGATGATTAAATTGAGCCCAGCCCAAATCTATTAATCCTTATCAATATTAATTTTATTTATTTTCCACTATATAAATAAAATTGCACTCCCAATATTTACCCATATTATATCAAATAATATTTCTCCGGTTAGTATTATTTATTCCGTGTATTTAAGATTTAAATATCCATGAATAAAATTTATTTATTGCTTAATAAATTTATTCATCTCTTATATCCGAGAATACTACCACTCAACCTTATTTATTATGCGGGAACAAATCCACTCGCGAGGTTTACATAATAAATCCTTATGAGCTCATCTCGGGGATATTATCAACCCTTCCGGGATACACTGTCCCTTCAAGAATTCACGGCATGTCATATATAAAATATAGTGACCCAACTCAACCGGTAATTAACCCAATAATTAAATCGGTTAATTCCTTTGGAAAATCAAAGCCACTTATATTAAATACACACACCCGCAATTGTTCCGGGGATTAAGAATAAAATACTCCGAGACTTAAATCAATTATCACAGAGCAATCCTAATTGATAAGTCTCAAGCGATCCGCTCAATACACCAAGTGTACAAGTGTGATAAAATAATTAAGACAAATTATTTTCTCTCTTCACACAACGACTATACCGATGGATTGGTCCGTGTCCATCTAGGTCGTGAGCAACTGTTCGATTAAATACGAGTAACCGATAGTATGATCTTCTGTGTGGGCCCGACACACCATACTAACTACAACGTATATAATCTAGGACTATAATTTGCATTTATTTAATTAACAATAATTAAAAGCAAATGAATGTTCATTATTAATAGGTAAATGAAAGTGTACAAGGAGTTCAAAATACTCAAATCTAGACATTAAGTATATTATTCCATCAGCGCTTGTAGTACCCCCGAATGGGGGGCCCACGGCCGGGCGAGTATAGTCACTCCTGCCATGTTAAAGGACAAACGGGAGGAGTGGAGGATCCCGATCAATGTCCACATCTACCTTCCTCGTGCTGGGGAATCTGCTTGCTGCCCGCCTCCCGGGATGGTGGCGATCGGGACGGAGGCGCTAGAGTTCGGGCTCCGGTTCCCCTTACACCCCAACGTCAGTGCCGCTCTCTGGTTTTGGGAAGTGGCTCCTCATCAGATCCACCCCAACGGATGGTCACAGCTCATCGGGGTCCTTTCGATGCTGGGCAAAGTCGGCCTCTATCGGACCCTCACTGATTCGGAGATCCGGCGCTCATTCACGATTGCGCGATTTGGGGGGAGCCACGACGATTATACCGTCAAGGGGCGCTCCGGGATCCCTCCTGTGGAGGTGAAAATGTCCAAGGTGGAATTCCCCTGGGCGCAGTGGGTGTACGTCGCCGGGGCATGGCGGACCCAGACCCCTAGCGGGGAGATCGACATCCCCACTCGCTATCATGACAAAATTGCCAGTAAGATTTGAGACATTTCTAAGTTTTCCCCGCCGTACTGATTTTAACTCCCTCTTGTACTTTCTTATGTGTGAACACTCGCGGAGAGGGGCCGTTGAACTGGGACTACCAAGTTGCGTTGGAGTTTGCTGGTGCCCTGCCAACGAGGCGCCGCATAGCCGACTATTTGTGTACTGAGGAGTCACGGGACGACGCTCGCCTGATCTGTCCCCCCAAGCATCTGTTTGACCCGTACCCAGGTAATGTCGCCCTGCTCTCGTGTCAACTTGATAGACAGGTTGTTTCATAATTACTTCTCCGTCTGCTTATGGAGTCGAACATTGTGATGCAACCCCGTTTACTCGAGTTTTCGAAGATCGCCCCCGCGGCAAAATGTCTAAGTTTCCCGGGGTTCCAGACAAGAAACTGTCATCCGCCGCGCCGCCGCCGCGCAGGCCCGCCTTTAGGGCGAGGACCCGTGGTCTGGTCGCCGCACCGCCGCCCGTGATCCCAGCTCGGTCCGCCTCTCGGGTCCGCCGAGTCCGTCCGTCCTCGCCGCCGCTATCACAGGAAGCGGTGGAGTCCCGGGACTCGGGGCCACTGCCCGAGATCCCTCACGGCCCCGCCATAATGGACGCGAGAAGCGTGATCCACGCGTCTTCCTCTGGTAGCCGCGTTCCCGGGTCCCGGAATAGCGGTCCCGTGGACATCGTCTCGGACGAGTCGCCGCCCGCGCGGGAGCCTTTGATGGGGTCCTTTCCTGATTCGCCCCAAGGCGGGCTGTTCTCTCAGGATCTCCCGGAAATGCCCGAGCCCTTTCTGTCCCGGAAACGGAGGGCGCCCTCCGACCCGGAGGGTGGAGGCTCCGGCCCCCGGGCCCCCGCCGAGCCGCCGCAGACAGGGCCTCTAGGAAATGTCCCGCCCGTTGGGAGCACGCCGGTTTACGGGGTTGATCCGGGCGTCGCCCAGAGGTAGGTGTCTCGTCACTTATCCTCGCGTCTTACTGTGACCTTTCTTCTGCCACGATTGGCGATTTACTTGTCGTTTGTATATGGTGACAGTATCTCGGGTTCAGCGCCCCACCTGGCGCCGCTTCTGATTCAGTATGCCGCCAGTCGGGGGCCCCTGCCTCCAGTGTCCACCCCTGGACTCCCCGTAGGCCGGGCGATTGATTCGGTAGCCCGCTGCTGGACCCAAGAGCTGCAAGCCTTTAACCGGGGACCCGACGAGGCCTTCCTCCTCGCGTCCATGCTGCAGAGCCAGGCGACCGTGGCCATGACCGAGATACATGACTGGCTCGAGGGGCAGGCCCGCCAGATCAGGCACTGGATGGATCTCGCCAATGGGAGGGAAAGGACGATCGAGGAGCTGGGCCGAATGAATGTGGACGTGGTCTCTCGGAACGAGCAGCTGAGCGGCGAGCTTAAGGAGCACGAGGAGGCTCTTCGGCAGAGCACCGAGGCCCTTGCCCTTCGTCTGGAGACCGGGACAAGTGGCGCGCCTTGGCGGATTTCCGGGGCGAGAAACTGAAGGTGGCTGTTCCCGGGACTGCAGCGGCGGAGGCCCGGGTCGCGCAGTTAACCACTGCGCTTTCCGAGGCAATGGCCCGCGCGATGCAGTTGGAGCAATCCCTCGCCTCCCGGGATGCAGAGATGGCGAGCCTCCGAGACCGGCTGGCTGAGGCCGACGCCCGCACGGACGAGTTGGAGGCCTACGCCGAGAGTCCCTGGACCGATCATACGATACTCCTGGACCACTTCTATTCTCGCTCCATGGCGGACATCATTCGGCACGCTCACCAAGCCAATGATCAGGTACTCCTTGACCGCGTCCTGACCTACTGGAAAAAGTACATGGCGGGGCGCGAGCTTGATCTCGGGATCACCGAAACCTTTCTCGACCTAGAGGAGGACCTTCACATCGACATGATATGGTGGCCAACCTATGATCGCCTGGTCCGCCCCAGCTCGCCGCCTGCTCACGCCGCCCCTTCTAGACCGGTGGGGGGTACCTCAACTGCGGCCGAAGTGACGGCGTAAAATGCCGACCATGTCTCGGAGGTGACGGGGGAGAATGCTGGCGTGTGCCCGGAGGTGATCCCGGAGGCGAAAGGTGATTCGGACCCCAACCAGGAGGCGATTATGGAGGAGGTAGTGTCCAGCTTCCCGGAGAAGTCTTTCGATGCCTTCATGGCCGGCGTGGATCAGGTTGGAGATGTGGCGACTGTTGGAGTTGTGTACTTAATGTCTAGATTTAAGTATCGGTAAACTCCCGGTCATAGCATTTAACCTATTTAATTAATAAACAATTATTTGCATTTAATTATTATTAATTAATTATGCAAAATATAGTCCTGGATTTTATACGTTGTAGTTAGTATGGTGTGCATGGGCACACAGAAGATCATACTATCGGTTACTCGTATTTAATCGAACGGTTGCTCACGACCTAGATGGACACGGACCAATCCATCGGTATAGTCGTTGTGTGAGAGAGAAAATAATTTATCTTAATTATTTTATCACACTTGTACACTTGGTGTATTGGGCGGATCGCTTGAGATTTATTGATTAGGATTGCCTTGGATAATCAATTTAAATCTCAGAGTATTTTATTCTTAATCCCCGATATTATTGCGGGTGTGTATATTTAATATTAGAGACTTTGATTTTCCAAAGGAATTAACCGATTTAATTATTGGGTTAATTACCGGTAAAATTGGGTCGCTATATTTTATATACGACATGCCGTGAATACTTGACGGGAAAGTGTATCCCGGAAGGGTTGATAATATCCCCGAGATGAGTTCATAAAGAATTATTGTGTAAACCTCATGAGTGGATTCGTTCCGCACAATAATAAAGGTTGAAC
The DNA here is from genome assembly GCA_954870475.1 of Euphrasia confusa. NCBI lineage: Eukaryota > Viridiplantae > Streptophyta > Magnoliopsida > Lamiales > Orobanchaceae > Euphrasia > Euphrasia confusa. The sequence continues at coordinate 29,838,872 of OX940951.1, forward strand.
GGTACTAGTCTCGAATATAAGAGATGAATATTATTTATTGAGCAATAAATAAATTTATTCATGGATATTTAAATCTTAAATACACGGAATAAATAATACTAACCGGAGAAATATTATTTGATATAATATGGATAAATATTGGGAGTGCAATTTTATTTATATAGTGGAAAATAAATAAAATTAATATTGATAAGGATTAATGGATTTGGGTTGGACCCAATTTAATCTTCAATATTAGAAGACCAATATTTCATCTCCTTTTGATCCCCTACGTAGCCTATATAAGCACTACATGGTCTTCACTTTTCATAACACAATTTAACCTACGCCAATCATAAAGTCTTGGAGAGTGAAGGAGATCCATAGGAGTTCGATAGATCGTCGCCCACACGACGTTCGGACGAAGTGCGAGGAATACGTAGGAAGATCGCAAGGTCATCGTTTGAATTCGTTTCTCCGTACAACGAATCGAGGTAATATAATCGAGAACCCCCTCTATGATTATATGTTCGTTTAATTGTAATATGTACATGAACAAGACGATCCGGGAAAGCGTCGAGACCGGGATACGGGGATCTCTCGATCCCCGTCGCAATCGAGAGGGGAGGCCGAACCCTAGGGTTCGACCGCCGGCACCGCGCGACGAGGGCCGAGCCCCGGCTGGACGCCGGGGCATGCGATCGACCGAAGTCGATCGCTGGGGTGCCACGGGCTGGTGCCGTGGCGGACCCCAGCCGCCCTCGATGGCGGTGTGCGCAAGGGAGGAGCCCCGGCTGAAGCCGGGGCGAGCGATCGACCGCGTGGTCGATCGCGAGGGAAAGCCGCGGCTGGAGCCGCGGCGGGTCAGCTGGGGGCTGACCGCCCTCCTCCGGCGGCGGTGGTGAGTCGCCGGACTCACCACCGGGGGCTGCTGGGCAGCCCCAGCGATCGCCATGCACGGCGATCGCGAACCCCGCGGATGGGGTTCGGCTAGGGTTTAGCCGCGGGTTCATCCCGCGGCGATGCTCTCGTCGAGCCCGGTTCTTCGTGGTGTTCGCGTTCGTGGTTTCCGGCGACGGGGTTTCGGTCGGGTTATCGGTTCCGCATAATTTTTGATAGCCCGGGACATCGAATCCCAGCAACTGGTATCAGAGCGAGGTTTCGTGTTCATGTATATATTCGATTATTGTTCTACCTTGCAGGATTTCCGGCTATCATGGTTGATTTAATTATTGCTTAATTAATTATCATGATTATTCTTTTATTAATCTCTCGGACATGTCGAAATTCGTTTTGTGTGGTTGAATGTTTGTAATAGTAAAAATTCGGGGGTTGACCGAATTTAGGATTTATTATTACGTTCTTTATTTTCCGGAAAATGTATAGGGTCGATTTCATGTATAGAATCGATACCGGATAGTGTAAATTAAATTTTGTAATTTATTTACGTTGGTTCGATGATGAGACGATCACAGGAAGACGAAGACGTGTGACGAAGACGAAGAGGACGAACTACTGGGGATCGATCGAACCCCTTGATCGATCCCAAGCAATCGACCCAAGGAGAGGGGCCGATCGCCCTCGGCTAGGGCTGCTGCCGGCGACGGTGGTGGCTGGTGGCTGGGCGGCGGTGCTCCTCCCATGTGGCGGTCGATCATGGTGGGGATGGCGTGGGGTCTCCCAATCCCATGCTATTCCTACCAAGATATTACTTTCCTAATTAATTCGGATTTTTCCTATTTGAGTGTTCTCCTTTTGGAAACTCTCATGGATTAAGAAAAGAATTAATTGGAATCAATTTTATTCCTATTGATTTATTTCCTTTATGGAGATATTCATGATGGAGTTATATTCTAAATGTCTAGTTTAGTGACAATATGGAACTCCTTATCTGTGTTTTATTATCTATTAATCAAATTGTCGGCATTTTGTCTTTCATGTACTTTATGCAATAGTCCTAGATATATACGTTGTAGACAGTATGGCGTGAGGAGACACGCGGAAGATCATACTGTCGGTTACTCGTATACTATCGAACAGTAGCTCACGACTTAGATGGACAAGGACAATCCATCGGTACGTCGTTGTGTGACTGGTAGATAGTCGGTCTTGACTATCATGTTACACTCGTACACTTGGTGTATTGAGCAGGACCACGGGAGGGCGTTCGGTTTATACTAATCGAAGTAACCGAACTAGACCTCAGATATTACGGATATACGAATTCCTAATCCCTATATAATTATAGGTGCGTGTGTCCAATTCTCGGTTCTTTAACTTGCCAATGAGTGAGACTAATTGATTAGTCGAGATCCTCGGTAAATTGGGAATCGTAATTGTACGCACGGCATGCTGTAGATTATAGACAGGAAACCGTGTCCCGTTTATTGGGTTGATTACGTCCCCGAGATGAGCTCATAAAGTTTATCATGTAAACCCTGCAGGTGGATTTGTTCCACATGATAATAAGGATGAGTGGTACTAGTCTCGGATAATAAGAAACGAATTAATTTAATTATTAGTAATTAAATAAATTCGTGGACGTTCGATATCTTAAACACGGGGAAAGTCGTATATGTAATTTTTCGGCGGAAATATTATTGTTGATATAATATTAAATTAATTTCGGGAATTCAATTATTATTTTATAGTGGAGTTAATAATAATTAAATTTGAAATCGATTAATTAAGGAATTGCTTTTTAGTATTCCAAGTTAATTAATATTTCATTTTAGCCCCTAATTAATTTACCTAAGAGGTCCCTAGTGTAACTCTATTTAAACCCCCCCCTTTGCCTCTCCTAAACCTATCATTCGCCGCATTCTTTTTTGCAGCAGAAATTAATTGCGTTAACGCAAAAATAATTTCTTCTGTAAAAATTAATAAAGCCTTTGTGCAATTATTTTACACAGAAAGTAAAAAAGATTATTGCGGTGGTTTTTATGAGAAGCAGAAAAAGGGAGACCCAACGGATCGTTGCCCACACAACGGTTGGATCAAGGGAAGAGCCATACACTAGCAATCGCTAAGGTCTCAACAATCGACCGAGAGGTATGAGATCGAATTCTCTATTCCGCTATTTAATTCGATCTATTTTTCTCGTTGATCATACATGAACGTAGATCGGGTTCCGGGGTTGTGGGTTGTATTCCTCGACTACTGGGAGTTCAAGGACCTCCGGATCGGTAGTCGGAAGAGGAAAAACGACCCGGAAACGAGCCCGGAACAGCAACGTCGCGTTGCTGTTCGCGGACGAACAGCGCCCGCTGGTGGGCAAACGGCGGTCGCCGTTTGCAGCTCCACCAGCGACCGCTGGACTGCAATCGGCGGGCGCTGATTGGGTGCAGTCCAGCTCCGTTTCGCGCGGTTGTCCTCCGGGGCAATGGCTGGGCGTGACTCGGGTCATGGGCTGTCGTGTGAACGAAGTAACGGACGTGGAGGTCGACTGGGATCGTTCGGATGTTCGAGCGATCGAACGAACGCATCCCGGGTAGTCGATTTCCAACAAATGGTATCAGAGCCGGTTTTTGTACGTTCTATGTATCGTTTGCGAGATTTGTTTTGCAGGATCACCCGATTATTATGGTCATGTTTATTTTACTGTATTTTGTGGTGTGTTAAACTCTCGGGATTGTCGAGATTTTTGGTTTTATCGTTGCTTGTTTGTTATAGTTAAAACGACGGGTTGAGTCGTTTAGGGTTTTTCCTTTTCGTTTTCGTTTATCCGGATGTATAGGATCGATCAACCTGTATAGGATCGATGCCGGAAGTAGTTAGTTTACATGTGTAATGTCACTGCTGCTTGGTGTATCGAGAGGAGATCGAAGGACGGACGAACGAGGGTCGAAAAGTCGAACCCGCAGCCTGCTGTGCACAAACGGCGCCCGCTGGAGGGCAAATGGCGACCGCCGTTTGCAGCTCCTCCAGCGACCGCTGATGGTCATACAGCGGGCGCTGTTCGAGGTTTGGCAGCAGCGGCTCGGGGGTTCGACGGACATCACGGAACGCTCGTCTTTGCCCGGGATGATACTCCAGTGGGAGGGGTTCGTCTCTTGGCACTTAGACGAGTCGGTGATGGACCGAGACCTAGACGAGCAACGAGACGAAGATCCGAGAAGACGTGCATTGAAGAATTTTTAAAGGCCATAATAATCGGGACATGTTAAATGCTTTCTATGTGTTTACGTGTTTTATTATGCTTTAATTTTATATGCATATTATCCTTATCGTAAAATACTAAGTGGGAGAGGGATTGGAAACAATCCCGCGGTCTCCATTCTCTGTTTCGAGAGTGATGTGTATTGACTTACGAGTTGGCTTTAGTGTCATCCTCCCTATCGGATAAAGTCGATACACGGAAATCATTTTGATCGAAATACGAATTCAATTCCATTTATAGAATTGAACACTTAAGTTTTTCAAAGCAAATGCCTAATCTGGTTTTCAAAGACTAAGTTCAACTCGACTCATTCTCACCCCGGGGAGTGGAATGGAGCCAAAGCGCTTGCTTATGTCGATGACACAGATTAGAGACATTCGAGTCATTTGATGACTAGATCGATTGTCTGGTTGGCTCCCTCACTTGTGAGAGATAGGGCTCAATTGCATGATTGATCGCTGGTTAGAAACTTCGAGTTTCACTTACGAGATATCAAGCTTTGATTAATGAGATTGTGAAATTTATTAAATGGAATTCAATTAACAAAGTTGTTTGTTTAGTAAACGTCCACACTATCGTGGCTTACTAGACGGAAACGGAACTTTGGGTTAATTGAGGCTCGACAGTTATAGGAAATCGTAAAGGGACCGCATGTCAACGTAAACGTCCACACTAACGTGGCTTGCGGTGGATATGTAGTTCCCGAGCGGTTAACTTATTACTGAGAAATGGTACACACTTAGGTACGCTTTACAGTATCCTCCCCATCGGAGTCACTGCTGTAATGATGTACGACCGAAGTAAAAGTCCAGTTATAAAATCATTTGGACTAGTATACGTCCACATGAACGTGGCATGCTGGTCTGATGGGATTTTAGGATTGATTGGTAAATTTAATGATATTAATTAAGGGAGTTAATATCGAATTAAATTTGACGGTTTGATTTGTCTCTTTTATAGATATGGTACTCAACCCACTGTCTGTGATACTAAAAGAAAACAAACTCACTGGTCCAAATTATGTTGATTGGAAACGAAACTTGGACATTGTCCTAACTGCTGAGGAGTACAAGTATGTACTCCAGGTCGAATGTCCTGTTGCACCTACTGAAACATCCTCTCCTGAGGAAAAGGAAGCTCATCGGAAGTGGGTCAAGGCTGATCAGATGGCGCGGTGCTACATTTTGGCATCTATGTCAAATGTGCTGCAACATCAGCATGAAGCCATGAACACTGCCTATGATATGATGCTTAACCTTAAGGAGATGTTTGGTAGTCAGGACAGGGCAGCCAGGCAAGATGCTATGAGGAAACTCATGACGGCCACTATGTCCGAAGGAACGCCCGTGAGGGATCACGTTCTTAGGATGATAGGCTATCTGAATGAGATAGAGATTATGGGAGGTGCTATCGATGGGGAAACCCAGATCGACATAGTGCTCCAGTCTCTGCCTAGGAGTTTTGAGCAGTTCCGCCTGAACTATAACATGAACAAGAGGTTATATACGTTGGCGGAACTCCTGACTGAACTCCAGGCGGCAGAGGGTATCTTTAAGAACTCTCAAGCACTTGTGGCTGTGAAATCGACTCTTCCTCGCCCTTCGGGGATTAAGAAGAAGAAAAAGCAAGGACGGAAACCCAGTGGGCCCAGAGTTGGTGGACCACAGAATGGAGTGAACAGGCCTAAGGGCAAGTGTTTCCGTTGCAAGCAGTCTGGGCATTGGAAGTCTAATTGTCCTCTCAGACAAGGAGGTATGAACTTTTCCTTAGTCACTGAAACATGTTTAGCGGTGTTATCCACCGGTACCTGGTGTGTGGATACGGGAGCCACTGATCATGTCTGCAATTCTTTGCAGGGGTTCCAGGAAACCCGGCGGCTTAGAGAGGGAGAGATCACCATCTACATGGGCAACGCTACGAAAGTGGCGGCAGTTGCAGTGGGAGATGTTCATTTATCTTTTAATAATAATGTTTTGGTATTGAATAATTGTCTTTATGTACCGGATTTTAGAAAGAACCTTGTTTCGGTTTCTAAATTGGTTTTGAATGGATATTCAGTTTCTTTTGATAATTCTGTTATCGTCAAAAAGAATGGTGATTATATCTGTTCTGGTGCATTGATAGGCAACTTATATATACTGAATCCTAATTATTCCACGATGCAACGAGTAGAGTCGTATAACACATCTAGTACCAATAAGAGAAAGGACCCTTCTAGGATGAATCAAAAGTACTTATGGCATCTTAGGCTAGGTCATATTAACTTGGGCAGGATTCAAAGGTTGATAACTGATGGAATACTCAGTGATGTGAAAGATGAGGACTTTCCAACCTGCGAATCATGCCTGGAAGGAAAAATGACCAAGCGACCCTTTAGTGATAAGGGGTATAGATCCAAGGAAGTGCTGGAATTGATTCACTCTGATTTGTGCGGGCCTTTATCTGTCTAAGCGAGAGGAGGTTACGAATATTTTGTAACCTTCACTGATGATTACTCAAGGTATGGTTTTATATACCTGATGCGCCGCAAGAGCGAGTGCTTTGACAAGTTCAAGGAGTACAAAGCTCTTGTGGAGAACCTTCATGGTAAAACCATAAAGACTCTACGATCTGATCGTGGAGGAGAGTACCTCTCAGGAGAGTTTAAGGCGTACTTATCGGAGAATGGGATTGACTCCCAGATGACTGCACCATACACGCCCCAGCAGAATGGTGTAGCAGAAAGAAGGAACAGGACTCTTATGGAAATGGTAAGATCTATGATGAGTTACTCAGAACTACCAGTTTCGTTCTGGGGATATGCCTTGGAAACAGCGGTTTATATCTTGAACTTAGTTCCTTCCAAATCAGTCCCTAAGACGCCCTCGGAATTGTGGACCGGGCGTAAGCCAAACTTGAAACACATTCGGATCTGGGGTTGTCCAGCACATGTGCTGAAGCATGGGGCTGATAAGTTGGAGTCACGTTCAGATATTCGGTTGTTTATAGGATATCCTAGAGGAACGAAAGGTGGTCTATTTTATAGTCCTAAGGACCAGAAGATCGTTGTTAGCACCAACGCTCGGTTCTTGGAAGAGGATTATATAATGGACCACAAGCCCAATAGTGAGATAATACTCAACGAACTGAGAGGGAACGATCAAGGCTTAGATCCAACCCAACCGGGTGATACGCCACCACAGTCTGCACCTGTAGTTACTGAGGTTACACCGGAGCGTCGTCGTAGTGGGAGGGTTGTTCGACAACCCGATAGGTTCATGTTTATAGGTGAGTCTTCGGACTTGTTACCTGGAGAACATGAAGCCGATCCCTGGACTTACGACGAGGCGCTTAAAGATCAAGATGCTCAGTCTTGGCAAAAGGCGATGAAATCTGAGATTGAATCTATGGATTCAAATCAGGTCTGGGATCTTGTAGCACCGCCCAAAGGTGTAAAAGCCATTAGTTGCAAGTGGGTGTACAAGAGGAAAAGAGGGTCTGACGGGAAGGTTGAAACCTTCAAGGCTAGGCTTGTTGCGAAAGGGTACACTCAGAAAGAAGGGATCGATTATGAGGAAACCTTTTCGCCGGTAGCTATGCTAAAGTCGATCCGGATTCTTTTGTCTATAGCATCTCATATGGATTATGAGGTGTGGCAAATGGACGTCAAGACAGCATTCTTGAATGGGAATCTTGACGAGACCATTTATATGAGACAGCCAGAGGGTTTCATCGAGAAAGGCTAAGAGCATCTAGTGTGTAAGCTAAAGCGATCCATTTATGGATTGAAGCAAGCTTCTAGATCTTGGAACATGCGGTTTGATGAGGTTATCCAGTCTTATGGATTCATTCAAAGCATGGACGAGTCGTGTGTATACCGGAGAAGTGACGGAAACAGCGTGGCGTTTCTCGTGCTTTATGTAGACGATATTCTTCTAATTGGCAACAATGTGAAGATGTTGTCGGACATAAAGGGATGGTTGTCCAAGCAATTCGATATGAAAGACTTAGGACAAGTAGGGCATGTTCTTGGGATCAAGGTTATACGAGATCGCCAGAAAAGAACATTGAGCTTGTCCCAGGCTTCATATATTGATACGATTCTAGCTCGTTTCAACATGCAGAATTCCAAGAGAGGTTCTCAACCTTTCTGCCATGGAATTCATCTATCTAAGGATATGTGTCCCGAAACACAAAAGGAGATAGATTACATGAAGACAGTTCCTTATGCTTCGGCAGTGGGAAGTCTAATGTATGCTATGTTGTGCACGAGACCTGATATCTGCTATGCCGTGGGCATGGTAGCTAGATATCAGAGTAACCCTGGACAGGGTCACTGGAATGGTGTAAAGAACATACTTAAGTACCTGCGAAGGACTAGAAATTATGTTCTGAGTTACAAAGCGTCCAAGTTGATTCCTATTGGTTACACAGACTCGGATTTCCAATCTGATAAGGAACAGCGAAAGTCTACATCAGGCTATGTGTGCACATTGGGAGGTGGAGCAGTTTCATGGAGGAGTGTTAAGCAGAAATGCATTTCGGACTCTACCATGGAAGCCGAATATGTAGCAGCCTCTGAGGCAGCTAAAGAATCGGTGTGGCTCCGGAACTTCATCATGGACTTAGATGTGATTCCTAATTTGCCTAGAGCTATCACAATTTATTGTGACAATAGCGGTGCAGTGGCAAATGCGAAGGAACCACGAGCCCACAATGCGAGTAAACACATAGATCGCAAGTACCACCTGATTAGAGACATCGTCCAGAGAGGCGATGCGGTTGTCACCAAGATTGCATCAGCGGATAACCTGGCAGACCCCTTTACGAAGGCACTTCCAGCGGAAGCGTTCAAGAGACACGTGAAGGGGATGGGTATCGGATGTATGGGAGAGGGCAACTAGATTTTTAGTATAAGTGGGAGATTGATGGAGTTATATTCTAAATGTCTAGTTTAGTGACAATATGGAACTCCTTATCTGTGTTTTATTATCTATTAATCAAATTGTCGGCATTTTGTCTTTCATGTACTTTATGCAATAGTCCTAGATATATACGTTGTAGACAGTATGGCGTGAGGAGACACGCGGAAGATCATACTGTCGGTTACTCGTATACTATCGAACAGTAGCTCACGACTTAGATGGACAAGGACAATCCATCGGTACGTCGTTGTGTGACTGGTAGATAGTCGGTCTTGACTATCATGTTACACTCGTACACTTGGTGTTGGAATTCGCTATCCCGGGTTATCAAAATTGCGGAACCGATAACCCGAACGAACCTTTCGCCGGAGATCACACGAACACGACAACCATGTCGGGATACGACCGAAGCGCACAGCGAGGCCCGAAGGCCGCGCACGCCCCAGCCGCACCCCCACGACCGCGCGCTTCGCGCGATGAGGGATCGATCGCGCTCGGGCGATCGATCGGGGTGGGGCTGCCCAGCAGCCCCCGCGGCGGGTCCGGCGACCCGCCACCACCAGGAGGCCCCCGCCTTCACGGCGGGGTAGGGCACGGCACCAGCCCGTGCCCAGCGATCGATCCCCTCGGGTCGATCGCACACCCTCGGCTCAGCCGAGGGTTCGGCCCCCATCGCCCCCACACCGAAACCCTAGGCGGGCGTGCGCCGCGGTCCGGTGGCTTCGCCACCACCGCGCGTTCGTCCGTCTACTCCGGGCTTCGATCTTCGGATCTTCGTCCTACGGTATTTTCAATAAAACACAAATCGAACAATTAACAAGTGCGTTGAGAATTGTACCTACGATTCGTTGTTCGGAGAAACGAAATCGATGATGACCTCGTGACCTTCCCGCGTATTCCTTGCACTCCGTTCGAACGTCGGGTGGGCGACGAGCTATCGAACTTATGGATCCTCTTCACTCTCGAACTTTATTGTTGGCGTTACGTAGGTTAAGAAGTGAAGACCATGTAGTGCTTTTATAGGCTACGAAGGGGATCAAAAGGAGAATAAATATTGGGCTTTAATATTGAAAATTAAATTGGGTCCAACCCAAATCCATTAATTCTTATCAATATTAATTTTATTTATTTTCCACTATATAAATAAAATTGACCTCCCAATATTATTCCATATTATACCAAATAATATTTCTCCAACTTAGTATTATTTATTCCGTGTATTTAAGATTTAAATATCCATGAATAAAATTTATTTATTGCTTAATAAATTTATTCATCTCTTTTATCCGAGACTAGTACCACTCAACCTTATTTATTGTGCGGAACAAATCCACTCGCGAGGTTTACACAATAAATCCTTATGAGCTCATCTCGGGGATATTATCAACCCTTACAGGATACACTGCCCCTTCAAGAATTCACGGCATGCCATATATAAAATATAGTGACCCAACTTAACCGGTAATTAACCCAATAATTAAACCGGTTAATTCCTTTGGTAAATCAAAGTCACTTATATTAAATATACACACCCGCAATTGTTTCAGGGATTAAGAATAAAATACTCCGAGTCTCAAATCAATTATCGCCGAGCAATCCTAATTGATGAGTCTCAATCGATCCGCTCAATACATCAAGTGTACAAGTGTGATAAGATAATCAAGACAAATTATCTTCTCTCTCACACAACGACTATACCGATGGATTGGTCCGTGTCCATCTAGGTCGTGAGCAACTGTTTGATTAAATACGAGTAACCGATAGTATGATCTTCTGTGCGGGCCCGACACACCATACTAACTACAACGTATAAAATCCAGGACTATGATTTGCATGTATTTAATTAACAATAATTAAAAGCAAATGAATGTCTGTAATAGATAGATAAATGAAAGTGAATACAGAGTTCAGAATACTCAAATCTAGACATTAAGTATACTACTCCATCAATCTCCCACTTATACTAAGGTCTAGTCATATCCTCCAAACTTCTGACTCCCAAACCCTCCAAGTGCTTGTAGTATACTTCCTTAGGAAGTATCTTGGTGAAAGGGTCCGCTAGGTTGTCTTCCGAAGCTATCTTGGTGACTATCGCATCGCCTCTTTTGACGATGTCTCGAATCAGGTGGTACTTGCGCTCTATGTGTTTTGTAGCACTATGGGACCGTGGTTCCTTACTGTTTGCCACTGCACCGCTATTGTCACAATAAATTGTCATAGCCTTAGGCAAACTCGGAATCACATCTAAGTCCTGGAGGAAATTAAGGAACCACACTGATTCTTTCGCTGCCTCTGAGGCTGCAACATATTCAGCTTCCATGGTAGAGTCCGAAATGCACTTTTGCTTAACACTCTTCCATGATACGGCTCCACCTCCCAAAGTGTACACATAGCCTGATGTCGACTTACGCCGGTCCTTATCAGCTTGGAAATCCGAATCTGTGTAACCCAAAGGAATCAGATTGTCTGCACTGTATCTCAGAACATAATCCTTAGTATTTCGCAAATACTTGAAAATGCTCTTTACGGCAGTCCAATGAGCCTTTCCAGGGTTACTCTGATATCTCGCTACTATGCCAACGGCATAGCAAATATAAGGCCTCGTGCATAACATTGCATACATTAAGCTTCCCACAGCCGAAGCGTAGGGAACCGCTTTCATGTCATCTTTCTCCTTCTGTGTCTGAGGACACATTTCCTTAGAAAGATAAGTTCCTTTACTGAAGGGCAGATCACCCTTCTTGGAGTCTTGCATGTTAAAACGAGCTAGAATCGTGTCTATGTAAGATTGCTGGGAAAGACACAATGTTCTATTCCGGCGATCCCTTATAACTTTGATCCCTAGAACATGTCCGACTTCTCCCAAATCTTTCATATCGAATTGTCTAGACAACCATCCCTTTATGTCTGATAACATCTTCACACTGTTGCCAATGAGAAGTATGTCGTCTACATAAAGCACGAGGAACACCACCTTCTTTCCATCACGTTTCCAATACACACACGATTCGTCCATGCTTTGAATGAATCCAAAAGATTGGACTACTTCATCAAACCGCAGGTTCCACGATCGCGAGGCTTGTTTCAATCCATAAATGGATCGATTAAGCTTGCACACTAGATGATCTCGCCCCTTAGCAATGAATCCTTCTGGTTGTTTCATATAAATCGTCTCGTCAAGACTTCCAATAAGGAAAGCTGTCTTGACATCCATTTGCCACACCTCATAATCCATATGAGCTGCTATGGATAAGAGAATCCGGATCGACTTTATCTTGGCTACCGGCGAGAAGGTCTCCTCATAATCGATTCCCTCTTTCTGAGTATATCCTTTCGCAACAAGCCAAGCTTTAAAGGTTTCAACCTTTCCGTCAGATCCTCTCTTTCTCTTGTAGACCCATTTACATCCAATTGGCTTTACGCCGCTTGGTGGTTCTACAAGATCCCAGACTTTATTAGAATCCATAGATTCTATTTCGGATTTCATCGCTTTCTTCCAAGAAGGCGCATCTATATCTTGTACCGCCTCATCATAGGTCCAGGGATCGACTTCATGAACTCCGGGTGCCGAGTCCGAAGACTCACCCAGTCCAATCCATCTGTCCGGTTGTTTAACAACCCTCCCACTACGACGGCGTTCCGGTGTATTAACAGTGACAGTATTAGGTGCAGGTTCTAGTGGTGTATCTACACTCGGTTCGGCTGTATCCAGGTCTTCTTCGTTACCTCTCAACTCATCAAGTATTATGTCACTTTTGGGCTTGTGGTCCATGACATAGTCTTCCTCTAAGAACCGAGCGTTAGTACTTATAACGATCTTCTGGTCCGTAGGACTATAGAACATGCCACCCTTAGTTCCTTTCGGGTATCCTACAAACAGCCGTATTTCTGATCTAGGTTCTAACTTGTCGGCGCCTTGTCTCAACACATGTGCTGGACATCCCCAGATCCGAATGTGTCCCAAGTTAGGCTTACGCCCACTCCACAATTCCATGGGTGTAGTTGGTACCGTTTTGGTCGGAACCCTGTTCAGAATATACGCCGCTGTTTCCAAGGCATGTCCCCAGAACATAACAGGTAAATCCGAGTAACTCATCATCGATCGCACCATTTCCATAAGAGTCCTATTCCTTCTTTCTGACACACCATTCTGCTGAGGAGTATATGGTGAAGTCAGCTGGGATTCAATCCCATTCTCTGCCAAGTATGCCTTGAATTCTCCAGACAGGTACTCGCCTCCGCGATCAGATCGCAGGCATTTTATGGATTTACCACGAAGGTTCTCCACAAGAGCCTTGAATTCCTTGAACTTGTCAAAAGAATCACTCTTGTGGCGCATCAGGTAAATATATCCATACCTTGAGTAATCATCAGTAAAAGTGATGAAATACTCGTACCCTCCCCTTGCCTGAGTAGACATAGGTCCGCATACATCAGAGTGAATCAAATCCAATACTTGTTCAGCTCTACGTCCTTTACCAGAAAAAGAACGCTTGGTCATTTTACCCTCCAAACAGGATTCGCAGGTTGGAAGGTCCTCTCCTTCTATGCCGCTAATGAGACCACCAGCTTTCAACCTTTGAATTCTATTCGAATTAATATGACCTAGCCTTAGATGCCACAAGTACAATTGATTCATCTTAGAAGGTTCCTTTCTCTTATTGGTGTTCGTAGATGTGTTATTACTCTCGGTTAGTTGCATCGTGTTAGACTCAGGATTTAGAATATACAAATCGTCCACCAATGTACCAGAACAGACAATCTCACTATTTCTTCTTATGACCACAGAGTGATCAAAAGAAACAGCATATCCATTCAGAATTAACTTAGAAACCGAAATTAAATTCTTTCTAAAATTCGGTACATAAAGACAATTTTGTAAAACTAAAACCCTATCACTACTAAAGCATAAGTGAACGTCTCCCACTGCAACAGCCGCCACCTTCGCGGCATTGCCCATGTAGACTACGATCTCTCCCTCTCTAAGTCTCCGGGTTTCCTGGAACCCCTGCAATGAATTGCAGACATGGTCAGTGGCGCCCGTATCTACACACCAGGTGCTGGTAGATATCACCGCTGACAATGTTTCAGTGACTAAGGAAAATTTCGTACCTTTGATCAGAGGAAAATCAGACCTCCAGTGCCCAAACTGCTTGCATCGAAAGCACTTGCCAGAAGGCTTGCCTTTCCCAATCCGTGGCTTTGAGCCACTGGGTTTCTTTGCACGCTCTTCCTCTAGCCTTGCCACAAAAGCTTGTGATTCTCTTAACTTACGCACAAACTCCGCTCTCGTTGATTCCTTTTTAAGGGACTCATTGAGAGAGAATTCTGTGAGTATGTTAATCACCTCTTGCCCGGCTTCCACGCTATGTCTCAACATCATCCTGAGGTCATTTCGAATGTCCTCATCAGTTGGGACAACAGTGGATTCGGAAAGCTCAACAGTCTGGACAATGTCCAGATTTCGTTCCCAATCATCACCATATGGAACCGGTGAGTTTTCATCCTTAAGTATATCACAAAGTGGGGTCACAGTCATTCTTAACCTATAAGCACATAAAACAGACAAACAATTTAATATCCGATATTATCTCCCTCAAATAATATCATTAAATCACTAATCACATCTAAAATCCCATCAGGTAAGGCAAGCCACGTGGTGTGGACGTTTACCCACCCAAATGATTTAGCAATTAGATTTTCTTCGGTCATACATCAATTATAGCGTAACCTCGTGGGGAGGAATACTATAACGCGTATCTAAGTGTAAACCATTACTCAGTACCAAAGTAAATCACTTGGAATTGCTACATCACTGCAAGCCACGTGGTGTGGACGTTTACGATAACTTCACAACTCTTCATAATTACTTACAACTGTCTACATCAATTAATCCAAAGTCCGTCAGCATAGCAAGCCACGTGGTGTGGACGTTTACTACACTAAGAGACTTTTATAATTGACTCCCAATTACTTGATCCATTTGATCTCGTAAATCAAGACGTGGAGAATCATAAGTGAAACTCGAAGTTTCTAACCAGTGATTCACCATGCGAACGACCCTATCTCTCATAAATGAGGGAGCCGAGTAGACAAACGACCCACCTATCAAAGAATGGCACGAAAGTCTCTAATTTGTGTCCTCTACATGACCAAGTGGCTCTGGCTCCATTCCACTCCCCGGGGTGAGAATGAGTCGACTTGAAATCAGCTTTGGAAAGACAAATTAGGCATTGTTTGATAAACTTAATCAATGTTTCTTGTAAGAGGAATTACAAGAACTCTCCTCCAATGACTTATCTATATATACCTCAAAGGTATATAAAAGTCACCAAGAGAGCAGCAATGGAGACCATGGGTATGTTTCCATACCCTCTCCCACTTAGCTTTTTACAATAAAGGGATACGCTATCTAGTGCATAAAATAAACACATATAGCATGCATACATGTAATAAAGCACATAGTATTATCACATAGTCAAAATAATTACTAGAATATTATTTTCCGACTATTATGGCTTCATCACATCCCCGTACGCATCTTCTAGTCTTCAGTCTTCGTTTCTTGAATGCCCCATGTGACGAGAATATTAATGTCCAATATTTAAATCCATTTATTTTCAATTAATCCAAAAGTTACTTAATTCGAAAATTAAGTCAATTGAATATATTAAAAATAAAATTAAATATTATTAATATTTTTATTTATTTTATTTTCTTTTTCCACTTCATTAAATCACTAGAATAATCTATCCAAGATATTCTTGGAATATTCTAAATGATATCCATAATGAAATAAAGAAATAAAATAGTTAGTACTATTATACTTTTCCAAATTTATTTTTATTCCCAATCCATGAATATTCCCATGAGTAGGAATAATCAAATAGGAAAAATAAATTTAGTACTAAATTAATTCTTTTTCTATTTTTCTAGAATATTCCATAAAGAAATACTCAAAATAGGAAACATGAATTAATTAGGAAAGTATATTTCCGGTAGGAGTAGTCCGGGTTGGGAGACCCCGAACCACCCCCACCATCGATCGATCGGCCAGCCACGGGGAGGAGCCGCCGCCGCCCAGCATGCCGACAACCACCGTGATGGTGGCAGCCGCGGCTAGGGCAACAGCCCCCACGCCCATAGCCATCGATCGGGCATCACGGGGATCGATCCAATCGATCCCTAGCCCTTCGTCCCTCTCGTCACTTCGTCTTCTCCGGCGGTGATCGATACGTCGATCCAATCGTAAAATTAAATTTACAAAAATCTAAATTACAATTCCGGTATCGATTCTATACACGAAATCGACCCTATACATTTTCCGGAAAATCAACGAACATAATAATAAATCCTAAATTCGGTCAACCCCCGAATTTTTACTATTACAAGCATTCACCACCAAAAACGAATCTCGACATGTCCGAGAGTTTAATAAAACCAACAATCACATGACAAAATAATTAAACGAATAATCATCAAGCCATAATAGTCGGAACCCTGCAAGGTAGAACAATTTTATCGAAAATACCGCGAACGTAAACCACGCTCTGATACCAATTGTTGGAATTCGCTATCCCGGGTTATCAAAATTGCGGAACCGATAACCCGAACGAACCTTTCGCCGGAGATCACACGAACACGACAACCATGCCGGGATACAACCGAAGCGCACAGCGAGGCCCGAAGGCCGCGCACGCCCCAGCCGCACCCCCACGACCGCGCGCTTCGCGCGATGAGGGATCGATCGCGCTCGGGCGATCGATCGGGGTGGGGCTGCCCAGCAGCCCCCGCGGCGGGTCCGGCGACCCGCCACCACCAGGAGGCCCCCGCCTTCACGGCGGGGTAGGGCACGGCACCAGCCCGTGCCCAGCGATCGATCCCCTCGGGTCGATCGCACACCCTCGGCTCAGCCGAGGGTTCGGCCCCCATCGCCCCCACACCGAAACCCTAGGCGGGCGTGCGCCGCGGTCCGGTGGCTTCGCCACCACCGCGCGTTCGTCCGTCTACTCCGGGCTTCGATCTTCGGATCTTCGTCCTACGGTATTTTCAATAAAACACAAATCGAACAATTAACAAGTGCGTTGAGAATTGTACCTACGATTCGTTGTTCGGAGAAACGAAATCGATGATGACCTCGTGACCTTCCCGCGTATTCCTTGCACTCCGTTCGAACGTCGGGTGGGCGACGAGCTATCGAACTTATGGATCCTCTTCACTCTCGAACTTTATTGTTGGCGTTACGTAGGTTAAGAAGTGAAGACCATGTAGTGCTTTTATAGGCTACGAAGGGGATCAAAAGGAGAATAAATATTGGGCTTTAATATTGAAAATTAAATTGGGTCCAACCCAAATCCATTAATTCTTATCAATATTAATTTTATTTATTTTCCACTATATAAATAAAATTGACCTCCCAATATTATTCCATATTATACCAAATAATATTTCTCCAACTTAGTATTATTTATTCCGTGTATTTAAGATTTAAATATCCATGAATAAAATTTATTTATTGCTTAATAAATTTATTCATCTCTTTTGTCCGAGACTAGTACCACTCAACCTTATTTATTGTGCGGAACAAATCCACTCGCGAGGTTTACACAATAAATCCTTATGAGCTCATCTCGGGGATATTATCAACCCTTACGGGATACACTGCCCCTTCAAGAATTCACGGCATGCCATATATAAAATATAGTGACCCAACTTAACCGGTAATTAACCCAATAATTAAACCGGTTAATTCCTTTGGTAAATCAAAGTCACTTATATTAAATATACACACCCGCAATTGTTTCAGGGATTAAGAATAAAATACTCCGAGTCTCAAATCAATTACCGCCGAGCAATCCTAATTGATGAGTCTCAATCGATCCGCTCAATACATCAAGTGTACAAGTGTGATAAGATAATCAAGACAAATTATCTTCTCTCTCACACAACGACTATACCGATGGATTGGTCCGTGTCCATCTAGGTCGTGAGCAACTGTTTGATTAAATACGAGTAACCGATAGTATGATCTTTTGTGCGGGCCCGACACACCATACTAACTACAACGTATAAAATCCAGGACTATGATTTGCATGTATTTAATTAACAATAATTAAAAGCAAATGAATGTCTGTAATAGATAGATAAATGAAAGTGCATACAGAGTTCAGAATACTCAAATCTAGACATTAAGTATACTACTCCATCACTTGGTGTATTGAGCAGGACCACGGGAGGGCGTTCGGTTTATACTAATCGAAGTAACCGAACTAGACCTCAGATATTACGGATATACGAATTCCTAATCCCTATATAATTATAGGTGCGTGTGTCCAATTCTCGGTTCTTTAACTTGCCAATGAGTGAGACTAATTGATTAGTCGAGATCCTCGGTAAATTGGGAATCGTAATTGTACGCACGACATGCTGTAGATTATAGACAGGAAACCGTGTCCCGTTTATTGGGTTGATTACGTCCCCGAGATGAGCTCATAAAGTTTATCATGTAAACCCTGCAGGTGGATTTGTTCCACATGATAATAAGGATGAGTGGTACTAGTCTCGGATAATAAGAAACGAATTAATTTAATTATTAGTAATTAAATAAATTCGTGGACGTTCGATATCTTAAACACGGGGAAAGTCGTATATGTAATTTCGGCGGAAATATTATTGTTGATGTAATATTAAATTAATTTCGAGAATTCAATTATTATTTTATAGTGGAGTTAATAATAATTAAATTTGAAATCGATTAATTATGGAATTGCTTTTTAGTATTCCAAGTTAATTAATATTTCATTTTAGCCCCTAATTAATTTACCTAAGAGGTCCCTAGTGTAACTCTATTTAACCCCCCCCCCCCTTTTGTTGGAGTTGTGTACTTAATGTCTAGATTTAAGTAACACAAACTCACGATCCATTGCCATTAATCTATTTAATTAAATAAACAATTATTTGCATTTAATTATTTATAATTAAATATATGCAAATCATAGTCCTGGATTTTATACGTTGTAGTTAGTATGGTGCAAGCATGGGCGCACAGAAGATCATACTATCGGTTACTCGTATTTAATCGAACAGTAGCTCACGACCTAGATGGACACGGACCAATCCATCGGTATAGTCGTTGTGTGAGAGAGAAAATAATTTATCTTAATTATTTTATCACACTTGTACACTTGGTGTATTGAGCGGATCGTTGAGATTCATCGATTAGGATTGCCGGCGATAATCGATTCGAGTCTCAGTGTATTTTATTCTTAATCCCCGATATTATTGCGGGTGTGTATATTTAATATAAGTGACTTTGATTTACCAAAGGAATTAACCGATTTAATTATTGGGTTTATTACCGGTTAAGTTGGGTCACTATATTTCATATATGACATGCCGTGAATAATTGACCGGACAGTGTATCCCGGAAGGGTTGATAATATCCCCGAGATGAGTTCATAAGGAATTATTATGTAAACCCTGCAGGTGGATTCATTCCGCATAATAATTAAGGTTGAATGGTACTAGTCTCGGATATAAGAGATGAATAAATTAATTAGCAATAAATTAATTTTATTCATGGATATTTATATCTTAAATACACGGAATAAATAATACTACCGGAGAAATATTATTTGATATAATATGGTTTAATATTGGGAGTGCAATTAATTTTATATAGTGGAAAATAGAATTAATTAATATTGATAAGGATTAATGGACTTGAGCATTGGGCTCAATTTAATCTTCAATATTGGAAGCCCAATATTCCACCTCCTTAAGATCCCCTACGTAGCCTATAAAAGCACTACATGGTCTTCTCTATTCTCATAACTTGAAGATCACAATTCTAGAGAGAGAAAGGAGAGAAGGAGATCCATAGTGTTCGGAGGATCGTCGCCCACCCGACGTTCGAACAAGTGCAAGGAATACGTGGGAAGATCTCAAGGTCATCATAAGATCTCGTTTCTCCGCACAACGAATCGAAAGGTGAATTAAATATTTCCGCTATTTAATTCTTATTGAAATCAATTATCGAAAAACAAGATCCAAGGATCGAACCCCGGATTAGACGACGAACGCGTGGTGGTGATCTAGGATCGCCGGACCACGGCGATCGCCGCCTAGGGTTTCGAGGGCGCGCGGAGGAGAGACCCGCGGCTGGGCCGCGGGCATGCGATCGATCTCACGATCGATCGCTGGGGGCGCGGGCTGGTGCCGCACCCCACCCCACCTCGACGGTGGGGACCTCCCAGGCGGCGGCGAGTCGCCGGACTCGCCGCGGGGGCTGCTGGGCAGCCCCACCCATATCGATCGATCGATGCGATCGGTAATCGCATGGAGCCCCGCTCGCGGGGGCTCGGCTGGGGCAGCGGCGTGCCTTCGGGTGCGTCGTGTCCTCAGTCGTGCTCCGGCGCGTGCGGTGGCGTTCGCGTGATCTCCGGCGAAGGGTTTGATCGAATTTAAATAACCCGGGATATCGAATTCCAACAACTGGTATCAGAGCGTATGGTTACGGTTTTTCGTTAATTGTTTCGATAATCGATTGTCGTTGTTTATAGCCATAGATTAATTTAAATTGTTAAATTATTGTGCTATATATTGTTCTACGTACTTGTTTTATCTCTCGTATGAATTGTGTTTGTCGGAAAAATTAATTATTAAAAATCGAGGTTTTTCGGAATAATCGAACCGGATCGATCGAACGAGGGCTTGTAGCGGGACCGGGCTGTATGGCGGCTGGAGGTCGACGGCATCAACCACCAGTGGTGGTGGTTGCCGGAGGTCGACCGCTGCCGAGAAGCCAAGCGGTTCAGCCGCTACGCGCGGCGGCTCGCGAGTCGCGGCTTCGGCTTCGTGCTCGGAGCGGGCTGCTGTGCGGTGGTGGTAGCGGGTCGATGGCGTGGTTCGTCAAGGGAGACGCCATGCCGGATATTGACCAAAGACGCTGCTTGTACGCTCCTCGCCATCGGAGAAGACGATCGAAGACGCTGCTGGGATTTATTATCACGCTACTGTATGTGTGTGAATTAATTCTTGGATGGATGGTCTCTTCTACATGTTTCGATTGCATGTGTGTTGCATGTACGACCACATGAATTATTTGGAGCCATGCATTGCATGGTCTATGCATGCTGGACATGCATTGGCTAATTAATTCTCGTGGGTCAATCTGAATGAGCATGTTGGTTCGATTGGGATGACCGGAACTTGTTTCGGTTCGTCCCGGTAAATCCGATCTTTCCGGAAATAATTTAATCTTTCTAATTTTATTTAATTTAATTTTGGAATTAATTCAAATTCTATTTGGATTATATTTCTTAAATTATGGAATTAAGTAATGGAATTAGATGGAGAGTTAAATTAGGAAAGAAAATCCTAGTTTCTCTAGATATCCTATACCTACTTGGATTAGAAGTCTTAAGAAGAATCAAAATTCGATTTTGATTAGGATTCTTGAGATCTAATTTAAATAGGATTGAGAAATTATTAAAATATTAATTTTATTTAATTTAAGTATTTTATTTAAAATCATTAGATTAATTCAAAATTTATTTTGGATTGGATAATCTTGGATTTTATTTAGAATAGAATTAAATATGGAAATCAATGGATTTTAATAATATTGATTTTATTTAATTTAAGTATTTTATTTAAAATCATTAGATTAATTCAAAATTTATTTTGGATTGGATAATCTTGGATTTTATTTAGAATAGAATTAATTATGGAAATCAATGGATTTTAATAATATTGATTTTATTTAATTTAAGTATTTTATTTAAAATCATTAGATTAATTCAAAATTTATTTTGGATTGGATAATCTTGGATTTTATTTAGAATAGAATTAAATATGGAAATCAATGGAATTGATTTTATTTAATTGGAGTTTTTTATTTAAAATCATTAGATTGATTCAAATTTATTTTGAATTGGAATCTTGGATTTTATTTAAAATAAATTAAATATGAGAATCAAAGAATTTTTCCGTCACTCGGCAAAGTATTCAAGACGTAGAATGAAGACTCAAGACAAGCATGCTGGAATTCATCAAGGTACGAATAGTCAAGAAATAATTTTACTTGAGCAATTATTTGATTATTTTTGTACGTACTTGCATGAAATGTGTGTTTATGATTATGCTTATGTGTATTTAATTATGCATTAGATAGCGTATCCCTTTATTGTAAAAAGCTAAGTGGGAGAGGGTATGGAAACATATCCATGGTCTCCATTGCTGTTCTCTTGGTGACTTTTATGGACTTTTGAAGTTCGTATAGATAAGTCATTGGAGGAGAATTCTTGTAATTCCTTTTACAAGATACATTGATTAAGTTTATCAAACAATGCCTAATTTGTCTTTCCAAAACTGATTTCAAGTCGACTCATTCTCACCCCGGGGAGTGGAATGGAGCCAAAGCCACTTGGTCATGTCGAGGACACAAATTAGAGACTTTCGTGTCATTTGATGACTAGATCGATTGTCTGCTCGGCTCCCTCATTCTATGAGAGATAGGGTTGTTCGCATGGTGAATCACTGGTTAGAAACTTCGAGTTTCACTTATGATTCTCCGAGTCTTGATTTACGAAAATCGAATGGATCAAGTAATTGGTGTAGTAAACGTCCACACTATCGTGGCTTGCTGCATTGAATGGGATTTTGGAACGATTGATGTAGACAGTTATAGAAGGGAGTAAAGGAGCGTATGTCAACGTAAACGTCCACACTATCGTGGCTTGCGGTGAATATGCGTGTCCCAAACAATCTTCTTAGATACTGAGTAATGGTTTACACTTAGGTACGCTTCTTAGTATTCTTCCCATCGAAGTAACGCTAATGATGATGTACGACCGAAGGAAATCTAATTGCTAAATCATTTGGATAGGTAAACGTCCACACTATCGTGGCTTGCCATATCTGATGGGATTTTAGATGCAATTAGTGGTTTAATGATATTATTTGAGGGAGATAATATCGGAGATTAAATCGATTGTTTGTTGTTATATGTGCTCATAGATTAGGATATGGCTTTGAACCCACTTTATGTGATACGTAAGGATTTTAAACTCATTGGTCCCTGAATGTAATGATTGGAATAGAGATCTAGACATTACCCAAACTGTTAAAGAGTGCAAGGTTGTGCTCAGTGAGCTTTGTCCTCCCGAGCCTATTGACATAGGCGGCTAGACAAGAAGCGATGAGGATACTCATAAAGGCCAGTCACTTTGAGGAAACGCTTAAAAAACGTTTTTTGAGATGATTGACCTTTTAGACGAGTTGAGACGGAAATCGCAATCTCTTGTAGCCAATGCCAAAGGTTTCGAACCTAAAGGCATGAATCGGGGGAAAGGACAAGAAAGCAAAGAAACCCAGTGGTTCCTTTTGGACCACGAGATGGGACGAGAAAGCCATGAGGCAAGTATTCTCGATGCAAACAGTCTGGGTACTGGAAGTCTGATTATCCTCTCAAAGAAGGTACGAAATTTCTTTAGTCGTAAAACATAGTCAGTGGTATTATCTACCGGAACCTGGTGTGTAGATATGGAACCACTGGCGGTATGCGCATTCTAAATGCAAGGGTTCCAGGAAAACCAACGACTTAGAAAAGAAAAGGTCGTAGTCTACATGGGCAATGCTGTAAGGAGGCAGCTGTTGCAGTGGAGGACATTTTATAGGATTTCATTTTGAGTTATTGCTTTTATGTACCTTTCATATTAGAAAGAACTTTGTTCTGGGTTTCTAATGAATGGATATTTTATTTCTTTTAATCATTTGATGGTTATAAGAAGAAATAATGATATTATCTATTATGGTACATTAGCTAGCAATATATAAATGATGAATCCTGAGTCCACCACGGTGCAACGAACCGTTTTATACAAACTCGTTTTACTAATAAGAGATTTCTTTATTAAATCATTTATACTTGTGGAATCTTATGCTAAGTCATATTTATTCAAATAAGAAGTTCAAAGGTCGAAAATTTATTGTAAGATCAATTAAGTTGAAGGAGTGGACCTTCCGACCTAAGAATCTAATTTGGAAGATAATACGACTAAGAAATCCTTTTGGATATAAGATATAAGATCCGGACAAGTATTGGAATTGATTGACTCTGATTTATGATCAGAGCTTGGGATTGGATCCCAAGTGACTACACCATACAGTCCTCTGTAAGATTGGTGTGTCGGAAATAAGAAATGGGACTCTTATAGAAATAGTAAAAGCGCGAGTTAAACGGAACTACCTATGTTCTATGGATATGTCTTGGAAACAACGGCGCATTCAAATGCGGTTGTAGAATATCCTAGAAGAACAAAAGATGTGTGTTCAATAGTACTATAAACCAGAGGGACGTTATAAGTTCTAACGCCCGGTTCTTAGAGGAAGACTATTAGATGAACCACAAGCCCAAAATGACGTGATACTTCTGAAAAGAGAGAAAACGATTAAGACTTAGAACCAGCCGAACCGAGTAGCGGTACACCACTAACTGCACCTACTGTTATTACTGTTTATACACCGGAACGCCATTGTAGTGGGAGGTTGTATAACAACCGGAGATATTCATAAAACTAGGTGAGTCTTCGGACTCTGGACCTAGTATACGTGAAATCGATCCCTAGATCTACATGAAGGCAGTACTAGATCTAAATGTGCCTTCTTGGAGAGCAATAAGGATTATTGCTAAGAGGCAAGATCATTTAGAGTACAAGCTTAGTTGATCCATTTATGGATTGAAACAAAGCATTGAGTTCGTGGTACTTGCGAATTGATGAGATAGTCCATTTGATGGATTCATCAAAAGGCATTGACGAATCATGTGTATGGGAAACGTGATGGAAACAAAGTGGTGTTTCTCGGAGGTTTTATGTAGATAACATTTTATCATTGGTAACAATGTAAAGATGTTGTCAGACATAAAATGATGGTTGTCTAGAAAAATCGATATATGAGATAAAGAAGAAGTTAGAGCATGTTCTTAAGATCTGGGATCTCAATAAAAGAACATTGTACTTCTCCTGGACATCTTACATATATATGATTATGGTTCGTTTTAACATGCAAGATTCCGAGAAAGGTTCGTTACCTTTCAGAGACGGAATGCATCTATCTAAGGATATGTGTTTTGGAACACAAAAGGAGATAGAAGCAATGAGAGCGGTTTCCTACACTTGGAGTGTGGAAAGCTTGATAAATGCAATGTTGAAAACGAGAACCTGATATCGGCTATGCAGTGAGCATAGTGGGAGGATATCAAGGTAATCCTGGAAAGGAATATTCGACTGCTGTAAAAGTACTTTCGAAGTACTGTTCTAGACTACGAAGCAGACGAGTTTTTCCTTTGGATTACATTCTCTTAGATTTCTAATCAAATGAGGACCGGTGTAAGTCGATATCAGGCTATGTGTTTCACTGTTGAAGGAGAAGGAGTTTTAACATGGAAGAGTGATAAGCACGATGCTTTTCGGACTCTGCCATGGGTAACCAAATAGCGGCCTCAGAGGCAGCGGAAGTTTTGGTATAACTCCGGGATAATCTCTGGGACTTAGAGGTGATTCTTAATTTGCCAAAAGGCTATGTATATAGCGGTGCGATGGCAAATGGTAAGAAATCACAAGTCCATAAGTGTAAGATAACACATAGTGCAAGTACCACCTGATACGAATCATCGTCGAGGGAGACGACGCTGTAGTCACCAAGATAACTTCAGAGCGGCAACCTAGAGTGCTCATTCACATAGTACTTCTTGTAAGTACAACTTAAGCACGTGATGAGTATGGGAGTCGGGAGTTTTGGAGGAAATGGCTAGACCTTAGTACAAGTGGGAGATTGTTGGAGTTGTGTACTTAATGTCTAGATTTAAGTAACGCAAACTCACGATCCATTGCCATTAATCTATTTAATTAAATAAACAATTATTTGCATTTAATTATTTATAATTAAATATATGCAAATCATAGTCCTGGATTTTATACGTTGTAGTTAGTATGGTGCAAGCATGGGCGCACAGAAGATCATACTATCGGTTACTCGTATTTAATCGAACAGTAGCTCACGACCTAGATGGACACGGACCAATCCATCGGTATAGTCGTTGTGTGAGAGAGAAAATAATTTATCTTAATTATTTTATCACACTTGTACACTTGGTGTATTGAGCGGATCGTTGAGATTCATCGATTAGGATTGCCGGCGATAATCGATTCGAGTCTCAGTGTATTTTATTCTTAATCCCCGATATTATTGCGGGTGTGTATATTTAATATAAGTGACTTTGATTTACCAAAGGAATTAACCGATTTAATTATTGGGTTTATTACCGGTTAAGTTGGGTCACTATATTTCATATATGACATGCCGTGAATAATTGACCAGACAGTGTATCCCGGAAGGGTTGATAATATCCCCGAGATGAGTTCATAAGGAATTATTATGTAAACCCTGCAGGTGGATTCATTCCGCATAATAATTAAGGTTGAATGGTACTAGTCTCGGATATAAGAGATGAATAAATTAATTAGCAATAAATTAATTTTATTCATGGATATTTATATCTTAAATACACGGAATAAATAATACTACCGGAGAAATATTATTTGATATAATATGGTTTAATATTGGGAGTGCAATTAATTTTATATAGTGGAAAATAGAATTAATTAATATTGATAAGGATTAATGGACTTGAGCATTGGGCTCAATTTAATCTTCAATATTGGAAGCCCAATATTCCACCTCCTTAAGATCCCCTACGTAGCCTATAAAAGCACTACATGGTCTTCTCTATTCTCATAACTTGAAGATCACAATTCTAGAGAGAGAAAGGAGAGAAGGAGATCCATAGTGTTCGGAGGATCGTCGCCCACCCGACGTTCGAACAAGTGCAAGGAATACGTGGGAAGATCTCAAGGTCATCATAAGATCTCGTTTCTCCGCACAACGAATCGAAAGGTGAATTAAATATTTCCGCTATTTAATTCTTATTGAAATCAATTATCGAAAAACAAGATCCAAGGATCGAACCCCGGATTAGACGACGAACGCGTGGTGGTGATCTAGGATCGCCGGACCACGGCGATCGCCGCCTAGGGTTTCGAGGGCGCGCGGAGGAGAGACCCGCGGCTGGGCCGCGGGCATGCGATCGATCTCACGATCGATCGCTGGGGGCGCGGGCTGGTGCCGCACCCCACCCCACCTCGACGGTGGGGACCTCCCAGGCGGCGGCGAGTCGCCGGACTCGCCGCGGGGGCTGCTGGGCAGCCCCACCCATATCGATCGATCGATGCGATCGGTAATCGCATGGAGCCCCGCTCGCGGGGGCTCGGCTGGGGCAGCGGCGTGCCTTCGGGTGCGTCGTGTCCTCAGTCGTGCTCCGGCGCGTGCGGTGGCGTTCGCGTGATCTCCGGCGAAGGGTTTGATCGGGTTATTGGTTTCCGCAAATTTAAATAACCCGGGATATCGAATTCCAACACCTTCGCCTCTCCTAAACCTATCATTCGCCGCATTCTTTTTTGCAGCAGAAATTAATTGCGTTAACGCAAAAATAATTTCTTCTGTAAAAATTAATAAAGCCTTTGCGCAATTATTTTACACAGAAAGTAAAAAAGATTATTGCGGTGGTTTTTCTGAGAAGCAGAAAAAGGGAGACCCAACGGATCGTTGCCCACACAACGGTTGGATCAAGGGAAGAGCCATACACTAGCAATCGCTAAGGTCTCAACAATCGACCGAGAGGTATGAGATCGAATTCTCTATTCCGCTATTTAATTCGATCTATTTTTCTCGTTGATCATACATGAACGTAGATCGGGTTCCGGGGTTGTGGGTTGTATTCCTCGACTACTGGGAGTTCAAGGACCTCCGGATCGGTAGTCGGAAGAGGAAAAACGACCCGGAAACGAGCCCGGAACAGCAACGTCGCGTTGCTGTTCGCGGACGAACAGCGCCCGCTGGTGGGAAAACGGCGGTCGCCGTTTGCAGCTCCACCAGCGACCGCTGGACTGCAATCGGCGGGCGCTGATTGGGTGCAGTCCAGCTCCGTTTCGCGCGGTTGTCCTCCGGGGCAATGGCTGGGCGTGACTCGGGTCATGGGTTGTCGTGTGAACGAAGTAACGGACGTGGAGGTCGACTGGGATCGTTCGGATGTTCGAGCGATCGAACGAACGCATCCCGGGTAGTCGATTTCCAACAATTCATGGATTAGAAATCTAATTGATTTAGTATTAATTTATTTCCTATTTGATCATTCCTATTCTTGGGAATTTTCATTAGATGGAAATTAATTGATAATGGAAAGTACACAAGTCCTAATTTATTTTATTCCTTATTCTATTATAGACTTCTAGAATATTCCAAGTTTTACTTGGATAGATTATTCTAGAGATTTAATAGAATTAGATAGGAAAATAAATAGATAAAAATATTAATAATATTTAATTTTATTTTTGATATATTCAATTGACTTAATTTTTCGAATTAAGTAACTTTTGGATTAATTGAAAATAAATAGATTTAAATATTGGAGATTAATATTCTCGTCACATGGAGCATTCAAGAAACGAAGACTGAAGACTAGAAGATGCATATGAAGATGGAATAAAGCCATGATAGTCGGGAAAATAATTTTCTAGCATTATTTTGACTATGTGATACTATGTGGTTTATTGCTTATATGCATGCTATATGTGTTTATTTTATGCACTAGATAGCATATCCCTTTATTGTAAAAAGCTAAGTGGGAGAGGGGATGGAAACATTCCCATGGTCTCCATCACTGTTCTCTTGGTGACTTTTATGGACTTTCGAAGTTCATATAGACGAGTCATTAGAGGAGAATTCTTGTAATTCCTTTTACAAGAAACATTGATCAAGTTTATCAAACAATGCCTAATTTGTCTTTCTGAAACTGACTTCAAGTCGACTCATTCTCACCCCGGGGAGTGGAATGGAGCCAAAGCCACTTGGTCATGTGGATGACACAAATTAGAGACCTTCGTACCATTCTTTGATAGATGGATCGATTGTCTGCTCGGCTCCCTCATTTATGAGAGATAGGGTCGTTCGCATGGTGAATCACTGGTTAGAAACTTCGAGTTTCACTTATGATTCTCCGCATCTTGATTTACAACATCAAATGGTTCAAGTAATTGGATTTCAATTATATAAATCTTTTGGTGTAGTAAACGTCCACACGAACGTGGCTTGCTATACTGAATGGGATTTTAGAATAATTCATGTAGACAGTTATAGGAAATTGTGAGGGATTGCGAGTTATCGTAAACGTCCACACGAACGTGGCTTGCGGTGACGTAACAATTCTAAACGATTCGCCTTAGTACTGAGTGATGGTTTACACTTAGGTACGCTTTGTAGTATTCTTCCCAACGAAGTAACGCTATAATGATGTACGACCGAAGCAAAACTAAGTTGCTAAATCATTTGGGTGGGTAAACGTCCACACGAACGTGGCTTGCCTTACCTGATGGGATTTTAGACGCAATTAGTAATTTAATGATATTATTTAAGGGAGATAATATCGGACATTAAATTGATTGTTTGTTTACATGTGCTTATAGGTTTAGAGAATAGCTATGAATCCACTTTTTGTGATACTCAAGGAACATAAACTCACTGGTCCCAATTACATTGATTGGAAGAGAAATTTGGACATTGTCCTGACTGCTGAAGAGTACAAGTTTGTACTCTATGAGCAATGCCCTGCTGAACCCACGGCTGCCTCAACTGATGAGGAAAAAGAAGCATATCGGAAGTGGAAAAAGGCTGATGAAATGGCTAGGTGCTATATTTTGGCTTCTATGTCAAATGTACTACAAACCCAACATCAGTCGATGAACACTGCCGAGGATATGTTATTTAACCTCAAGGAGATGTTTGGGCATCATGACCGTGCGGGTAGGCAAGAAGCCATGAGAGTCCTCATGTCGACTACTCAGTCTGAAGGAACACCCGTTGAGGAGCACGTTCTCAAGATGATGAGTCTGTTGAATGAATTGGAGGTCCTAGGAGCTATGATTGATGGTGAGACGCAAGTCGACATCATACTCCAGTCTCTGACCCCTAGTTTTGAGCAGTTTCGTATGAGCTATAATATGGGTAAACTGTCTTATACTCTTGCGCAACTCCTGACTGAACTGAAGGCGGCAGAGGGGATCTACAAGAAGGGCAAGTCTCAAGCGCTTGTAGCTACCAAGTCCAAAAGCTTGAAAGCTGTTGGAGGTAGGGGCAAGAAAAGGAAGCAAGCCTTAAAACCCAGTGGTGCCAAGAGGAATGGACCACGAGTGGGGGCTAGTAAGCCAAAGGGCAAGTGCTTCCGATGCAACAAGTCTGGACACTGGAAGTCTGAATGTCCTCTCAGAGGTACGAATTTTTCTTTAGTCGTAAAAACATAGTCAGCGGTATTATCTACCAGAATTCTAGTGTGTAGATATGGAACCACTGACGGTATGTGCATTGTTTTAAATGCAGGGGTTCCAGAAAACCCGGCGACTTAGAAAAGAAGAGTTCGAGTCTACATGGGCGAAGCTGTTGGGGTAGCAGCGGTTGCAATGGAAGACATTTATCTGTTTTAGGATTTCATTTCAAAGTTATTGTTTTATGTACCCCTTTATTTTGAAAAAGAACTTTTGTTCTGGTTTTCTTTATTAATGAATGGATATTTATTTCTTTAATCATTGAGTGATTTAGATAAGAAATAATGGTGTTATCTATTCTGGTACATTAGATAGCAATATATGAATGATGAATCCTTAGTCTACCACGATGCAACAAACCGTTATGTATAACCTGTTTTACTTATTAGATGTATTCTCTTATCAATCATTATACTTGTGAATTCTTAAACTTAGTAGTATCTATTCAAAAGGGATTCAAAAGGTCGAAATTGATTTGATCAATTATAGTTGGAGGAATGGACCTCCCGACCTGAGAATCGATCTTGAAAGATGATACAACTTAGTTAACCTTTCTGGATAAAGGATGGAATTCGGACAAGTATTGAAAATGATTCATGATTAATTCGGTGACATGTGTAATTAGAGAGGTACGAGTCGTTCTTTCAAGAATACTCGAAGATGGATTAGAATACTTGATGTGCCATAAAAGCGGAGTGTTTTTCCAACACAAAATCATTATGGGGATCCTTCCAAGTATATCCATTGGAAGCCTGCGACTTGTTCGCGGAGGCTATCACCTATCTGAATAACACATAGCATAAATCAAAGATTGAGATTAAGTCTCAAACGACTACACCATACACTAATGTGTGGATATGGTGTGTCAGGAATAAGAAATGGAATTCTAATAGTAAAAGAACAAGTTTGTTCGGAACTACCTTGTTCTATGGATATTTCTGGATACAACGGCACATTCAATGTGATTGTAGAATATCCTAGAAGAACAAGTATTTGTATGTTCAATAGTACTACGAACCAGAAGGGTGTCCTCGCCCGGTTCTTAGAGGAAGACTATTAGATGAACTACAATGCCCTAGCTGACAAAGTACTTAAAGATGAGGAAAGGAAAGACTGAGAACCAGCCTGACCGAGTAGTAGTGCACCACTAACTGCACCTGTTGTTATTACTGTTATACACCGGAATGCCGTTGCAGTGGGAGGTTGTTAAGCAACCAATGATGTTCATAAGACTGGAGGAGTTTTGAACTCTGGATCTAGTAGACATGAAATCGATCCCTAGTTCTGCATAGGAACTTGCAAATTGATGAGATAGTCCATTCTATGGATTCATCAAAGGGCATAGACAAGAAAGGTGTATTGGAGACGTAATGGAAACAAAGGTGGTGTTTCTCGGAATTTTTTGTAGATAACACTTCATCGTTGGCAACAATGTAAAAGTGTTGTCAGACATAAAATAGAGGTTGTCTGAATAAATCGAGATATGAGATTAAGATGAAGTTGGATCATGTTCTTAGAAATCTTTCGATCTCTAGATAAGAACATCTGTACTTCTCTTAAGATATCTTATACGATTATGGTTTGTTTTAAACATGCACAATTCTGAGAAAGGTTATTGCCTTTCGGGAACAGAATACATCTATCTAAAGGTATGTGTTTCGAACGCATAAAGGAGATAGAGGTAGACAAAGCAGTTACCTACACTTCAAGTGTAGAAAGCTTTGTAGATGCAATGTTGTAAAACAAGAACCTGATATAAACTATGCGATTAGCGTAGTGGGAGGATATCAAAGTAATCTGGATAAGAGATATTCGAATGCTGTAAGAGTACTTGGAAGTACTAGATTACTAAGCAAAACGAAATCTTCTTGGATTACATTTTTCTCAGATCCAGAATCAGAGAAAGACCAGTGTAAGTCGATATCAGGCTATGTGTTCACTTTTAGAAGAGGTGGAACCTAAGGATGAAAGAGTGATAAGCGTGATGCTTCTCGGACTCAATCATAAACCGAATAGCAGCCTCAGAGGCAGCGGAAGTTTTGGTTAGGTTCCGGAATGACCTCTGAACTTGGATATGATTCTTGGTTAACCAAAAGCTATTTATATAGCGGTGCATGGTAAACTGGAAGAAGTCATAAGTTCAAAAGATGATGACAACACATAGAGCAAGTACCACCTGATTCGAGTCATCGTCTAGGGAGACGACGCAGTAGTCACCAAGATAACTTCAAAGCGGCAACCTAGATTGCTCATTCACATAATACTTCTGGGAAGTATAACTTAAGCACGTGATGAGTATGGGAGTCGGGAGTTTGGAGGAAATGACTAGACTTTAGTACAAGTGGGAGATTGTTGGAGTTGTGTACTTAATGTCTAGATTTAAGTATCGGTAAACTCCCGGTCATAGCATTTAACCTATTTAATTAATAAACAATTATTTGCATTTAATTATTATTAATTAATTATGCAAAATATAGTCCTGGATTTTATTCGTTGTAGTTAGTATGGTGTGCATGGGCACACATAAGATCATACTATCGGTTACTCGTATTTAATCGAACGGTTGCTCACGACCTAGATGGACACGGACCAATCCATCGGTATAGTCGTTGTGTGAGAGAGAAAATAATTTATCTTAATTATTTTATCACACTTGTACACTTGGTGTATTGGGCGGATCGCTTGAGATTTATTGATTAGGATTGCCTTGGATAATCAATTTAAATCTCAGAGTATTTTATTCTTAATCCCCGATATTATTGCGGGTGTGTATATTTAATATTAGAGACTTTGATTTTCCAAAGGAATTAACCGATTTAATTATTGGGCTAATTACCGGTAAAATTGGGTCGCTATATTTTATATACGACATGCCGTGAATACTTGACGGGAAAGTATATCCCGGAAGGGTTGATAATATCCCCGAGATGAGTTCATAAGGAATTATTGTGTAAACCTCATGAGTGGATTCGTTCCGCACAATAATAAAGGTTGAACGGTACTAGTCTCGGATATAAGAGATGAATATTATTTATTGAGCAATAAATAAATTTATTCATGGATATTTAAATCTTAAATACATGGAATAAATAATACTAACCGGAGAAATATTATTTGATATAATATGGATAAATATTGGGAGTGCAATTTTATTTATATAGTGGAAAATAAATAAAATTAATATTGATAAGGATTAATGGATTTGGGTTGGACCCAATTTAATCTTCAATATTAGAAGCCCAATATTTCATCTCCTTTTGATCCCCTACGTAGCCTATATAAGCACTACATGGTCTTCACTTTTCATAACACAATTTAACCTACGCCAATCATAAAGTCTTGGAGAGTGAAGGAGATCCATAGGAGTTCGATAGATCGTCGCCCACACGACGTTCGGACGAAGTGCGAGGAATACGTAGGAAGATCGCAAGGTCATCGTTTGAATTCGTTTCTCCGTACAACGAATCGAGGTAATATAATCGAGAACCCCCTCTATGATTATATGTTCGTTTAATTGTAATATGTACATGAACAAGACGATCCGGGAAAGCGTCGAGACCGGGATACGGGGATCTCTCGATCCCCGTCGGAATCGAGAGGGGCGGCCGAACCCTAGGGTTCGACCGCCGGCACCGCGCGACGAGGGGCGAGCCCCAGACTGGACGCCGGGGCATGCGATCGACCGAAGTCGATCGCTGGGGTGCCACGGGCTGGTGTCGTGGCGGACCCCAGCCGCCCTCGACGGCGGTGTGCGCAAGGGAGGAGCCCCGGCTGAAGCCGGGGCGAGCGATCGACCGCGTGGTCGATTGCGAGGGAAAGCCGCGGCGGGTCAGCTGGGGGCTGACCGCCCTCCTCCGGCGGCGGTGGTGAGTCGCCGGACTCACCACCGGGGGCTGCTGGGCAGCCCCAGCGATCGCCATGCACGGCAATCGCGAACCCCGCGGATGGGGTTCGGCTAGGGTTTAGCCGCGGGTTCATCCCGCGGCGATGCTCTCGTCGAGCCCGGTTCTTCGTGGTGTTCGCGTTCGTGGTTTCCGGCGACGGGGTTTCGGTCGGGTTATCGGTTCCGCATAATTTTTGATAGCCCGGGACATCGAATCCCAGCAGCGACGGTGCCGGCTCCCGGGCAGGAGGATCAGGTGATGGCCGAGGCGGATAGCCAGTGTCCCGACGAGGGTGGTGGCTCTGAGTGATGGTAGCCCTTTTTGAGGGGTCTTTGATTGAAAACATTATTTTTTGCTTTCTCTCTGCGGCCGTTGGTGGCCGGGGGCGTTCTGTCGCAGACGATTTCTTTTACTTGCTCTGGATTCTAAACTTTGTGTGGATGTTCTTGACGAGGCTCTGCCTCTTTGGATATTTTTAGTCGAGCCATGGGGCTCGGCTTTGGTTTTCATTTGGATGTTTATTTAGTGCTTTTAGTTACTTTCTGTGCATAGTGTTTAATGTGGCACTGGTTTCTTTTAGCATTTTTGGTAGCCCACCCCGAATCTATCTGGTAAGTGGATCGTACCCCTTCTCCAGAGATTTCCCGGGATGGATTTTCGGGACGGAACCTTTGAGGGTCCGAGATGCTGTCTCACTAATTCATCTCGGGTCTATGGGTCCCGGGTGGAGGTTGTAAACCCGAGATGCAGCCTCGCGGCCCCGTTTCGAAGCTACGGGACGTGGTCTCGGGTGTGGGTATCGGGGGCCCGTCGTGGGTTTCTATACGCGATTCTGGGACCCACCTTCGCCTGATCAGAGTGGTGCGGTCCCGCGATTGTCCCGTGCTTTTTTACCGGGGGTGGCTCGTAGTTCGTTGCGGAAAATATCCGTCTTTTTATATGTTCCCCCGCACGTTATGACTCTTGACCCGGAGGTCTTTTTAGGAGCTCATTAGTTTCACCGGGATCTTTGGCATTTAGCTGTGCGGAAATATCCGTTTTTATATATTCCCCCGCACGTTATGACTCTTGAACTGGAGGTCGTTTTTAGGAGCTCATTAGTTTTACCGGGATCTTTGGCATTTAGCTATGCGGAAATATCCGTTTTTATATGTTCCCCATTTAGGAATGAGAATACAGACTCGCTTTCCTTGGTCCGGGACCGCGGCAGTGCTGGGATTCGATGTCCCGGGCTATCAAAAATTATGCGGAACCGATAACCCGACCGAAACCCCGTCGCCAGAAACCACGAACGCGAACACCACGAAGAACCGGGCTCGACGAGAGCATCGCCGCGGGATGAACCCGCGGCCGAAACCCTAGCCGAACCCCATCCGCGGGGTTCGCGATCGCCGTGCATGGCGATCGCCGGGGATGCGCGGCATCCCCGTGGGGCTGTTCGGAACAGCCCCCTGGCGGTGAGTCCGGCGACTCACCGCCGCCATCCGACGGGAGGAGGGCCTCAAGTCGCGGCACCAGCCCGCGAATGCCCTCCGCGATCGACTTCGGTCGATCGCTTGCTCCGGCTTCGGCCGGAGCTTTCCCGCGCGCACGCCGCCGGCAGGGAGAACGGGGAATTCGTCCGCCGTGGCACCAGCCCACGGCGACTTCCCCAGCGATCGACCCTTGGTCGATCGCGTGCCCCGGCGTCCAGCCGGGGCTTCCCCTTGCCGCGGTTCCGGCGGTCGAAACCCTAGGGTTCGACCGCCCCTCGTTGGATCCCGACGGGGATCGCGTGATCCCCGTATCCCGGTCTCGACGTTCCCGGATTGTCTTGTTCATGTACATATTACAATTAAACGAACATATAATCATAGAGGGGGTTCTCGATTATATTACCTCGATTCGTTGTACGGAGAAACAAATTCAAACGATGACCTTACGATCTTCCTACGTATTCCTCGCACCTCGTCCGAACGTCGTGTGGGCGACGATCTATCGAACTCCTATGGATCTCCTTCACTCTCCAAGACTTTATGATTGGCGTAGGTTAAATTGTGTTATGAAAAGTGAAGACCATGTAGTGCTTATATAGGCTACGTAGGGGATCATAAGGAGATTAAATATTGGACTTCTAATATTGAAGATTAAATTGGGTCCAACCCAAATCGAAGTGCAGGAAACTGCTTTGTCTATATCTATCTCCTTTATGCGTTCGAAACACATACCTTTAGATAGATATATTCTGTTCCCGAAGGGCAATAACCTTTCTCAGAATTGTGCATGTTTAAAACAAACCATAATCGCATAAGATATCTTAAGACAAGTACAAATGTTCTTATTTAGAGATCGAAAGATTTCTAAGAACATGATCCAACTTCATCTTAATCTCATATCTCGATTTATTCAGACAACCTCTATTTTATGTCTGACAACACTTTTACATTGTTGCCAACGATGAAGTGTTATCTACATAAAATTCCGAGAAACACCACCTTGTTTCCATTACGTCTCTAACACACCTCTCCTTGCCTTTGCAAGTTCCACAGCTTTGTGATAATTCATAAATGGATTCATTAAGCTTGTATTTCTAAATGATCCTGCCTCTTAACAATATTAGTTATTGCTATCCAAGTAGGCACATTTAGATTAGCCTCCTTTGCAGAACCAGGGATCGATTTCATGTCTACTAGATCCAGAGTTCAAAACTCCTCCAGTCTTATGAACATCTCTGGTTGCTTAACAGTAATAACATTAGGTGCAGTTAGTGGTGTACTGCTACTCGGTCAGGCTGGTTCTCAGTCTTTCCTTCCCTTATTTTAAAGTACTATGTCAGTTAGGGCATTGTAGTTCATCTAATAGTCTTCCTCTAAGAACCGGGCGAGGACACCCCTCTGGTTCGTAGTACTATTGAACATACATTTACTTGTTCTTCTAGGATATTCTACAACCACATTGAATGTGCCGTTGTATCCAGAAATATCCATAGAACATAGGTAGTTCCGAACAAACTTGTTCTTTTACTATTAGAATTCCATTTCTTATTCCTGACACACCATATCCACACATTAGTGTATGGTGTAGTCGTTTGAGACTTAATCTCAATCTTTGATTTATGCTATGTGTTATTCAGATAGGTGATAGCCTCCGCGAACAAGTCGCAGGCTTCCAATGGATATACTTGGAAGGATCCCCATAATGGCTTTGTGTTGAAGAAACACTCCGCTTTTATGGCACATCAAGTATTCTAATCCATCTTCGAGTATTCTTGAAAGAACGACTCGTACCTCTCTAATTACACATGTCACCGCATTAATCATAAATCATTTTCAATACTTGTCTGAATTCCATCCTTTATCCAGAAAGGTTAACTTAGTTGTATCATCTTTCAAGATCGATTCTCAGGTCGGGAGGTCCATTCCTCCAACTATAATTGATCAAATCAATTTCGACCTTTTGAATCCCTTTTGAATAGATACTACTAAGTTCAAGAATTCACAAGTATAATGATTGATAAGAGAATACATCTAATAAGTAAAACAAGTTATACATAACGGTTTGTTGCATCGTGGTAGACTAAGGATTCATCATTCATATATTGCTATCTAATGTACCAGAATAGATAACACCATTATTTCTTATCTAAATCACTCAATGATTAAAGAAATAAATATCCATTCATTAATAAAGAAAACCAGAACAAAAGTTCTTTTTCAAAATAAAGGGGTACATAAAACAATAACTTTGAAATGAAATCCTAAAACAGATAAATGTCTTCCATTGCAACCGCTGCTACCCCAACAGCTTCGCCCATGTAGACTCGAACTCTTCATTTCTAAGTCGCCGGGTTTTCTGGAACCCCTGCATTTAAAACAATGCACATACCGTCAGTGGTTCCATATCTACACACCAGAATTCTGGTAGATAATACCGCTGACTATGTTTTTACGACTAAAGAAAAATTCGTACCTCTGAGAGGACATTCAGACTTCCAGTGTCCAGACTTGTTGCATCGGAAGCACTTGCCCTTTGGCTTACTAGCCCCCACTCGTGGTCCATTCCTCTTGGCACCACTGGGTTTTAAGGCTTGCTTCCTTTTCTTGCCCCTACCTCCAACAGCTTTCAAGCTTTTGGACTTGGTAGCTACAAGCGCTTGAGACTTGCCCTTCTTGTAGATCCCCTCTGCCGCCTTCAGTTCAGTCAGGAGTTGCGCAAGAGTATAAGATAGTTTACCCATATTATAGCTCATACGAAACTGCTCAAACTTAGGGGTCAGAGACTGGAGTATGATGTCGACTTGCGTCTCATCATCAATCACAGCTCCTAGGACCTCCAATTCATTCAACAGACTCATCATCTTGAGAACGTGCTCCCCAACGGGCGTCCCTTCAGACTGAGTAGTCGACATGAGGACTCTCATGGCTTCTTGCCTTGCCGCACGATCCTGCTCCCCAAACATCTCCTTGAGGTTAGACATCATATCCCGGGCAGTGTCCATCGGATCATGTTGGGTTTGGAGTACATTTGACATGGAAGCCAAAATATAGCACCTAGCCATTTCATCAGCCTTTTTCCACTTCCGATATGCTGCCTTTTCCTCATCAGTTGAGGCAGCCGTGGGTTCAGCAGGGCATTGCTCATAGAGTACAAACTTGTACTCTTCAGCAGTCAGGACAATGTCCAAATTTCTCTTCCAATCAATGTAATTGGGACCAGTGAGTTTATGTTCCTTGAGTATCACAGAAAGTGGATTCATAGCTATTCTCTAAACCTATAAGCACATGTAAACAAACAATCAATTTAATGTGCGATATTATCTCCCTCAAATAATATCATTAAATTACTAATTGCGTCTAAAATCCCATCAGGTAAGGCAAGCCACGTTCGTGTGGACGTTTACCCACCCAAATGATTTAGCAACTTAGTTTTGCTTCGGTCGTACATCATTATAGCGTTACTTCGTTGGGAAGAATACTACAAAGCGTACCTAAGTGTAAACCATCACTCAGTACTAAGGCGAATCGTTTAGAATTGTTACGTCACCGCAAGCCACGTTCGTGTCGACGTTTACGATAACTCGCAATCCCTCACAATTTCCTATAACTGTCTACATCAATTATTCTAAAATCCCATTTAGTATAGCAAGCCACGTTCGTGTGGACGTTTACTATACCAAAAGATTTATATAATTGAAATCCAATTACTTGAACCATTTGATGTTGTAAATCAAGACGCGGAGAATCATAAGTGAAACTCGAAGTTTCTAACCAGTGATTCACCATGCGAACGACCCTATCTCTCATAAATGAGGGAGCCGAGCAGACAATCGATCCATCTATCAAAGAATGGTACGAAGGTCTCTAATTTGTGTCATCCACATGACCAAGTGGATTTGGCTCCATTCCACTCCCCGGGGTGAGAATGAGTCGACTTGAAGTCAGTTTCAGAAAGACAAATTAGGCATTGTTTGATAAACTTGATCAATGTTTCTTGTAAAGGAATTACAAGAATTCTCCTCTAATGACTCGTCTATATGAACTTCGAAAGTCCATAAAAGTCACCAAGAGAACAGTGATGGAGACCATGGGAATGTTTCCATCCCCTCTCCCACTTAGCTTTTTACAATAAAGGGATACGCTATCTAGTGCATAAAATAAACACATATAGCATGCATATAAGCAATAAAGCACATAGTATCACATAGTCAAAATAATGCTAGAAAATTATTTTCCCGACTATCATGGCTTTATTCCTTCTTCATATGCA
The DNA here is from genome assembly GCA_954870475.1 of Euphrasia confusa. Classification (NCBI taxonomy): domain Eukaryota; kingdom Viridiplantae; phylum Streptophyta; class Magnoliopsida; order Lamiales; family Orobanchaceae; genus Euphrasia; species Euphrasia confusa. Next base: position 29,878,980 of record OX940951.1, read on the forward strand.
TCTTCTAGTCTTCAGTCTTCGTTTCTTGAATGCTCCATGTGACGAGAATATTAATCTCCAATATTTAAATCTATTTATTTTCAATTAATCCAAAAGTTACTTAATTCGAAAATTAAGTCAATTGAATATATCAAAAAATAAAATTAAATATTATTAATATTTTTTATTTATTTGTTTTCCTATCTAATTCTATTAAATCTCTAGAATAATCTATCCAAGTAAAAATTGGAATATTCTAGAAGATATCTATAATAGAATAAGGAAATAAAATAAATTAGGACTCTTCTACTTTCCATTATTAATTAATTTCCATCTAATGAAAATTCCCAAGAATAGGAATGATCAAATAGGAAATAAATTAATACCAAATTAATTAAATTCCTAATCTTTGAATATCTCCATGAAGGAAATAAAACAATAGGAATAAAATCAATTCCAATTAATTCTTTTTCTAATCCATGAGAGTTTCCAAAAGGAGAACACTCAAATAGGAAAAGCGAATTAATTTTTAGGAAAGTGAATCTTGGTAGAAGTGGCATGGGTTGGGAGATCCCCATACCACCACCACCATCGACCGCTGCCACCACCGGAAGAGGGAACCGCCGCCGCCACCCCAGCTGGCCGGCCACCACCGCCGGCGGCAGCCCCAGCCGAGGGGCGATCGACCCCTCCCGATGGCTTTAGTCATGGGGTCGATCATGGGGTTGATCGACTCCCCGGTTTTTCGTCCCCTTCGTCTTCGTCACTCGTCTTTGTCTTCCGGCGATCGTTCCAACATCGAACCAACGTAAATAAATTACAAGAATTTAAATTACACTATCCGGTATCGATTCTATACATGAAATCGACCCTATACATTTTCCGGAAAAATAAAGAACGTAATAATAAATCCTAAATTCGGTCAACCCCCGAATTTTTACTATTACAAACATTCAACCACACAAAACGAATCTCGACATGTCCGAGAGTTTAATAAACGAATAATCATGATAATTAATTAAGCAATAATTAAATCAACCATGATAGCCGGAAATCCTGCAAGGTAGAACAATAATCGAATATATACATGAACACGAAACCAAACGCTCTGATACCAGTTGCTGGGATTCGATGTCCCGGGCTATCAAAAATTATGCGGAACCGATAACCCGACCGAAACCCCGTCGCCGGAAACCACGAACGCGAACACCACGAAGAACCGGGCTCGACGAGAGCATCGCCGCGGGATGAACCCGCGGCCGAAACCCTTGCCGAACCCCATCCGCGGGGTTCGCGATCGCCGGGGATGCGCGACATCCCCGTGGGGCTGTTCGGAACAGCCCCCTGGCGGTGAGTTCGGCGACTCACCGCCGCCATCCGACGGGAGGAGGGCCTCCAGTCGCGGCACCAGCCCGCGACTGCCCTCCGCGATCGACTTCGGTCGATCGCTTGCTCCGGCTTCGGCCGGAGCTTTCCCGCGCGCACGCTGCCGGCAGGGAGGACGGGGAAGTCGTCCGCCGTGGCACCAGCCCACGGCGACTTCCCCAGCGATCGACCCTTGGTCGATCGCGTGCCCTGGCGTCCAGCCGGGGCTTCCCCTTGCCGCGGTTCCGGCGGTCGAAACCCTAGGGTTCGACCGCCCCTCGTTCGATCCCGACGGGGATCGCGTGATCCCCGTATCCCGGTCTCGACGTTCCCGGATCGTCTTGTTCATGTACATATTACAATTAAACGAACATATAATCATAGAGGGGGTTCTCGATTATATTACCTCGATTCGTTGTACGGAGAAACGAATTCAAACGATGACCTTGCGATCTTCCTACGTATTCCTCGCACCTCGTCCGAACGTCGTGTGGGCGACGATCTATCGAACTCCTATGGATCTCCTTCACTCTCCAAGACTTTATGATTGGCGTAGGTTAAATTGTGTTATGAAAAGTGAAGACCATGTAGTGCTTATATAGGCTACGTAGGGGATCATAAGGAGATTAAATATTGGGCTTCTAATATTGAAGATTAAATTGGGTCCAACCCAAATCCATTAATCCTTATCAATATTAATTTTATTTATTTTCCACTATATAAATAAAATTGCACTCCCAATATTTATCCATATTATATCAAATAATATTTCTCCGGTTAGTATTATTTATTCCGTGTATTTAAGATTTAAATATCCATGAATAAATTTATTTATTGCTCAATAAATAATATTCATCTCTTATATCCGAGACTAGTACCGTTCAACCTTTATTATTGTGCGGAACGAATCCACTCATGAGGTTTACACAATAATTCCTTATAAACTCATCTCGGGGATATTATCAACCCTTCCGGGATACACTTTCCCGTCAAGTATTCACGGCATGTCATATATAAAATATATCGACCCAATTTTACCGGTAACTAACCCAATAATTAAATCGGTTAATTCCTTTGGAAATCAAAGTCTCTAATATTAAATATACACACCCGCAATAATTTCAGGGATTAAGAATAAAATACTCTGAGATTTAAATTGATTATCCAAGGCAATCCTAATTAATAAATCTCAAGCGATCCGCCCAATACACCAAGTGTACAAGTGTGATAAAATAATTAAGATAAATTATTTTCTCTCTCACACAACGACTATACCGATGGATTGGTCCGTGTCCATCTAGGTCGTGAGCATCCGTTCGATTAAATACGAGTAACCGATAGTATGATCTTCTGTGTGCCCATGCACACCATACTAACTACAACGTATAAAATCCAGGACTATATTTTTTGCATAATTAATTAATAATAATTAAATGCAAATAATTGTTTATTAATTAAATAGGTTAAATGCTATGACCGGGAGTTTACCGATACTTAAATCTAGACATTAAGTACACAACTCCAACAGGCAGCTCCTTCTTACTGGTAGAACCTCTTCAAGTGTCGCGCGTTCCATCGGTACTGATCCGGGGTCCCGTCTGGCAACTCCAACTTGTACGCTCCGTTCAATAGACCTTTGGTGACCCGAAATGGCCCTTCCCACGTCGGTCCGAGGGCCCCGGAGTGCGGCCCGAGCAGCTTTTTCATCACCATGTCCCCTATCTCGAACTCGCGAGAGCGGACCCGCGCGTCATAAGCCTTGGCGATCCTCTGTATGTTCATCGCGTTGAGGGAGTCGGACTTTAGCCTTCGCTCTTCCAGAAGATCCAGCTCCAGACGCAAAACCGCTTCGTTCTCCGGGGTGATGGCCTGGGTGGTTCGGTGCGAGCGAACTGTGATCTCGGTCGGGATCACTACTTCGGACCCAAATGCCAGGGCGTATGGCGTTTCTCCTGTGGCGTTCCGGGCCGTGGTTGGGTATGCCCACCTCCCCTTGCGCGATTCGAGCTTCGCCTTAAGGGTGTGCTTCAATATTTTGTTCACTGCCTCAACTCGTCCGTTCGTCTGCGGATGGTAGGGGTTGGAAAACGTCCTCCGGATCCCCCATTGCTCACAGAACTCCGCGACCATGGTTCCGTCGAACTGCTTGCCGTTGTCCGAGATGATGGACTCGGGCAAACCGAAACGGCAAATTATGTTCCTCCATATAAACTTGATCGCTTTGGCTTGATCGATTTTCTGGACCGCCTCCGCCTCGGCCCACTTGGTGAAGTAGTCCACCGCCACGATCGCGAACTTGACTCCTCCCGGCGCGGGGGCTAGAGGTCCTATGATATCAATCCCCCACCGGGCGAACGGCCACGGAGAGTATATTGACTTGAGTTCTTCAGGGGCCACATGGATGTTTGGCCCCATAAGCTGGCACTGGAGGCATTTGTTGGCAAAGTTGGTCGCGTCCCGGTGCAATCTCGACCAGTCATATCCCTGGCCCATCGTCTTGTGGGCGAGAGATTGTCCCCCGGCATGGTTTCCGCATAACCCTTCGTGGATCTCCGAAAGTACCCGCATCCCGTCTTCTCTGGAGACGCATTTCAAGAGCGGCCTGCGGAATAATTGAGAGTTTAGGATCGTGTACCTCGCGGCGCGTATGCGGAGTTGTTTCGCTTCGACTCGGTCTGAAGGGAGGGTCCCGGATTCGATGAACCGCATCACCGGGTCGCGCCAATCCGTCCCGGGTGTTGCTTCTGGTGCTGTCCCGGGAACCGGGTCAACCGGCATAACTTCCACCCGGGTCGCTTTCGATAGTGAATTCAACTGGGTCAAGATGACTCGGGACAAGTCCGAGGATCCTTCGGCTGAGCCCCGTTATCGACCAGAAGCCGCGCAACTTCCACTCCGAGTATGGCGGTGGTGATCACCAAGGCCTCGCTCTTGGGGTAGTCGACCCCTACGCGGTCCTCCGGGGAGAACGTGATCAAGGCGTGTTCCGTGATGCTTCGAGGGGGAGCGGGGTTTGTCTCCTGGTAGACCCTCCAGATCTCCACCTCGCGCTTCCTCTTCCTTCTGCTCTCACTCGTGATGGGCTGCAGCCCGCCGATCATCAGGATCTGCCCGATGTGTCCCGGGGACTGGCCGCGGTTCTGACCTCTGCGGCCCGGGGCCGCGACCACATTTCTTCCGTTGTCCGGGTTGGCCACCTGGCCGGTCCCCGGGTCTGCCGAGGAGGTCCCAGAGTTTCCCTTCCTCAAATAACTTCCATAGTTGCCTTAGCAGCTGACGACACTGGCCGGTGGGGTGCCCATGCTGCTCGTGGAAGGCGCACCATAGGCGCTTGTCGAGCTTGTCCGGCGAGATCCTCATAGGTTCCGGCTTGGTCAGAGCGTCCCCCATGGCTTGTAGTGCGTGCATCATGGCCATGGTGTCCTGTCCGATGACCTCGACCAGCCGGATCTCCATCTCGCGGTAACTCGGGGCAGGACGGTCCCGTTCCGGGGCCTTGGGAGGGCCTCTCCTGGTAACGTGAGCCGGTCTAGCCTCCACGGGGGCGGGATCCTTCCGTTTCATGTCTCCGGGGGTCTCCGTCCCGCGCATGAGGCGCTGGTACCAACACTGTGCCACGGCCTTTACGCGGAAATCCTCGTAGGTCTGTGGATAGTTGAGCATCAGATGCTTGAAAAGCTCGGAATTCTTCCGGAGCCCGTTCATCGCCGTGTGCAGCTTGAGATCGTCGCCGACTTCCTCTCCGCCGAGCAGGATGTCCCCGACTCAGTCCACGTATCGCTCGTCGCCTTCCTCCATATTTTGGCGAATGCCAATCAGCCGCTGGCTCTGCTCGAGACGGTTCACCTTGGAGGCGAAGTGCGCCACGAAATGCTGGACGAGGTCGTCAAAACAGTGGATCGAGCGGGAGGAGATCCCTGCGAACCATTTGTGGGCCACATCTCCGAGGGTGAGAGGGAAAAGCCTGCACCTCGTGGCGTCGCTGGCTCCTCTCTCGGACATATATGTGCGGAAGCGGCTGAGATGGATCTCGGGATCCGTTTTCCCGTCGTACAGGGTCGTCTGGAGGGGCTGGATCTCGTACTGCATGATCGCATGCTCGACCTCCAGGGCCAAGGGCTCTTTGCAGTAGTCGACCCGCTCCGGACGGGCCTGGGCCTCGGCCAGCTTCCTCTCCATCTCGGACACCTTGTTGTAGAGGTCCAGGAGGCCCGCCTCGGGTCCCGGTGGTTGTGGGACACGGGTCCCGGGACCCTGCTCCGGCTCGGCACGACGAGTCTTCTCCTCGTCGTCCGCCCCGAACCGGTCTGCTGGGGCCGACTGATTGCCGGCCTCCCCGCCGAGATCGAAGATGAGTCGTCGGGCGGGGATTGTGTAACGGTTGGAGCCAGCACGGCCTGCTCCGAGGCGGTCGAACGCGCTGTGGCTGGCGTGACCGGGCCCCAGACGACCGAACGCGCTTCCTTTCCCAATCTTCTCACCTGGACGAACAGAAAGGGAGGTTAGAGAACGCTTACGCTGTATGAGGTCGGACATGGCAACGTCGATCATTTCGGGGGTATCCAAAAGGAGTTGCAATTCCCGGGCCGGTGTCTCGGGATTAGGTGGTCCGCGTCGGAATTCGGGGTCCGAGCGGTGCGCATGGCGGCGAGTCTGCTGGCGGCGTCTGAGGCGTCGGGCCTCGGAGCTGCTACGGAGGTATTGGTTGGACGTGTTGTGGCCGTCCAGCTCCCCGGTGATGACGGCATCTTCGTTCCCGGGGATTTCCCCCGGGATCTTTGGGGAGAGTGGCGGGGCGGCGTCTGACTCGACGGCTGGCATCTTCCCTCTCTCCAGCTTCTTCCTCGTGGTGGAGCGGGAGGATGTTGGAGTTGTGTACTTAATGTCTAGATTTAAGTAACGGTAAACTCCCGGTCATAGCATTTAATCTATTAAATTAACAAACAACTGTTTTGCATTTAATTATTATTAATTAAATATATGCAAATTATAGTCCTGGATTTTATACGTTGTAGTTAGTATGGTGCAAGCATGGGCGCACAGAAGATCATACTATCGGTTACTCGTATTTAATCAAACAGTTGCTCACGACCTAGATGGACACGGACCAATCCATCGGTATAGTCGTTGTGTGAGAGAGAAAATAATTTATCTTAATTATTTTATCACACTTGTACACTTGGTGTATTGAGCGGATCGTTGAGATTCATCGATTAGGATTGCCGGCGATAATCGATTCGAGTCTCAGTGTATTTTATTCTTAATCCCCGATATTATTGCGAGTGTGTATATTTAATATAAGTAACTTTGATTTACCAAAGGAATTAACCGATTTAATTATTGGGTTAATTTCCGGTTAAGTTGGGTCACTATATTTCATATATGACATGCCGTGAATAATTGACCGGACAGTGTATCCCGTAAGGGTTGATAATATCCCCGAGATGAGTTCATAAGGAATTATTGTGTAAACCTCATGAGTGGATTCGTTCCGCACAATAATTAAGGTTGAATGGTACTAGTCTCGGATTAAAGAGATGAATAAATTAATTAGCAATAAATTAATTTTATTCATGGATATTTAAATCTTAAATACACGGAATAAATAATACTACCGGAGAAATATTATTTGATATAATATGGTTTAATATTGGGAGTGCAATTAATTTATATAGTGGAAAATAAATTAATTAATATTGATAAGGATTAATGGACTTGGGCAGTGGGGGCTCAATTTAATCTTCAATATTGGAAGCCCAATATTCCACCTCCTTTAGATCCCCTACGTAGCCTATAAAAGCACTACATGGCCTTCATAAATCATAAGACAAGATTATCATACTTGATATTCTAGAGAGTTGAAGGAGATCCATAGGAGTTCGATAGATCGTCGCCCACCCGACGTTCGAACGAAGTGCAAGGAATACGTGGGAAGATTCAAAGGTCTTCAACTTGATTTCGTTTCTCCGCACAACGAATCAAAGGTACAATCATAAACTCCTTCGTGTGAATTTATGTGATTTAATTGTGATACATGCATGAACACAAGATCCGGGAAAAACAACGAGACCGGGGACGGGGATAGACCGAGCGGTGGTGGTTGAAGACCACCGGACCGCCGGCGGTCTAGGGATCCCCGTCGGGATCGAGAGCAACCCTCGGCTGGGAGCCGAGGGGGTGGGCGGTCGAGCCTAGGGCTTCGACCGCCGGCAGCGACCGCGCGAGGGGAGCCCCGGCTGGACGCCGGGGCGAGCGATCGACCCTAGGTCGATCGCTGGGGGCTGCCGTGGCTTCGCGCCGCGGCTGGGCGCTCCCTCCCCGGTCGGTGGTGGCGGTGAGTCGCCGGACTCACCGCCGGGGGCTGCTGGGCAGCCCCACGCGATCAAGCGATCGCGAACCCCGCGTCGGGGTTCGGCTAGGGTTTAGCCGCGGGTTCATCCCGCGGCGATGCTCTCGTCGAGCCCGGTTCTTCGCGTGTGGTTCGCGTTGGTGATTTCCGACTCGCGGGAGACTTCGACTGGGGGCGGGCTGCGTGTCTTCGGGCGCGTAGTCTCCAAAGGTCGGACTCCTGCGAATGAGTCGGTATCCGTGATCGGTTTCCGGCGACGGGATTTCGTTCGGGGTTATCGGTTCCGCAATTTTTGATACCCCGGGATATCGATTTCCAGCAATTGGTATCAGAGAAAGGTTTCGTGTTCATGTATGTATTCAATTGTGTTCTACCTTGCAGGGATTCCGACTATCATGGTTTAATTAATTGTTAATTATTCGTTTAATTAATTGCTATTTAATTTACCATGATTGTTCGTTTATTAAACTCTCGGACATGTCGAGATTCGTTTTGTGTGGATGAATGCTTGTAATAGTAAAAATTCGGGGGTTGACCGAATTTAGATTTATTATTATTGTTCTATGTTTTCCGGAAAGTGTATAGGGTCGATTTCATGTATAGAATCGATACCGGAATTGTAAATTTATTTCTTGTAATTTATTTACGTTGGATCGATGCCGAGATGACCGCCGGAGAACGCGTGTGACGAAGAAGACGAAGAGGGCTCGGGATCGATCATGAGATCGATCCCATGAGGAACGATCGAAAGGGGGGGGGGGGGCGTGGGCTGTCCGCGGGAACCCTCGGCCACGCCGGCCACCGGTGGTGGTGGCGCGTGGGCTGAGGTGGCGGCGGCACTCCTCCCGGCCGGCGATCGAGGTGGGGGGCGCGGGGTCCTCGTGATCTCGTGTTTCTCCTACCATAGATTCACTTTCCTAATTGATTCGGTTTTCCTATTTGAGTTTTTCCTTTTTTTGGGAATTCTCATGGATTAGGAAAAGAATTAATTGGAATTAATTTTATTCCTTATTCTAATATGGAAGTCTTCTAGAGTATTCCGAGTTCTACTTGGAATAGGATCCTAGAGATTTAATAGAATTGGAAATGAATAATAGTTAATTTAGGATTGATTTATTATTTCTATTTTATGGGAATTTTCATAGTAATGGAAATTAATTAATCTTGGAAAGTAGAAGAGTCCTAATTTATTTTATTTCCTTATTATATTATAGAAGTCTTCTAGAATATTCCAAGTTTGACTTGGATAGATTATTCTAGAGATTTAAAAGAATTAGATAGGAAAATAAATAAATAAAAATATTAATGATATTTAATTTTATTTTTGATTTATTCGATTGACTTAATTTTCGAATTGAGTATCTTTTGGATTTATTAAAAATAAATAGATTTAAATATTGGGATTAATATTCTCGTCACATGGAGCATTTAAGAACGAAGACTGAAGACTAGAAGAAGCATACGGAGATGGAATAAAGCCATGATAGTCGGAAAATAATTTTTTCTAGCATTATTTTGACTATATGCTATGTGCTTTATTACTTGTATGCATGCTTATGTGTTTAATTATGCATTAGATAGCGTATCCCTTTGTTATAAAAAGCTTAGTGGGAGAGGGGATGGAAACATTCCCATGGTCTCCATTACTGTTCTCTTGGTGACTCTTATGGACTTTTGAAGTTCGTATAGATGTGTCATTGTAGGAGAATTCTTGTAATTCCTCTTACAAGAAACATTGATTAAGTCTATCAAACAATGCCTAATTTGTCTTTCTGAAACTGACTTCAAGTCGACTCATTCTCACCCCGGGGAGTGGAATGGAGCCAGAGCCACTTGGTCATGTGGATGACACAAATTAGAGACATTCGTACCATCCTTTTAAGGTGGATCGATTGTCTGCTTGGCTCCCTCATCTAATGAGAGATAGGGTTGTTCGCATGGTGAATCACTGGTTAGAAACTTCGAGTTTCACTTATGATTCCCCGCGTCTTGATTTACGAAATCGAATGCTTCAAGTAATTGGATGTCAATTGTAAAAATCTTTTGGTGTAGTAAACGTCCACACTATCGTGGCTTGCTGCATTGAATGGGATTTTGGAACGATTGATGTAGACAGTTATAGAAGAAAGTGAAGGATCGTGTGTTAACGTAAACGTCCACACTATCGTGGCTTGCGGTGATATGCGAGTCCCAAACAATCTTCTTAGATACTGAGTAATGGTTTACACTTAGGTACGCTCTATAGTATTCGTCCCATCGAAGTAACGCTATAGTGATGTACGACCAAAGCAAATCTAATTGCTAAATCATTTGGATGGGTAAACGTCCACACTATCGTGGCTTGCCTTATCTGATGGGATTTTAGATGTAATTAGTGATTTAATGATATTATTATAGGGAGATAATATCGGATATTAAATTAATTGTTTGTTTAAATGTGCTTATAGGTTTAGAGAATAGCTATGAATCCACTTGAGTTAATACTTGAGGAATTTGACGCACTGGTTCCATACTGTGTTGAATGGAAAGAAGAGTTAGACATTGCTCAGACTGTAAAGGAGTACAAAGACGTACTCAGTGAAACTTGTCCTCCTGGACTCACAATTAACTCAACTGAGGATGAGATTTTTTGACTTTGAAAAATGGGATAGTGCTCGTTCATTAGCCATTAATCATGATGTCATGCTTAAACTCAAGTTGATGTTTGGACATGATGGGGAGGCTAGAAAAGAGGCGATGAGGATACTCATAAAGATCTGTTACTTCGATGAAACACTTGATCATGTTTTTGAGATGATGGATCTTTTAGACGAGTTGAAACAATCGCAAGCTCTTATAGCCAAAGCCAAAGGTTTCGGACCTAAAGGCAAGGGAAAGGAGAAGAAGACAAGGGGGTCCGGTGGTCCTAAGGGACTTGGACCAAAGGGTGGGATAAAGAAGCCTTCTGGCAAGTATCCCCAAGGGAAGCAGTCTGAGTACTGGGGGTCTACATCTTGTCCTCTCAAAGGTACGAATTTTTCTTTAGTCGTAAAAACATAGTCAGCGGTATTATCTACCAGAATTCTGGTGTGTAGATATGGAACCACTGACGGTATGTGCATTTTGAATGCAGGGGTTCCAGAAAACCCGACGACTTAGAGAAGGAGAGTTCGAGTCTACACGGGCAAAAGCTGTAGAGGAGGCAGCTGTTGCGGTGGAAGACATTTATCTGCTTTAGTAGTTAAATAGGATTTCATTTCAAGTTTATTGCTTTATGTACCCTCTATTTTAGAAAGAACGTTTTGTTCTGGATTTCTATTTTATGAATGGATGTTTTATTTATTTAATCATTGGATGATTTTGATAAGAAATGATGGCATTATCTATTCTGGTACATTAGATAGCAATATATGAATGATAGATCCTAAGTCTACCACGATGCAACGAACCGTTCTATAACTTGTTTTACTTGATTAGATATGTTTCTTTATTAAATCATTATACTTGTGAATTCTTGGACTTAGTAGTATTTTCAAATAAGATTCAAAAGGTCGAAATTGATTTGATCAATTATAGTTGAAGGAATGGACCTTCCGACCTGAGAATTGAATTTGGAGGATAATACATCTAAGCAAACCTTTCTTCATAAAGGATAGAATTCGGACTAGTATTAGAAATGATTAGATATGCAGGCACATGTGTGAATTAGAAAGGCACAAGTAGTTCTTTCAAGAATACTCAATGATGGATTAGAGTACTTAAATATGCCATAAAAGCAAAGTGTTTTGACTAGTCAATGGACGCAAAGCTATTATGGGGAACCATTAAAGTATATCCATTAGAAGCCTGCGACTCGGTCGCGGAGGCCATCGCCTATCTAAATAACACATAGCATAATCAAAGATTGGGATTCAATCCCAAAGGGCCGCGCCATACACTCACGTGTAGAGATGGTGCGAAATGGAAATCTAAAAGTAAAGGAGAACAAGTTGTTCGGAACTACCTACGTTCTATGGATATTTCTAGAGACAATAGCACATTCTGTGTAATTGTAGGATATCCTAGATGAACGAAGTATTGTGTGTTCTATAGTACTATGAACCAGAAGAACTTTCGTTCGGTTCATAGAGGAAGACTATTAGATGAACCACAAAGCCTGAACTGAATTAATACCTTGGAATGAGAAGAAGGACAAAAGACTGGGAACCAGCCAAACCGAGTAAAAGTACACCACATACTGCACCTATTGTTATTACTGTTATACACCGGGACGCCATTGCAGTGGGAGGTTGTTGAACAACCGGAGATATTCATAAGACTAGAGGAGTTCGGACTCTGGATCTAGTAAACATGAAATCGATCCCTAGCTCTGCATAAGGGCAGTACTAGATCTAAATGAGCCTGCTTGGAAAACAATAAGGATTATTGTTGAGAGGCTAGATCATTTAGAGTGCGAGCTTAGTAAGTCCGTTTATGGATGGTTACAAAGCTATGAATCGTGGAACTTGCGAATTGATGGGATAATCCATTCAATGGATTCATCAAAAGGCAGAGACGATAGGTGTATTGGAGACGTAATGGAAACAAGGTGGTGTTTCTCGGAATTTTATGTAGATAACATTTTATCATTGGCAACAATGTAAAGATGTTGTCAGACATAGAATAATGGTTGTCTAAATAAATGAATCGGGATATAAGATTAAGTAGAAGTTAGAGCATGTTCTTAAGATCTTATGATCTAGGGATAAGAACATTGTACTTCTCCTGGATATCTTATACGATTATGGTTTGTTTTAACATGCATAATTCTGAGAAAGGTCGTTGCCTTTCAGAAACAGAACACGTATATCTATCTAAGGTCATGTGTTTTGAACACATTAAGGAGACAGATGATACTAAGCAGTTTCCTACACCTCGTGTGGAAAGCTTAAATGCAATGTTAGAAAACAAAAACCTGATATCAACTATGCGGTTAGCGTAGTGGGAGGATATCAAAGTAATCTGGATAAGAGATATTCGAATGCTGTAAGAGTACTTGGATGTACTGGATTACTAAGCAATACGAAATCTTCTTAGATTACAGTTTCTCAGATCTCAAATCAGAGAAGGACCAGTGTAAGTCGATATCAGGCTATGTGTTCACTTTTGGAAAAGGTGGAACCTTTAATATGTAAGAGTGATAAGCAAGATGCTTCTCAGGCTCTCTCATAACCGAGCAGCAGCCTCAGAGGCAGCGGAAGTTTTGGTTAGGTTCCGGGATAACCTCTAAGACTTGGAAATGACTCTTAGTTTATCAAAGGCTATTTAATAGCGGTGCATGATAAACTGGAAGAAGTCATAAGTCTAAAAGTGATGATAGCACATAGTGCAAGTACCACCTGATACGAGTCATCGTCAAGGGAGACGACGTAGTAGTCACCAAGATAACTTCAGAGCGGCAACCTAGAGTGCTCATTCACATAGTACTTCTCGGAAGTACACTTTAAGCACGTGATGAGTATGGGAACCGGGAGTTTGGAGGAAATGACTAGACCTTAGTACAAGTGGGAGATTGTTGGAGTTGTGTACTTAATGTCTAGATTTAAGTAACGGTAAACTCCCGGTCATAGCATTTAATCTATTAAATTAACAAACAATTGTTTTGCATTTAATTATTATTAATTAAATATATGCAAATTATAGTCCTGGATTTTATACGTTGTAGTTAGTATGGTGCAAGCATGGGCGCACAGAAGATCATACTATCGGTTACTCGTATTTAATCAAACAGTTGCTCACGACCTAGATGGACACGGACCAATCCATCGGTATAGTCGTTGTGTGAGAGAGAAAATAATTTATCTTAATTATTTTATCACACTTGTACACTTGGTGTATTGAGCGGATCGTTGAGATTCATCGATTAGGATTGCCGGCGATAATCGATTCGAGTCTCAGTGTATTTTATTCTTAATCCCCGATATTATTGCGGGTGTGTATATTTAATATAAGTAACTTTGATTTACCAAAGGAATTAACCGATTTAATTATTGGGTTAATTTCCGGTTAAGTTGGGTCACTATATTTCATATATGACATGCCGTGAATAATTGACCGGACAGTGTATCCCGTAAGGGTTGATAATATCCCCGAGATGAGTTCATAAGGAATTATTGTGTAAACCTCATGAGTTGATTCGTTCCGCACAATAATTAAGGTTGAATGGTACTAGTCTCGGATTAAAGAGATGAATAAATTAATTAGCAATAAATTAATTTTATTCATGGATATTTAAATCTTAAATACACGGAATAAATAATACTACCGGAGAAATATTATTTGATATAATATGGTTTAATATTGGGAGTGCAATTAATTTATATAGTGGAAAATAAATTAATTAATATTGATAAGGATTAATGGACTTGGGCAGTGGGGGCTCAATTTAATCTTCAATATTGGAAGCCCAATATTCCACCTCCTTTAGATCCCCTACGTAGCCTATAAAAGCACTACATGGCCTTCATAAATCATAAGACAAGATTATCATACTTGATATTCTAGAGAGTTGAAGGAGATCCATAGGAGTTCGATAGATCGTCGCCCACCCGACGTTCGAACGAAGTGCAAGGAATACGTGGGAAGATTCAAAGGTCTTCAACTTGATTTCGTTTCTCCGCACAACGAATCAAAGGTACAATCATAAACTCCTTCGTGTGAATTTATGTGATTTAATTGTGATACATGCATGAACACAAGATCCGGGAAAAACAACGAGACCGGGGACGGGGATAGACCGAGCGGTGGTGGTTGAAGACCACCGGACCGCCGGCGGTCTAGGGATCCCCGCCGGGATCGAGAGCAACCCTCGGCTGGGAGCCGAGGGGGTGGGCGGTCGAGCCTAGGGCTTCGACCGCCGGCAGCGACCGCGCGAGGGGAGCCCCGGCTGGACGCCGGGGCGAGCGATCGACCCTAGGTCGATCGCTGGGGGCTGCCGTGGCTTCGCGCCGCGGCTGGGCGCTCCCTCCCCGGTCGGTGGTGGCGGTGAGTCGCCGGACTCACCGCCGGGGGCTGCTGGGCAGCCCCACGCGATCAAGCGATCGCGAACCCCGCGTCGGGGTTCGGCTAGGGTTTAGCCGCGGGTTCATCCCGCGACGATGCTCTCGTCGAGCCCGGTTCTTCGCGTGTGGTTCGCGTTGGTGATTTCCGACTCGCGGGAGACTTCGACTGGGGGCGGGCTGCGTGTCTTCGGGCGCGTAGTCTCCAAAGGTCGGACTCCTGCGGATGAGTCGGTATCCGTGATCGGTTTCCGGCGACGGGATTTCGTTCGGGGTTATCGGTTCCGCAATTTTTGATACCCCGGGATATCGATTTCCAGCAGAGGAATCTGACGCGGTGGCTCCATCAGACATGGCTTCGGCTCTACTTTCTTTTCCTGGGTCTAGTATAACAACCCCTTCCTTCTAGCGCCAAATGTTTTAGCACGTTTTCGTCGGGTAGTATAATACGGGGCTGGGCTATGTATAGAGGGTTTGAAACGATACTAATACATGTAAATTTATATTCTGGAGTAGGAGTTGAGCTAGATCTGGAAAAGAACAGAGGTTTTGAGCTTTGAAGCTTCTTCTGAAGGATTTCTATTATCCACTCTTTTATTATCGAGTATATTCACTAATTAGTGTCGCCCTTTAATCTGAAGGGATAAGCCCTCTATTTATAGGAGTTTATGGAATGATTACATTCAGACCACGTACTACATCTATAGCATTAAATGAAGCTAGTAGCGCCCCGGGGCCCGTGATCCGGCATGTAGATGAGGCATGTGACTCACGTGGGAGATGTCCCCGTTCTTCCTAGGATGTGCCCTCCCTCAGATGCTCTGATTTTGTGACCTGGGCCGCGGGCTGGACTAGAGCCTTTCATCGACTCCACGTATGGGATGTATGGCGGGCTTGTGTAGCGAAAACGGGAGCGTGTCCCGGGTCCTGTACCCCTGCATGACTTGCATGACGGAATCATGACCCGGACCTCGAGATGAGCACGCGTCCCGCATCATATCCTCGCATGGCTCGCTTGACGGATCAGCGACCCGAGTCGCGGACGTGCCCCGAGTCACCTCTTCGTGCGGATCGCCCAGAAGATCCGTGACCCGTGATCCGAGCCGCAACGCGTCCCATGCGTCGTCTCTCTGTATTGCATGCTTCCGGCTGGCCCTTGCCCGCGTGCCACATGACCCGAGCCGTGAGCCGAGCTTGAGTCCTGTGCCTCCCTTCACATGGTTAGCTTCGGGTGGGCCCTTACCCACGTGTCTCATCCGTGGATATACGTTTTCGTATCCGGTTTTTACTCCCCCAACATAATTCTATTTTTTTTTTCAAATTAAAAAAAAGTTTTCAAAAATTTAAAACGATAGAAAAAATTTGAAAAATAAAATAAAGAATTCAATAATTAATTCTCAATTATTTTTAATAATGTGCTTTATTTTTTTTAAATAACTACGTATTTTAAAAAGAAAAAAATAATTAAAATAAAAAATATTTATGATATTTTTTTGTTATTAATAAATTTAAAATTTGTTATATATTTTTGTTGAAAATAGATATATTAAAAATAATTTATTATTGTTTTTGTTAAAAATGTAAAATAATTAAGATAAATATTTTTAATTATATATATTAGTATTATTTTTCAAATATATATATATAGTTTTTTTTTTTTAATTGGGCCCTTGAAAAATGGGGCCCTGGGCCGTAGCACCCTGGGCCTATGCCCAGGGCCGACCATGACCACCACCTTGCAGCTCCAGCATGCCAGCGATCGAAGCTTCGTCTGAGATTTCGAGCTCCTACTCCAATTCGAGCGGTCCAGCCAGCCACCGTGCGCCTTCCGACCTCGCTCGACAACATCCTCAGCCGCGGCTCCGTTCCAGAACCACTACGCCTCCTGCATTGTCTCTCCAGGCCACCATCGACCACCGCACTGTTGGAATTCGATATACCGGACTATTAAAATTTGCGGAAACCATAGCCCGATCAAAAACATCATCGCCGGATTACACGAACACCACGTACGAGCTGGAGCACGGACCGAACGCACGGCACGGTCGAAGCCGCGCGCACGCCCATCCCGAGCCCCCATCCGCGGGGCTCATGCGATCGATCGATCGCGTCCCACGCGATCGGCTGGGGCTGCATGGACAGCCCCCGCGGCGAGTCTGGCGACTCGCCGCCGCCTGGAGGTCCCCACCATCGAGGTGGGGTGGAGCGCGGCACCAGCCCGCGCTCCAGCGATCGATCATCGTGATCGATCGCACGTCCTCGGCCCAGCCGAGGCGTTGCCTCCGTGGGCGCCTCGAAACCCTAGGGTCGAGCGCCGGTGGTCCGGCGGTTCACACCGCCACCACCCGTTCGTCCCACGTTTCTCGGTTCGATGCTCGAATCTTGGTTCTACGGTATTTTCAATAATAATCGAATAAAATCATAAAGGGCGTTTAGATTTTATACCTTCGATTCGTTGTTCGGAGAAACGAGATCAAGATGAACTTTGAATCTTCCCACGTATTCCTTGCACTCGTTCGAACGTCGGGTGGGCGACGATCCTCCGAACTCTATGGATCTCCTTCACGAACTCTCTAGAATATCAAGTATGATAATCTTGTCTTATGATTTGTGAAGACCATGTAGTGCTTTTATAGGCTACGTAGGGGATCTAAAGGAGGTGGAATATTGGGCTCCCAACATTAATGATTAAATTGAGCCTAAGCCCAAATCTATTAATCCATTAATATTAATTTATTTATTTTCCACTATATAAATTAATTACACTCCCAATATTAAACCATATTATATCAAATAATATTCTCTCCGGTAGTATTATTTATTCCGTGTATTTAAGATTTAAATATCCATGAATAAAATTTATTTATTGCTCAATAAATTTATTCATCTCTTATATCCGAGAATAATACCACTCAACTTTATTATTATGCGGGAACAAATCCACTCGCGAGGTTTACATAATAAATCCTTATGAGCTCATCTCGGGGATATTATCAACCCTTCCGGGATACACTTTCCCGTCAAGTATTCAAGGCATGTCATATATAAAATATAGTGACCCAACTTTACCGGTAATTGTCCCAATAATTAAACCGGACAATTCCTTTGGAAAATCAAACCACTTATACCAAATATACACATCCGCAATAGTATCGGGGATTAAGAATAAAATACTCTGAGACTTTAATCAATTATCACAGTCCTAATTGATAAATCTCAAGCGATCCGCCCAATACACCAAGTGTACAAATTTGATAAAATAATTAAGACAAATTATTTTCTCTCTCACACAACGACTATACCGATGGCTTGGTCCGTGTCCATCTAGGTCGTGAGCAACTGTTCGATTAAATACGAGTAACCGATAGTATGATCTTCTGTGTGACGGCGCACACCATACTAACTTCAACGTATATAATCTAGGACTATAAGTTGCATATATTTAATTAATAATAATTAAAAGCAAATGAATGTTTATTTATTAATAGATAAATGCTATGATCGTGAGTTTTTCCGTTACTTAAATCTAGACATTAAGTATACAACTCCAACAATCTCCTACTTATACTAAGGTCTAGTCATTTCTTCCAAACTCCCGACTCCCATACCCATCACGTGCTTAAACTGTACTTCGAAGAAGTACCATGTGAATGAGCAATCTAGGTTGCCGTCCCTGAAGTTATCTTGGTGACTACAGCGTCGTCTCACTAGACGATGACTCGTATCAGGTGGTACTTGCTCTATGTGTTATCTTCACTTTTGGACTTATGACTTCTTTCAGTTTACCATGCACCGCTATACACATAGCCTTTGGTGAACCAAGAATCATATCCATGTCCAGAGGTTATCCCGGAGCCCAACCAAACTTTCCGCTGCCTCTGAGGCTGCCATTCGGTTATGATAGAGTCTGAAAAGCATCGTGCTTATCACTCTGTCATCTTAAGGTTCCACCTCTTTCAAAGTGTACACATAGCCTGATATCGACTTACGCCGGTCCTTATCAGCTTGGAAATCCGAATCTGTGTAACCCAAAGGAATCAGATTGTCTGCTCCGTATCTCAGAACATAATCCTTAATATTTCGCAAATACTTGAAAATGCTCTTTACGGCAGTCCAATGAGACTTTCCAGGATTACTCTGATATCTAGCCACTATGCCAACCGCATAACAGATATCAGGTCTCGTGCATAGCATTGCATACATTAAGCTTCCACAGCCGAGGCGTAGGGAATCGCTTTCATTTCATCTTTCTCCTTCTGTGTCCGAGGACACAATTCTTTAGAAAGATAAGTTGCTTTACTAAAGGGTAGCTCACCCTTCTTGGAATCTTGCATGCTAAAACGAGCCAGAATCGTGTCTATGTAAGATTGCTGGGAAAGGTACAATATTCTATTCTGGCGATCCCTTATAACTTTGATCCCTAGAACATCTCCAACCTCCCCTAAATCTTTCTTATCGAATTGTCTAGACAACCATCCCTTTATGTCTGATAACATCTTCACACTGTTTCCAATGAGAAGAATGTCGTCTACATAAAGCACGAGGAACACCACCTTCTTTCCATCACGTTTCCAATACACACACGATTCCTCCATGCTTTGAATGAATCCAAAAGATTGGACTACTTCATCAAACCGCAGGTTCCACGATCTTGAGGCTTGTTTCAATCCATAAATGGATCGATTAAGCTTGCACACTAGATGATCTCGCCCCTTAGCAATGAATCCTTCTGGTTGTTTCATATAAATCGTCTCGTCAAGACTTCCATTTAGGAAAGCTGTCTTGACATCCATTTGCCACACCTTATAATCCATATGAGCTGCTATGGATAAGAGAATCCGGATTGACTTTATCTTGGCTACCGGCGAGAAGGTCTCCTCATAATCGATTCCCTCTTTCTGAGTATATCCTTTCGCAACAAGCCGAGATTTAAGGTTTCAACCTTTCCGTCAGATCCTCTCTTTCTCTTGTAGACCCATTTACACCCAATTGGCTTTATGCCGTTTGGTGGTTCTACAAGATCCCAGACTTTATTAGAATCCATAGATTCAATTTCGGATTTCATCGCTGTTGGAAATCGACTACCCGGGATGCGTTCGTTCGATCACTCGAACATCCGAACGCTCCCAGTCGACCCCCAGGTCCGTTACTCCGTTCACGTGCCAGCCCGTGTCCCGATTCACGCCCAGCCATTGCCCCGAAGGACAACCGCGCGAACCGGAGCTGGCTGCCCGAAAAACAGCGAAACGGCAGTCGCCGTTTGTCCTTCAGCAGGCGCAAACAGCAGCGCGACCTGCTGTTCCGGGCTCATTTCCGGGTCGTTTTTCCTCATCCGACTACCGATCCGGAGGTCCTAGAACCCCCAGTAATCGAGGAATACGATCCACGAGATCCGAAACCCGATCTTACATCCGATGTATTTTCAACGAGAAAGAAATCGAATAATAGCGGAAATAGGGTTTCGATTTCTTATACCTTTGATGCGTGATTCGGAGAAGCCGAATAGGCGAACACCCTGAGATCTTCTAGTGTGTATCCTAGCCCTCGACGCCGGACGTTGTGTGGGCAACGATCCACCGGATTCTTCTCTTCTTCTTCTCTCTCAAACCCTCTTTCTTACGTTTTGTTTTTCTGTCTCAGAAATATAATTGCGCTAAGCAATTTATTTCTACAGAATAATTACTGCGCTAATCTAAATTAATTAAACAGTGAAGAAAATAATTGCGCTAACTATTATTTTCTCTCCACAGAATTAATTATAGCGGCGAAACTTAGGTTAGGATAAGAGAGATGGAGGGGTTTATATAGGCCACACTAGGGACCTTAGGACAATTAATTAATTAGGCAAAATTGTAATTTAATTAAACCGGTGTCCTTAAAAAGAAAACCTTTAATTAAATCCAATTTTAATTATAATTAATTCCACTATAAAATTATAATTGAATTCCCAATTAATTTATCTATATTATTTTACCAATAATATTTCCGCCGAAATTACATATACGAATTTCCCCGTGTTTAAGATATCGTATGTCCACGAATTAACTTCAATTACTAATAATTAAATTAATTCGTTTCTTGTTATCCGAGACTAGTACCACTCATCCTTATTATCATGTGGAACGAATCCACCTGCAGGGTTTACATGATAAATTTTATGAGCTCATCTCGGGGACATCATCAACCCAATAAATGGGACACGGTTTCCTGTCTATAATCTATAGCATGCCGTGTGTACAATTCCGATTCCCAATTTACCGAGAATATTGACTAATCAATTAGTCTCACTCATTAGCAAGTCAAAGAACCGAGAATTGGACACACGCACCTATAATTATATAGGGATTAAGAATTCGTATATCCGTAATATCTGAGGTCTAGTTCGATTACTGCGATTAGTATAAATCGAACGCCCTCCCGTGGTCCTGCTCAATACACCAAGTGTACGAGTGTAACATGATAGTCAAGACCGACTATCTACCAGTCACACTACGACGTACCGATGGATTGTCCCTGTCCATCTAAGTCGTGAGCTACTGTTCGATAGTATACGAGTAACCGACAGTATGATCTTCCGCGCGTCTCCTCACGTCATACTGTCTACAACGTATACATCAAGGACTATTGCATTAAATCCAATCATGTTTGAATCATATCTCGAATTAAGGTATAGATAAGGAGTTCCGTATTTGCACTAAACTAGACATTTAGAATACAACTCCATCAATCTCCCACTTATACTAAAAGTCTAGTCGCCCTTTCCAAAACATCAGATTCCCATAACCTCATCACGCCTACCCAACGCTTTTGCTGGAAGTGCCTCTGTGAACGGGTTTTACCAGGAAATCCTCTCGATGCTATCTAGGTGACAACTGCATCGTCTTACTAGACGATCTCTCGAATCAGGTGGTACTTGCGCTCTACGTGTTATCTCCTACTGTGGACTCGTGGCATTTCAAGTTTGCCAATACCGCTATTCAAAATAGCTTTGGGTGAACTAGAAACCACATCTAAGTCCCTTAGGAAGTTCTGGAGCCACACTGACCTTTTAACTGCCTCACAGGCCGTTATCTTTTCAGTTTCCATGGTAGAGTCCGTAATGCATCGCTGCTTTACATTCTTCCATGTGACTGCTCCACATCACAGTGAGAACACATAGCCTGACTTCGACTTTCGACTGTCCCTGTTTGATTTGGAAATCCAATTCTATGTAATCCAAAGGAAACAACTTGACTGCTTTGTAACTCAGAACATAATTCCTGGTCCTGTGCAGGAGCCTAAACATGTTCTTTACATCAATCGAGTGATCCTTTCCAGGATTACTATGATATCTCACCACCATGCCCACGGCATAGTAGATATCAGTCTCGTGCATAGCATTACATACATTAAGCTTCCCACCATTAAGGTGCAGGGAACCGCTTAATCTTCATCTATCTCCTTTATTGTGTCGGACACAAAACTTTAGATAGATGAATTCCACACCTAAAAGGTGAAGACCTTTCTTGGAATTCTGTATGCTGCAATGAGTAAGAATTGTATTTATGTATGAGGCTCGAGATAAGTTCTATGTTCTTTTCTGGCGATCATTTAATACTTTGATCCCAAGAACATTCCTGACTTCTCCTAAGTCTCTTACATTGAATTACTCGGACAACCATCCCTTTATGTCCGATAACATCTTTCATATTGTTGCCAATTTAGAAGGACGTCGTCTACATAAAGAATGAGAAAACACCACATCTTTTCTGTCACTTCTTTATTACACACAGGACCTAAACATGCCTTGAATGAATCCATGAAATGAATTTTCTCATAGGTCCGCATGTGTCCAAGATCTTGAAGCTTCCTTCAATCCTAAGATTGATTAAGCTTGCTTACCGAATGCTCTTGGCTCTTTTCGATGAATCCCTCTGGCTGTCCCACATAGATGGTCCCGTCAAGACTTCGATTTAGAAATCCGTCTTGACTTCCATCTTCCATGTGAAGACAAAAGAATCCGGATCGACTTTAGCATAGCTATCGGCGAGAAAGTTTACTCATAATCGATCTCTTTCTTTCTGAGTGCACCCTCTCGCAACAAGCCTAGCCTTGAAGGTTTACACCTTCCCGTCAGACCCTCTTTTCCTTTTGTACACCTACTTGCAACCAATGGCTTTTACACCTTTGGTAGGTGCTACAAGATCCCAGACATGATTTGAATCCATAGATTCAATCTCAGATTTCATCCTCTTTTGCCAAGACTGAGCATCTTGATCTTCCAGCGTCTCGTCATAGATCTAGGGATCGGCTTCATGTTCTCCAGGTAACAAGTCCGAAGACTCTCCTATAAACATGAACCTGTCGGGTTGTCTAACAACCCTCCCACTACGACGACGCTCCGGTGTGTCTTTAGTGAATAAAGATTACAGTAGTGAACTACTGAGTTAGGCTGGTTCTAAGTCTTGATCAGTCCCTCTAAGCACATTAAGTATTACCCTACTCTTGGGCTTGTGATGTTGCATATATATAGTCCATGTCTAAGAACCGAACATTGATGCTATCAACGAACATCTGGTCTTTTGGACTATATTACATATCTCAATTCGTTTTCTTAGGGTATCCTATAAACAGCCGAATATCTGTACAAGTTTCCAAAGGAATCAAGTTCAGGATAAACGCCGCTGTTTCCAAGCCATATCCCAAAAACGAATTAGGTAACTCCGAATAACTCATTGTCTACTTTCCCATATCTATAAGAGTCTTATTCCTTCTTTACAACACATTATTTTGCCGAGGCATAAATGGTGTAGTCTGTCGGGAGTTAATCCCATTTTCTGATAAGTATGCCTTACTCCTCAAAGAGGTCTGCATATATCAGAGCGAATCAACTCTAGTACTTTCTTGGATCTTTTCCCTTTAACCGTAAAGGGTTGCTTGGTCATTTAAACTTCCAAGTATGATTCGAAGGTTGGAAGGTGCTTTCCTTCAACCTAGCTGAGTAGTCCATCAGCTTTCACCCTTTGAATAGTACTCAAGTTAAAATGATCTATCCTAAGATTCCATAAGTACATTTGATTCATCCTAGAAGGATCTTTACTCTTATTGGGGTTTGATAATGTGTTATTTGGTCCGGTGTTTTGCATCGTGGAAGAATATGGATTTAGCATTAAATTGTCTGTCAATGTACCAGAATGGATAACAACCCCGTTTCCTACTCTGAAAAGTAGGAAACTATCAGAAGAAACAGAATATCCATTCTAAGCCAATTTAGAAATCCGAAATGAAATTTCTTTCTAAATGCCGGCACATAAAGACAATTTATTAGAACTTAAATCCTACCGTTTAAAAACATTTAACATCTCCCACTGCAACGGATGTTACCTTAACAGTATTGCCCATGTAGGTTATAACTTCTTCCTTTCTAAGTCTCCGGGTTTCCTGGAACCCCTTGCATTTAAGTGCAGACATGATTAGTGGTTCCCGTATCCACACACCAGGTACTGGTGGATAACACCACTGAGCATGTTTCGGTGACTAAGGAAAAGTCAACTTCTTGTTGCTTGAGAGGACAATCAAAACTCCCAGTATCCAAACTGCTTACAACGGAAGCACTTGCCCCTTGGGCTTGCTTGTCCCATTCCGTGGTCCAGATATATTAGGCCCACTGGGTTTCCGTATTTGCTTCTTCTTCCTTTTGCCGCCCGAAGGCCTAGGAAGAGCCAATTTCTCAGCCACAAGTGTTTTGAGAGCCCTTAAGGATTCTCTCAGCCGCTTGAAGTTCAACCAGGAGCTCCGCCAATGAATAAGACCTCTTATCCATGTTATAGTTTAGGCGGAACTGCTCAAAACTTCTTGGCAGAGACTGGAGCACAAAATCAACCTGGGTTACCCCATTGATAATTATTCCCAGAATCTCTATCTCATTAAGATAGCCCATCATTCTAAAAACGTGATCCCTCACGGGCGTTCTTTCTGACATGATGCCCATCATGAGTTGCCTCATTTCACTTTGCCCGGCTGTCCTGTCCTGATAACCAAAAACTTCTTGAGGTTAAGCATCATATCATAGGTAATGGTCATGGCATGATCCTGATGTCGCAGCAATTTTGACATGAAAGTCATAATGTTGCTCCGCGTCATCTCATTAGCCTTGATCCATTTCCAATGAGCTTCCTTTCCTCAGTAGTGGAAGCATCATTTGGTTCAGCAGGTCAATTGACTTGGAGTACATATTTGTACTCCTCTACAGTTAGGACAATGTCCAAGTTACCTCTCTTATCCATACAATCAGGTCCAGTGAGTTTATTGACTTTTAATGGGAATAATACCATATAAAACAAACAATGAGTTTAATTCGATATCATTTCCCTCAAGTGATATCATTAAACTACCAATCATTTCCAAAATCCTATCAGACATAGCAAGCCACGTTCTTGTGGAAATTTACCAGTTCAAATGATTTTATGATTGGATTTCACTTCGGTCGTACATCATCATAGCAGTGACTCCGATGGGGAGGATACTATAAAGCGTACCTAAGTGTGTACCATTTCTCAGTACTAAGTCCACCGCTCGGGAACTACATGTCCACCGCAAGCCACGTTCTTGTGGACGTTTACGTTGACATGCGGTCCTCCACGACTTTCTATAACTGTCGAGCCTCAATTAATCCCAAAGTTCTGTTTCCATTTAGCAAGCCACGTTAGTGTGGACGTTTACTAAACAAACAACTTTATTAATTAAATCTCGCTTATTAAAATGTCATAGAATCTTAATTAACCCAAAGTACCGTTTCCATTCAGCAAGCCACGATAGTGTGGACGTTTACTAAAACAAACAACTTTGTTAATTGATTCTTACATTTATTAAATTTCACAATTTATTAATCAAAGCTTGATATCTCGTAAGTGAAACTCGAAGTTTCTAACCAGCGATCAATCATGCAATTGAGCCCTATCTCTCACAAGGTGAGGGAGCCAATCAGACAATCGATCTAGTCATCGAATGACTCGAAAAGTCTCTAATCTGTGTCATCGACATAACCAAGCGCTTTGGCTCCATTCCACTCCCCGGGGTGAGAATGAGTCGAGTTGAAATTAGTCTTTGAATGACAGATTAAGCATTGCTTTTAAGAAATATAATTGTTCAATTTTATAAGTGGATTTTAAATTCGAATTTTGATCCAGTGATATCCGTGTGTCGACTTTATCCGATAGGGAGGATGACACTAAAGCCAACTCGTAAGTGACACACATCACTATCAAAACAGAGAATGGAGACCGCGGGATTGTTTCTAATCCCTCTCCCACTTAGTATTTTACGAAAGGGATAACATGCACGATAAATAAAGCATAAATAAAAGCACGTAAACACACAAAAAGCATTTAACGTGATCCCGATTATTATGGCCTTTAAATATCTTCGATGCACGTCTTCTCGGATCTTCGTCTCGTTGCTCGTCTCGGTCTCGATCCACCACGTAGCAGTAACATTACAAAGGTAAAACATACTACTTCCGGCATCGATCCTATACAGGTTGATCGATCCTACACATTCGGATAAAACGAAAAACGAAATAGAAAAACCTAAACGACTCAACCCGTCGTTTTAACTATTACATTCAAGCAACGATTTAAAACCAAAAATCTCGACAACCCCGAGAGTTTAACAAACCACAACATACAGTACATACACATGACCATAATAATCGGGTTAACCTGCAAAACAATTCTCGCAAACAATACATAGAACGTACAAAACCGGCTCTGATACCAATTGTTGGAAATCGACTACCCGGGATGCGTTCGTTCGATCACTCGAACATCCGAACGCTCCCAGTCGACCCCCAGGTCCGTTACTCCGTTCACGTGCCAGCCCGTGTCCCGATTCACGCCCAGCCATTGCCCCGAAGGACAACCGCGCGAACCGGAGCTGGCTGCTCGAAAAACAGCAAAACGGCGGTCGCCGTTTCTAAAACGGCGGTCGCCGTTTCTAAAACGGCGGTCGCCGTTTGTCCTTCAGCAGGCGCGGACAGCAGCGCGACCTGCTGTTCCGGGCTCGTTTCTGTTGGAGTTGTGTACTTAATGTCTAGATTTAAGTATCGGTAAACTCCCGGTCATAGCATTTAATCTATTTAATAAATAAACAATTATTTGCGTTTAATTATTATTAATTAATTATGCAAAATATAGTCCTGGATTTCATACGTTTTAGTTAGTATGGTGTGCATGGGCACACAGAAGATCATACTATCGGTTACTCGTATTTAATCGAACAGTTGCTCACGACCTAGATGGACACGGACCAATCCATCGGTATAGTCGTTGTGTGAGAGAGAAAATAATTTATCTTAATTATTTTATCACACTTGTACACTTGGTGTATTGGGCGGATCGCTTGAGATTTATTGATTAGGATTGCCTTGGATAATCAATTTAAATCTCAGAGTATTTTATTCTTAATCCCCGATATTATTGCGGGTGTGTATATTTAATATTAGAGGCTTTGATTTTCCAAAGGAATTAACCGATTTAATTATTGGGTTAATTACCGGTAAAATTGGGTCGCTGTATTTTATATATGACATGCCGTGAATACTTGACGGGAAAGTGTATCCCGGAAGGGTTGATAATATCCCCGAGATGAGTTCATAAGGAATTATTGTGTAAACCTCATGAGTGGATGATGGAGTTGTATTCTAAATGTCTAGTTTAGTGCAAATACGGAACTCCTTATCTATACCTTAATTCGATATATGATTCAAGCATAATTGCACTTTATGCAATAGTCCTAGATATATACGTTGTAGACAGTATGGCGTGAGGAGACACGCGGAAGATCATACTGTCGGTTACTCGTATACTATCAAACAGTAGCTCACGACTTAGATGGACAGGGACAATCCATCGGTACGTCGTTGTGTGACTGGTAGATAGTCGGTCTTGACTATCATGTCATACTCGTACACTTGGTGTATTGAGCAGGACCACGGGAGGGCGTTCGATTTATACTAATCGAAGTAATCGAACTAGACCTCAGATATTACGGATATACGAATTCCTAATCCCTATATAATTATAGGTGCGTGTGTCCAATTCTCGGTTCTTTAACTTGCCAATGAGTGAGACTAATTGATTAGTCAAGATTCTCGGTAAATTAGGAATCGTAATTGTACGCACGGCATGCTATAGATTATAGACAGGAAACCGTGTCCCGTTTATCGGGTTGATTACGTCCCCGAGATGAGCTCATAAAGTTTATCATGTAAACCCTGCAGGTGGATTTGTTCCACATGATAATAAGGATGAGTGGTACTAGTCTCGGATAATAAGAAACGAATTAATTTAATTATTAGTAATTAAATAAATTCGTGGACGTTCGATATCTTAAACACGGGGAAAGTCGTATATGTAATTTCGGCGGAAATATTATTGTTGATATAATATTAAATTAATTTCGGGAATTCAATTATTATTTTATAGTATTCCAAGTTAATTAATATTTCAAATTAGCCCTTAATTAATTTAACCTAAGGTCCCTAACGTAACTCTATATATATCCCCTCCCTTGCCCTCTCTTAACCTACAGAACGCCGCAACATTTAATTTTGCTGAGAAAATAATTGCGTTAGCGCAAATATATTTTTCTCTGTAAAATTAATAAGGTTAACGCAATAATTTTTCTCTAAGAGAGAAAAATAAATTTGACGCTGGTTGAGAAGAGAGAGCATAGACGGGAGAACTCCAGCGGATCGTTGCCCACACAACGGTTGGAGACGGGATCAGAGGCATACGTTAGAAGCTCTAAGGTCTCAACAATTCGGCTCCTCCGAATCACGCATCAAAGGTAAAGAATCGAAAACCCTATTCCGCATCTCTTTCGATTCTTCTCGTACGTAATAATACAACGGACCATCGATTGGTAATCGGGGGTCAAGGTATATTTTCTCCGGCTTCTGGGCGGTTGAGGACCGCCGGATCGGTGGCCGGACGGAGAAAAACGGATCGGAAATAGCCCGGAACAGCAGCATCGCGCTGCTGTTCGGACCAGGCAAGCGCCCGCCTGGGTGGCAGGCGCCCGCTCGCGAGCGACCCCTCGGGCAGCAAGCGCCCGCTTGCGCGGGTGCGCGAGCGCCCGCCTGGGCGGCAGGCGGCCGCCTGCTCCGGGCAGATTGTGAGCCGCGGCCTTGGCTGCGGCGGACGCGCGATCTGATGGGCGGGTGGCCATGGCTGATCGGAGGTGACCTCCAGAAGTTGATTGGGGACGTCCGGATGTTCGAGGATTCGAACGGACGTGTCCCGGATAGTCGATTTCCAACAATTGGTATCAGAGCCGGTTTATCGGTTTGTTGTATTGTTCGTACGTTTTGTGATGCAGGATGAACCCGATTATTATGGCCAACATTATGGGATGTTGTATGATAATTTTGTTGTGGTTTGTTAAACTCTCGGGCTTGTCGAGATTGTTTGATTTTGGAAAACGTTGCTTGTTTGTAATAGATAAAAACGACGGGTTGAGTCGTTAGGTTTATTTATTTTTCGTTGTATCCGGGACATGTATAGGGTCGATCACCTTGTATAGGATCGATGCCGGTTTTAGTAAGTTTATTCTTGTAATTTTTCTTACTAATTTTGGTGGATCGAGACGAGACCAAAACCCGGAGAAACGAGGATCGAGGAGGGCGAACCGGCAACGGGCAGCCATCGAACACACCCCGTGTTCGCGACGGGCAGCAGCGGGGCTGGGGTTCGTTCGACCCCACGGACGACTCAACGAGGCTCGAGACGAGGCTCCAGTGGGAGGAGTTCGTCTCTTGACCCTCGAGCGAGTCGGTGGTGGACCGAGATCGAGACGAGCAACGAGATGAAGTTCCAAGAGACGTGCATTGGAGAATACTTAAGGCCATAATAATCGGGGCCACGTTAAATGCTTTTTACGTGTTTTACGTGCTTTTATTATGCTTAATTATTTTATGCATGTTATCCCTTATCATAAAATACTAAGTGGGAGTGGGATTGGATACAATCCCGCGGTCTCCATTCTCTGTTTTGAAAGTGTTGTGTATCGACTTACGAGTTGGCTTTAGTGTCATCCTCCCTATCGGATAAAGTCGGTACACGGACATCACTTGATCAAAATTCGAATTAAAATTCCACTTATAGAATTGAACAAATATATTTTTCAAAAGCAAGTGCCTAATCTGTCTTTCAAAGACTAAGTTCAACTCGACTCATTCTCACCCCGGGGAGTGGAATGGAGCCAAAGCGCTTGCTTATGTCGATGACACAGATTAGAGACATTCGAGTCATTCGATGACTAGATCGATTGTCTGGTTGGCTCCCTCACCTAGTGAGAGATAGGGCTCAATTGCATGATTGATCGCTGGTTAGAAACTTCGAGTTTCACTTACGAGATATCAAGCTTTGAATAATAAAATTGTGATATTTAATAAATGTAAGAGTCAATTAACAAAGTTGTTTGTTTTAGTAAACGTCCACACTATCGTGGCTTGCTAAATGGAAACGGTACTTTGGGTTAATTGAGACTCTATGACATTTAAATAAATGGGATTCAATTAATAAAGTTGTTTGTTTTAGTAAACGTCCACACTAACGTGGCTTGCTAGATGGGAACGGAACTTTAGGATTAATTGAGGCTCGACAGTTATAGAAAGTCGTGGAGGACCGCATGTCAACGTAAACGTCCACAAGAACGTGGCTTGCGGTGGGCATGTAGTTCCCGAGCGGTGGACTTAGTACTGAGAAATGGTATACACTTAGGTACGCTTTATAGTATCCTCCCCATCGGAGTCACTGCTATAATGATGTACGACCGAAGTAAAAATCCAATTATAAAATCGTTTGGATTAGTATACGTCCACAAGAACGTGGCATGCTAGTCTGATGGGATTTTGGAAATGATAGGTAGTTTAATGATATTATTTGAGGGAAATGATATCGAATTAAACTCATTGTTTGTTTTATATGGTATTATTCCCATTAAAAGTCAACAAACTCACTGAACCTGTTTGTAAGGATTAAAGAAGAAACTTGGACATTATCCTAACTGCAGAGGAGTACAGATATGTACTCCAAGTCAATGGACCTGCTGAACCAAATGATGCTTCCACTACTGAGGAAAGGAAGCTCATTGGAAATGGATCAAGGCTATGAGATGACGCGGAGCTACATTATGGTTTTCATGCCAAATGTGTTGCGACATCGGGATCAAGCCATGACCATTACCTATATATGATATGATGCTTGACCTCAAGGAGTTTTTGGTTATCAGGACAGGGCAGCCGGGCAAAATGCAATGAGGCAACTCATGACGGCCATCATGTCGGAAAGAACGCCCGTGAGGGATCACGTTCTTAGAATGATGGGCTATCTTAATGAGATAGAGATTCTAGGATCAGTTATCGATGGGGTAACCCAAGTCGATATTGTGCTCCAGTCTCTGCCGAGAATTTTTGAGCAGTTCCGCCTGAACTATAATATGAATAAGAGGTCTTATTCATTGGCGGAGCTCCTGGTTGAACTTCAAGCGGCTAAGGGAATCTTTAAGGGCTCTCAAGCACTTGTGGTTGAGAAATTGGCTCTTCCTAGGCCTCCGGGCGGCGAAAGGAAGAATAGGAAAAGACGGAAACCCAGTGGGCCTAATATATCTGGACCACGGAATGGGACAAGCAAGCCCAAGGGGCAAGTGCTTCCGTTGTAAGCAGTTTGGATACTGGGAGTTTTGATTGTCCTCTCAAACAACAAGAAGTTGACTTTTCCTTAGTCACCGAAACATGCTCAGTGGTGTTATCCACCAGTACCTGGTGTGTGGATACGGGAACCACTAATCATGTCTGCATTTAATGCGGGGGTTCTAGGAAACCCGGAAACTTAGAAAGGAAGAAGTTATAACCTACATGGGCAATACTGTTAAGGTAACAGCCGTTGCAGTGGGAGATGTTAAATGTTTTAATGGAAGGATTTTAGTTCTAACAAATTGTCTTTATGTGCCGGCATTTAGAAAGAAATTTCATTTCGGATTTCTAAATTGGCTTAGAATGGATATTCCGTTTCTTTGGATGGTTTCATACCTATCAGAGTAGGAAACGGGGATATTATCTATTCTGGTACATTGATAGACAATTTAATACTAAATCCGTGTTCTTCCACGATGCAACACACCGGAGCTAATAACACATTGTCGAACCCCAATAAGAGTAAAGATCCTTCTAGGATGAATCAAATGTACTTATGGAATCTTAGGATAGATCATTTTAACTTGAGTACGATTCAAAGGGTGAAAGCTGATGGACTACTCAGCTAGGTTGAAGGAAAGGACCTTCCAACCTTCGAATCATACTTGGAAGTTTAAAATGACCAAGCAACCCTTTACGGTTAAAGGGAAAGGATCCAAGAAAGTACTAGAGTTGATTCGCTCTGATGTATGTGAACCTCTTTAAGGAGTTCAAGGCATACTAATCAGAAAATGGGATTAACTCCCAATTGACTACACCATTCATGCCTCGGCAAAATGATGTGTCATAAAGAAGGTGTTGTAGTTGTGTACTTAATGTCTAGATTTAAGTAACGGAAACTCCCGATCCATTGCCATTAATCTATTTAATTAAATAAACAATTATTTGCGTTTAATTATTTATAATTAAATATATGCAAATCATAGTCCTGGATTTTATACGTTGTAGTTAGTATGGTGCAAGCATGGGCGCACAGAAGATCATACTATCGGTTACTCGTATTTAATCGAACAGTTGCTCACGACCTAGATGGACACGGACCAGTCCATCGGTATAGTCGTTGTGTGAGAGAGAAAATAATTTATCTTAATTATTTTATCACACTTGTACACTTGGTGTATTGAGCGGATCTGCTTGAGATTTATCGATTAGGATTGCCGGCGATAATCGATTTAAGTCTCAGTGTATTTTATTCTTAATCCCCGATACTATTGCGGGTGTGTATATTTAATATAAGTGACTTTGATTTACCAAAGGAATTAACCGATTTAATTATTGGGTTAATTACCGGTTTAGTTGGGTCACTGTATTTTATATATGACATGCCGTGAATACTTGACGGGAAAGTGTATCCCGTAAGGGTTGATAATATCCCCGAGATGAGTTCATAAGGAATTATTATGTAAACCCTGCAGGTGGATTCGTTCCGCATAATAATTAAGGTTGAATGGTACTAGTCTCGGATATAAGAGATGAATAAATTAATTAGCAATAAATTAATTTTATTCATGGATATTTATATCTTAAATACACGGAATAAATAATACTACCGGAGAAATATTATTTGATATAATATGGTTTAATATTGGGAGTGCAATTAATTTTATATAGTGGAAAATAGAATTAATTAATATTAATGGATTAATAGATTTGGGCTTGGGCTCAATTTAATCATTAATATTGGGAGCCCAATATTCCACCTCCTTAAGATCCCCTACGTAGCCTATAAAAACACTACATGGTCTTCTCTATTCTCATAACTTGAAGATCACAATTCTAGAGAGAGAAAGTAGAGAGGGAGATCCATGGAGTTCGGAGGATCGTCGCCCACCCGACGTTCGTGCTAGTGCAAGGAATACGTGGGAAGATCTCAAGGTCATCAAATTGAGTTCTTCGTTTTTCCGAACAACGAGAACGAGGTAAATCGTAAAACCCTCTTTATGATTTTATCGTTTAATTATCGTGAAAATATCGTGAACCAAGATCCGAGGAACAAACCCTAATCGGGGTGTGGAGCGATGTGGAGACTGCTCCACACGACTGCTCCACACGTGTGTTGATCGACTGATGTGGAGCATCGACTGCTCCACATATCGATTGCTCCACACGGATGTGGAGCGCTATTCGCACGGCGCTGCTCCACACCGGGATGTGGAGCGATGTTTGCACGGGCTGCTCCACACGGGACGTGGAGCGCTGATTACGGGTTGCTCCACATGGGATGTGGAGCGATTGTTCATGGATGCTCCACACGGGATGTAGAGCAGTTCCTCTATGCGGACGCCCCAGATGTGGAGCGCTTGCTCCACGGGGTCGGTCCAGCTGTGGAGCGCGGGATTTCGATTGGGTTGTCGGTTCCGCAATTTTTGACAATCCGGATATTCGATCTCCAAAGGATTTCGGTTGGAATTAATTAGATAATTTATTTATTTAAATTTATTAATTCCAGGA
The DNA here is from genome assembly GCA_954870475.1 of Euphrasia confusa. Taxonomy (NCBI): domain Eukaryota; kingdom Viridiplantae; phylum Streptophyta; class Magnoliopsida; order Lamiales; family Orobanchaceae; genus Euphrasia; species Euphrasia confusa. The sequence continues at coordinate 29,912,875 of OX940951.1, forward strand.
TATCGATTTCCAACAACTGGTATCAGAGCGTTGGTTTTCGTTCACGGTATTTTTCGATAAATTGTTCTACCTTGCAGGGTTTCCGACTATTATGGCTAGATATAATTCTTCGTTAATTATTGTCATAATTTTTATTAAACTCTCGGGCATGTCGAGATTCGTTTTTGGTGGTGAATGCTTGTAATAGTAAAAATTCGGGGGTTGACCGAATTTAGGTTTATTATTATTGTTCTTCGTTTTTTCCGGAAAATGTATAGGGTCGATTTCATGTATAGAATCGATACCGGATAGTGTAAAATTAAATTGTAATTTATTTTGCGTTGGATCGATGAATCGAGACCGCCGGAGAAGACGAAGTGACGAGAGGAGGCTAGGGCTTGGATCGACCATCCCCATGGTCGATCCATGAGGATCGATCGATCCGTGCATGGAGGAGCCGCCGGCGATGGTGGCCGGCCACCTCCTAGGCGTGGGTCGAGGGTGGCGTGGGGACTCCCACCCCATGCTATCCCGGTCCGGAAATTTACTTTCCTATTTTAATTCGGTTTTCCTATTTGATTATTTCTTTTATGGAATATTCATGGAATAGGAAAAGAATTAATTTAGTATTAAATTTATTTTTCCTCATTGATTATTCCTATTCTTGGGAATTTTCATGGAATAAGAAAGGAATAAATTTGGAATTAATTTATTTTTCCTATTTTATTATTCCTTTATGGAATTTTAAATGGATTAGGAAAATAATTAATTTGGAAAGTTTTAAGAGTCTTTAATTAATTTTTCCTATTTAATTATTCCTTATGGAATTTTTAATAGATTAGGAAAGGAATTAATTTGGAAGGATTAGAAGTCCTAATTTATTTTATTTCCTTATTCTATTATAGAAATCTTCTAGAATGTTCCAAGTTTTACTTGGATAGGATTCTAAAGATTTAATAGAATTAGAAAGGAAAATAAAAATATTAATAATATTTAATTTTATTTTTGATATATTCGATTGACTTAATTTTCGAATTAAGTAACTTTTGGATTAATTGAAAATAAATAGATTTAAATATTGGAATTAATATTCTCGTCACATGGAGCATTCAAGAACGAAGACTGAAGACTAGAAGATGCGTACGGGGATGCGATAAAGCCATAATAGTCGGAAAATAATATTCTAGTATTATTTTGACTATGTGATAATATTCTATGTGCTTTATTTCATGTATGCATGCTTATGTGTATTTAATTATGCATTAGATAGCGTATCCCTTTATTGTAAAAAGCTAAGTGGGAGAGGGTATGGAAACATACCCATGGTCTCCATTGCTGCTCTCTTGGTGACTTTTATGAACTTTTGAAGTTTGTATAGATAAGTTATTGGAGGAGAGTTCTTGTAATTCCTCTTACAAGAAACATTGATTAAGTTTATCAAACAATGCCTAATTTGTCTTTCCAAAGCTGATTTCAAGTCGACTCATTATCACCTCGGGGAGTGGAATGGAGCCAAAGCCACTTGGTCATGTAGAGGACACAAATTAGAGACCTTCGTACCATTCTTTTATAGATGGATCGATTGTCTGCTCGGCTCCCTCATCTAATGAGAGATAGGGTTGTTCGCATGGTGAATTACTGGTTAGAAACTTCGAGTTTCACTTATGATTCTCCGCGTCTTGATTTACAAGATTAAATGATTCAAGTAATTGGATGTCAATTATAAAGATCTTTTGGTGTAGTAAACGTCCACACGAACGTGGCTTGCTATGCTGAATGGGATCTTGGATTAATTGATGTAGACAGTTATAGAAGGGAGTGAAGGAGCGTATGTTAACGTAAACGTCCACACGAACGTGGCTTGCGGTGAATATACGTGTCTCAAACAATCTTTTTAGTACTGAGTAATGGTTTACACTTAGGTACGCTTTGTAGTATTCTTCCCAACGAAGTAACGCTATAATGATGTACGACCGAAGCAAATCTAATTGCTAAATCATTTGGGTGGGTAAACGTCCACACGAACGTGGCTTGCTTTACCTGATGGGATTTTAGATGTGATTAGTGGTTTAATGATATTATTTAAGGGAGATAATATCGGAGATTAAATCGATTGTTTGTTGTTATATGTGCTCATAGATTATGGATGGCTTTGAACCCACTTTATGTGATACTTGAGGAATTTAACTCATTGGTCCCTGAATGTATTGATTGGAATAGAGATCTGGACATTGCCCAGACTGTTAAAGAGTACAAATTTGTACTCAAGAGAGCTTTGTTCTCCCGAGCCTACAAATGTCTTAACTGATGAGGAAAGAACTGATTTTATCATGTTCAAACTCAAGGAGATGTCTAGACATGATGTAGAGGCTAGACAAGAGGCGATGAGGATACTCATAAAGGCCAGTCGAATCGAGGAAACGCTTAAACACGTTTTTGAGATGATTGACCTTTTTGACGAGTTGAGACGGAAATCGCAAGCTCTTGTAGCCAATGGCAAAGGTTTCGAACCTAAGGGCAAAACCGGGGATAGGAAAAGCAAGCAAAGAAACCCAGTGGTCCTAAGTTTCTTGGATCACGAGATGGGGCGAGAAAGCCAATAGGCTAGTGTTCTCGATGCAAACAGTCTAGGTACTGGAAGTCTGATTCTCCTCTCAAAGAAAGTACGAGATTTTTCTTTAGTCGTAAAACATAGTCAGTGGTATTATCTACCGGAACCTGGTGTGTAGATATGGAACCACTGACGGTATGTGCATTTTAAATGCAAGGGTTCCAGGAAACCTAACGACTTAGAAAAGAAGAAATCGTAGTCTACATGGGCATTGCTGTAAAGGAGGCAGCTGTTGCAGTGGAGGACATTTTATAGGATTTCATTTTGAATTATTGCTTTTATGTACCTTTCAAATTAGAAAGAACTTTGTTCTGGATTTCTAATAAATAGATATTTTATTTCTTTTAATCATTTGATGGTTATAAGAAGAAATAATGATATTATCTATTTTGGTACATTAGCTAGCAATATATAAATGATGAATCATGAGTCCACCACAATGCAACGAACCGTAGTATATATAACTCGTTTTACTGATAAGAGATTTCTTTATTAAATCAATTTTACTTGTGGATTCTTATGCTAAGTCATATTTATTCAAATAAGAAGTTCAAAGGTCGAAAATTGATCGTAAGATCAATTAAGTTGAAGGAGTGGACCTTCCGACCTAAGAATCAAATTTGGAAGATAATACGACTAAGCAATCCTTTATGGATATAAGATATAAGATCCGGACAAGTATAAGAATTGATTGACTCTGATGTATGCAGACCCATGTCTACTCAGACAATAAGGTACGAGTACTTCATTTGATGATTACTCGAGAAATGGATTAGAATACCTGATGTGCCACAAAAGCAAAGTGTTTTGACAAGTCAATGGACACAAAGCTATTGTGGGGAACCATCAAGGTATATCAATCTGTAGCCTGCGATTTGATCGCGGAGGCAAGTGCCTGTCTGAGAAATACATGGCATACTAATCAGAGATTGGGATTTGATCCCAACTGACTACACCATACACTGTTGTGTAGAAATGGTGTGTCGGAAATAAGAAATGGAACTCTTATAGAAATAGTAAAAGCATGAGTTATACGGAACTACCTGTGTTCTATGGATATGTCTGGAAACAACGGCGCATTCAAGTGCGGTTGTAGAATATCCTAGAAGAACAAAAGATGTGTGTTCAATAGTACTATGAACCAGAAGGACGTTATAAGTTCTAAACGCCCGGCTCTTAGAGGAAGACTATTAGATAAACCACAAGCCCAAAGTGACGTAATACTTTGAAATGAGAGAGAGAGATTAAGACTTAGAACCAGCCGAACCGAGTAGCGGTACACCACTAACTGCACCTACTGTTATTACTGTTTATACACCGGAATGCCATTGTAGTGGGAGGTTGTGATCAACTGGAGATATTCATAAGACTAGGAGAGTTTTCGGACTCTGGACCTAGTATACATGAAATCGATCCCTGGATCTACATGAAGGCAGTACTAGATCTAAATGTGCCTTCTTGGAAAGCAATAAGGATTATTGCTAAGAGGCAAGATCATTTAGAGTACAAGCTTAGTTGATCCATCTATGGATTGGAACAAAGCATTAAGTTCGTGGAACTTGCGCATTGATGAGAAAGTCCATTTGATGGATTCATCAAAAGGCATTGACGAATCGTGTGTATAGGAAACGTGATGGAAACAAGGTGGTGTTTCTCGGAAGTTTTATGTAGATAACATTTTATCATTGGTAACAATGTAAAGATGTTGTCAGATATAAAATGATGGTTGTCTAGAAAAATCGATATATGAGATAAAGAAGAAGTTAGAACATGTTCTTAAGATCTAGGATCTCAAGAAAAGAACATTGTACTTCTCTAGATATCTTATACGATTATGGTTCATTTTAACATGCAAGATTCCGAGAGAGGTATGATACCTTTCAGATACGGAATGCATCTATCTAAGGATATGTGTTTTGGAACACAAAAGGAGATAGAAGCAATAAAAGCGGTTTCCTACACTTCGAGTGTGGAAAGCTTGATAAATGCGATGTTGAAAAACGAGAACCTGATATCTGCTATGCGGTTAGTATAGTGGGAGGATATCAAGGTAATCCTGGAAAGGAATGCTCGACTGATGTAATGAACATTTTAAGTACTTTCAAAGTACTGGAAACTATGTTCTGGATTACGGAGCAGACAAGTTTTTCCTTTGGATTACATTCTCTTAGATTTCTAATCGAATGAGGACCAGTGTAAGTCGATATCAGGCTATGTGAGAAGGAGTTTTTTTTAACATGGAAGAGTGATAAGCACGATGCTTTTCGGACTCTGCCATGGGTAACCAAATAGCGGCCTCAGAGGCAGCGGAAGTTTTGGTATAACTCCGGGAATCTCTGGGACTTAGAGGTGATTCTTAATTTGCCAAAGGCTATGTGAATAGCGGTGCGATGGCAAATTGTAAGAAATCACAAGTCCATAAGTGTAAGATAACACATAGAGCAAGTACCACCTGATACGAGTCATCGTCGAGGGAGACGACGCTGTAGTCACCAAGATAACTTCAGAGCGGCAACCTAGAGTGCTCATTCACATAGTACTTCTTGGAAGTACAACTTAAGCACGTGATGAGTATGGGAGTCGGGAGTTTGGAGGAAATGACTAGACCTTAGTACAAGTGGGAGATTGTTGGAGTTGTGTACTTAATGTCTAGATTTAAGTAACGGAAACTCCCGATCCATTGCCATTAATCTATTTAATTAAATAAACAATTATTTGCGTTTAATTATTTATAATTAAATATATGCAAATCATAGTCCTGGATTTTATACGTTGTAGTTAGTATGGTGCAAGCATGGGCGCACAGAAGATCATACTATCGGTTACTCGTATTTAATCGAACAGTTGCTCACGACCTAGATGGACACGGACCAGTCCATCGGTATAGTCGTTGTGTGAGAGAGAAAATAATTTATCTTAATTATTTTATCACACTTGTACACTTGGTGTATTGAGCGGATCTGCTTGAGATTTATCGATTAGGATTGCCGGCGATAATCGATTTAAGTCTCAGTGTATTTTATACTTAATCCCCGATACTATTGCGGGTGTGTATATTTAATATAAGTGACTTTGATTTACCAAAGGAATTAACCGATTTAATTATTGGGTTAATTACCGGTTAAGTTGGGTCACTGTATTTTATATATGACATGCTGTGAATACTTGACGGGAAAGTGTATCCCGTAAGGGTTGATAATATCCCCGAGATGAGTTCATAAGGAATTATTATGTAAACCCTGCAGGTGGATTCGTTCCGCATAATAATTAAGGTTGAATGGTACTAGTCTCTGTTGGAGTTGTGTACTTAATGTCTAGATTTAAGTATCGGTAAACTCCCGGTCATAGTATTTAACCTATTTAATTAATAAACAATTATTTGCATTTAATTATTATTAATTAATTATGCAAAATATAGTCCTGGATTTTATACGTTATAGTTAGTATGGTGTGTGTTTACGGGCAGAAAATCCTAACAGGAAATTCCCCCGCGAACGTATTGATGTTTTGGGAATTGAGAGAACAAATAAGGAAATAATAAAAGCTTCTAGTATTAAATTCCAAGTATATCTCTTGGGAATTGTGCCTGTCCTTTACAAATGAGGAAATTCCACTATTTATAGTACACAGATTAGGGTTTCTATACATGGGCTTGGGCCTAGATTACATGGGCTTTTTCATAAGTAACTACAAGCATTATTCCGTGTATTAGGGGAAGATCCCCGTTATACCCTCGTAACCTGATGCCCCTGGTCCGGTCTAACTCGAGCGGGTTACTTCGGCTTGCTAATATGCTATACAGGCGGCCTGGGGTCGAATGGGAAAGCCGCCGGTCTTGGCGAACGAATCCTACTTGTTTCTTTATCCATACGCGGCCAGAAGCAAATAACTCCAACTCTATATTTCGGGGAGGTTCCTGCGGATAGAAAAGTCATGAAGTGATTAATGATGGTCGCGGTGCATCCGCATTGATGGTGCCCGATGATGTCCGGCCTCCGTGACATGGTGATCGCATGTGGTCGCTGATTAGGTGCCTTAGTCTCCTCGTTAATTGGGCTATCTCTGGTCTGGTCCGGACTTGGGCCGTAATCCGATCATAATGGGCTTTGCGAAAATGGGGAACAACAAATGCCCCCCGAGGATAAGTATTTTACGGAGTTCTCGCGGAGTTGAAATGTTATGCTCGGAAAAGATGGACCGTTTCGCCCCCTTAGTCGGCCGGCCCAAGTTTCAACAGCCGCCGGTTTAAAGGATTTGAAAAGCCTCTACCTTGGTACTTGTGTAAAACGTCCTTTCAACTGTCAGAGATTTTGAATTTTGAATTTCGTATTCCAAAACCTTTGCCGCCATCCCCTCCTATATATATGAGAGATGGGATACTTGGAAACACTTTTGGCCAACTCTCGTAAGAATTCGTGCGATCTGATCTCTACCTCTGATCTCTCTTGCTCGGGTACGCATCATCAACCTTTACTGCCTCTTTATTTTTTATTCTTGCTCGGGGGCGCGGACTCTTAGCTCTCTTATAGATCCCGTAAGTATACTTTTGTTCGTGATTTCGTTAAAGAATTCTGTTTTGGTCGATGTCTAGTGAATCCTCGACTCCCGAATACGACTCTGATTACATCCAGACCGTGATTCTTCCCTCGTTTATTGATATTCCGAGGACTTTGTCTCCCCTGTCCTCAGACTTATTAGCTTTGCCCGAACAGTTTCCGTCTACTTGCGTGATGGACCCGTTCCCGTTATCGAAAGATGAGGAGAACGACTGGTTCTCAGAGACCGTGCATCCCGATTATGAACTGTTCGCAAAACTGGTCGCTAGCTTTCGGGGCCCTCCAGTTGACTTTTCTTACGAAACCTATCTTGCCGATCATCCTTACACGTACGTATCCCGTACAGATCTCCCGACCGAGGCACCGCCACCTAGCGCTTTTAAAGCCGGTGTTCGCGAAAGCACAGTGGTCGATACGGACCTTCAATCGCGGAGAACGGAATGGGAGATCCCTTCTGACGTCCACCTATATTGTCCGAACAAGTTTGATCGGGCCGATCGTCCTCCTGAGGGAATGGTCGCCGTAAATTATGATATGATGCGGAGCGGTCTCCGGCTTCCCATTCATGATACCCTTGCCCGAGCAGTTCTTGAGTGGGGTGTTGCTCCTATGCAACTAACGCCAAACTCCTGGCTCTTATTAATCTCCTTATCTACTCTCTTCGGACATTACGGGTTGTACAGGGGGTTACTTCCCGTAGAGTTTACTACTCTATTGGTCCGCCAGGCGGTGAGGAGTAGCGGCGACCATTATTTGAAATCCCGACAGAGTATCATCTGGGACCTGCCGGAGAAGAGAGAGTCGTGGTGGAATGAGTGGTTTTTTGTGGGCGGAGCATGGAATTCGATCAACTATCGCCTGAGTGCCGAATACCAGATTCCTCGCACCCGTTAGTAAAAATTTCGTATTTATTTTGGTAGTATTTGATATTAGTTATTACTCGTTCCGACCATTATTTTATCCTTCTTAGGACCCCAACCTCCGCTTTTAGCGGACATGAGTTGGGACTTTCTGGTCGTGTTGGAAAGAATATTGGGCATGCCCGACGATTGGTTGATGTTCGGGCAATGGATCAGTGCTGATCGCATCCGTTCGTCACGTTTTATTAGTATTCCTCAAAATGCTGAAAATGATTATATTAGTGAGTCCGCGCCCTTGCGTTGTAACGAGCCGTTTTAACCACTTGTTTCATTTTCCCTGATATAATTTCGCTATAACGGTGTTCGCAATTTTATAGTTCGCAGGTACCCTCGGTACAAGTATCCTCCAACCGGAGCCAGCTCGGAAAATATGAATACTCGTCTGTCTGCGCTGCTCGGGAGCAAGAAAAGCTCGAGAGATGAGAAAAAGAAAGAAACGGTCGCGGATATGGCGGGCGCGGCGCCCGAGAAACTCTCGAGGAAAAGGAAAGGTCGGAAAGAGACTTCCCCTCATGCGGATAAGCATCATCGGGCAAGCGTGGAGACATCTTCTTCGCCGATCCTTTCTGACGATTATGAGTCCGCTCGCGACGAAACTCCCCGGCATACTCTGGCCTTTAAACCGTCCTCACACACGGCGAGCAGCTCGCGGCTCCCGACCATGTAAGTGTCTTGAGGATCGCCCTTAATCCCCAATTTTCATGATGTTCCAACCTCTAAAAGATTTTATGATTTCAGGTTCAGGCCGGGGGATACGGATTTTTCGGACTTCTTAAAGTCCTTTGAATCAGCCAAATTCCCCCCGTCTCTGGATAGGGTCCCTGATCGCATCAAGAAAGCGATCGATGCGGTTCCTCGCGATTGGTGCAAACATCCAGAATATATCCGCCAGCATCCCAAGGAGACGGGCTACTTGACCATGATCGCGGCGTCTAGGCTTTCCTTCCTGATATACTCCCTGCTCGGGGCTGTGGAGAGCGCGTCTCAAGTGCCGGAGGCAGCTCCTTCTTCGCTCAAAGAGGAGTATGATAAGATGATGGTGGTGATCGCTAAAACAAAGGAGCTCCATTGTGCAGAGGTTGAAAAAACTAGACAGCTGGAGGAAGAGTCCAAAAATGCCAAGTCTAGGGTGGCCCGTCTTGAAAAAATTGTGGTCGGGTTGAGAGCAGAAGTTGAGGCCTCCGTCAAGAGGGAGAGTGAGCACGAAGAGAATTTCCGGGAGGTGCAGCGTGAGTTGGATTCTGTTCGGGCTGACCTTGCTGACAAAACGCAAGCGGGGAAATCTGCCTTGGTCGCCTTGAAAGAAAAGGATGAGGTGATCAAAACGTTGGAGGAAGAAGTGGAAGCCTTCAAGGTGGCCAATAAGGAAAGGGAGGAGCATCCGGTCACAAATTTGATCACCTATGGGGATTGGATATATTGCTGCGCCTTTTTTGATTGCTTGAGAGATCTGATCCGGAGTGGACAGAAAATCGATGCCCTGATGGACAGTTTCAAGAAATTTGTTGCGGACAACAAAATCCACCCGGACCTCCCCATCGAAGCCTTGGATTTAGTTGAAGATATGGGTCTCGACCTCGCATGGTGGCCGAACAAAGGCCAGTTCTGTCGTCCCCTCAAGAGGCAAGTTCCGGTTGCGAAGGAGAATGAGAAAAAGATGGATGAAGTCTCAAAGGACGCTGATGCGGGCACCTCCGAGCGTGATGCTTGAAAATACTTAGCGCCCTTCTCTGTCTGTTTCCCTAACATTTTTATTCGAATGATGTCCGTTATGTTGTATTTTTATTTTGTGATTCGAAACTTATATTTGGCATTTATGTATCCTAAACCGCTGCCGGGTTGTTTACTTTCTTATTCGCGATATCGTTTTATTTTTGTGTTCGTGGGTTTACTTATTTCGGTCCGCGACCAGAACGCGGACCGAAATGCCCCAGTGTTCAAAGATTTGCGCTGTTTCATATTTTGTTCTCGCTGCGCGAGAATGCTAATCATCGCGATTTCGATCGTCCAATCGTTATTAATGCGCGTGAGGGATACGGCGCGACTTTTCATGCGCCAATTGCACTAAACGACGCTCTGTGTACCTGACAGATGCTCTTTGCGTCGGTTCAAATCACTGAAATGCCTTTTCAGGGAGGCGGCGTCGGTTCCACTTCCCTAGGTGGTAAATAAGCCACACCTATAAATACCAGTTCTTCCTTCACTCATTTTCACTTCATCGATCTTGAAACCGTTATAATAAATTTTATCTGTTCGCTAGAAAATGGCTCGAGTGTCCGCCAAATCCGACGGGTCCTGCCGCGTGGACCTGCTCTTCTCCACCAGGTGGCATAGCAAGAGACTCCCGTTGCCGCCCGTTTTCACTGACTTGATCGGAGTGCGCCTGGGTTACTTCGTCCTCATGACCGATGTGAGGAGGAAACTTTGGGTGTTCGAATTGAAGCGTCGTCGTGGCTTCATCTCGGTGTTCGGGCCCGGCTGGGAGGAGTTTGTTAGGGAATCCCGCATCCGTCACGGCTGGCACGTCCGTTTCCTTTACCACCCGACTGATGGGTTCTCTGTCCGGGTGTTCGACTCGGAATTCCTGTTGGTGGTCGACCCGGATTTCCATTGAAGACTCCCGTCGCTTTTATTTTCTATTTTCAGTGTCTTTTGTAATCCCGGCTATGCCCGGTGGTATTTTATAAATGGAATTTCCCTTTTCCCTCCTTGTTCGGATTGTCTCCTTTTTGTTGTTCATTTTGTTATCTCACGACTGGTGTTAGAAAGTTAGCGCGCATCTAATCAAACGTACGTAAACGATTTCGAAAAAACGTCCGCCTCGAACGCTCGTGCAAATAATTCGGGAATTTAAACTCAAATCGGCGTTTTTCACAACTTAAACATTTTCAATCTTCTGGAGGCTTCTCGTTTTCGTCGCCCGAGTGGTCGGACAGTTCATTGTCTGTCCGGCTCGGTGACCTCCGAAAAGTAAGGATTTGTCCTTATCTTTTTCTGGTCTTTTTATCTTTGTCGCCCGAGTGGTCGGACAGTCCATTGCCTGTCCGGCTCGGCGACCTCCGAAAAGTAAGGATTTGTCCTTATCTTTTTCTGGAGTCTTTTTATCTTTGTCGCCCGAGTGGTCGGACAGTCCATTGCCTGTCCGGCTCGGCGACCTCCGAAAAGTAAGGATTTGTCCTTATCTTTTTCTGGAGTCTTTTTATCTTTATCGCCCGAGTGGTCGGACAGCCATTGCCTGTGCGGCTCGGCGACCTCCGAAAAGTAAGGATTTGTCCTTATCTTTTTCTGGAGTCTTTTTATCTTTGTCGCCCGAGTGGTCGGACAGTCCATTGCCTGTCCGGCTCGACGACCTCCGAAAAGTAAGGATTTGTCCTTATCTTTTTCTGGAGTCTTTTTATCTTTGTCGCCCGAGTGGTCGGACAGTCCATTGCCTGTCCGGCTCGGCGACCTCCGAAAAGTAAGGATTGCAATTTTATAAATGAAAAAGGAAAAGTGATCGTTTTTTATTTCTCAAATCGAACAAACGTTCTCACGCCCAAACATTACATTGGTCGGTTTACTGAAAATACTTCTTTAAATACAAAGCATTCCACAGATATTGGTCAGCCACTCCATTTAGGTGTTCGAGCTCGTAAGCACCATTCTGCACATGTTTCCTGACACGCATTGGTCCTTCCCAATTTGGGCCCAACGCCCCAGTGCTCGGGCCCATTATCCACTTTAGAACCAGATCTCCGGGCATGAATTTCCAAATTTTTACTTTGGAGTTAAAAAACCTCTCTGCTTTTTGTTTTGATGCTGCGTTCCTGTGAACAGAATTTAGCCTTTTTTCCTCCAAGAAATCCAACTCCAAACGTAGAGCCTGGTCGTTATTATCGTTCATTTCCTGGGAGGTCCTGTAGCTAGGGACTTCAATTTCGGATGGGATCACAGCCTCCGTCCCATATGCCAAGGCAAATGGAGTTTCCCCCGTGGCAGCCTTACTGGTCGTTCTATACGACCACAACACATCGGGCAATTCCGCCGCCCATCTCCCTTGTCTTTCCTCTATTCTGGCTTTGATAGTGTGTTTCAGAATTTTGTTAACCGCCTCCACCTGCCCGTTCGTCTGGGGGTGGTAGGGTGTAGAGAAAGCTTTTTTGATCTTCCATTTATCAAAAAACTCCATTATCTCCTGCCCGTCGAATTGCTTCCCGTTGTCCGATGTGATTGTATGCGGGATCCCAAATCGACAAATGATGTTTTTCCAAATGAAACGAATGATGGCCTTCTGATCGATTGTCTTTAGTGGTTCTGCTTCGGCCCATTTGGTGAAGTAATCCACGGCCACCACTGCATATTTTACTCCTCCCGGCCCTGTGGGTAGTGGGCCGATGAGGTCAATTCCCCATGAGGCAAAAGGCCACGGGCTATAGATTGAGTTCAGATACTCAGGCTGTGTTCGGATGATAGGAGCAGTGATCTGGCAGCGATGGCATTTTTTCGCGTAGCGGATCGCGTCCTTCCTTAGTGTGGGCCAGTAATACCCTTGGCGGGCAGTTTTGTGCGCTAGCGACTGCCCGCCTGCGTGGTTTCCACACACCCCGTCGTGTATCTCGCTGAAAATTCTTTGCCCTTCCAAAGGCGTTACGCACTTCAGCAGTGGTAAGAAAACGCTTCGCCGGTATAAAACATCTCCGATCAAAGTATACCTAGCCGACCGAATCCTCAATTGTCTGGCCTCCACTTTGTCTTCGGGTTGTTCTCCAGTGGTTAAGTACGCCTTTATGGGGTCCATCCAACTTTCCCCCCGGTCAATTATCATTAGGTCTAGCTTTTCTTCTATGGCCGAATTCGCCTGACTTGTGATGATGACATTTGTTATGTCCGCGACTCCTTCAGATGAAGCTAACTTCGAGAGAGCGTCTGCTTGTGAGTTTTGTTCCCGTGGAATCTGCTCGATGAAGATCTTGGGGAATTTCTCGCACAATGCCAAAACGTGCTCGTAATACTTCTCCATCCTCTCACACCTCGTCTCGTATTCGCCTTTAATCTGGTTCACCACTAAAAGGGAGTCCATGAAGATATGGACATGTTGTGCTCCTACCGCCAGTGTTAGGTTTAAACCCGCAATCAAAGCCTCGTATTCCGCCTCGTTGTTGGTCGCCGCGAACTCAAATTTGATGGCGTGTGCGAAGGATTGTCCCTCGGGCCCAATTAGCGCTATTCCAGCCCCGGCGTGGGAACTGTTCGACGACCCGTCCACGTATAGTTTCCACGGCGGGAAATTGCTCGTGGGGACGATCTTCGGGAAAGTTAGCTCTACGATAAAATCAGCTAGGGCTTGTCCTTTGATTGCAGTGCGGGGAGCATAAGTGATATCATACTGCCCGACCTCTAGGCTCCATTTTAACAACCTCCCGCTCGTATCTGGCCTTTGCAGGACTTGTCTTAAAGGCATGGTGGTCAAAACTTCTACCTGATGGTCGAAGAAATATGGTCGGAGTTTCCGGACACTCATGACTAAAGCGTAAGCTAGCTTCTCCAGGGGGGTATATCTGGTCTCCGCGTCATGGAGTGCTTGGCTGACAAAATAAATGGGATGGTGAATCTGTCCCTCCGATCGTACGAGCACCGAGCTCATGGCGTGTTCGGACGCCGCTAGGTATAAAAAGAGCTTCTCTCCGGACAAAGGCTTAGATAGGATCTTGGGATCTTTCAAATGCTCTTTTAGTTTTTCAAACGCTTCTTGACTTTCCTTTCCCCACTGGAATTTTTGATTTTTAATGGCTTTAAAGAATGGTCTGCTTTTATCCCCTAGTCGGGGGATAAACCTGCTTAACGCCGCTAAGCATCCCGTCAATTTTTGCACGTCCCTTAGACATCTGGGCTCCCTCAAGTTTATGATCGCATCGATCTTTTCGGGGTTTGCCTCTATTCCCCGCTGGTGGACTATATGTCCCAAGAACTTGGTAGCGTACACCCCGAAGTGACACTTCTTCGGATTCAGCTTCATGTTATAAGTCTTTAAAATCGCGAACGCCGTAGACAAATCCTTCACATGATCTTCCTCGCTTTTGCTCTTGATAATTACATCATCCACGTATACCTCCATTGTGTCCCCGATCTGTTCGGCGAACATTTTGTTGACTAGTCGCTGGTAAGTTGCCCCCGCATTTTTTAATCCGAAAGGCATCCGTTTCCAGCATAAGATACCCTTATCAGTGTAGAAAGATGTGCATTCCATGTCCTCAACGGCCATGGGAATCTGGTGATACCCCGCGTAGCAATCGCAGTTTGAGAATATTGCATGCCCGGCAACACTATCGATCAAATGATCTATATGCGGGAGGGGGAAATAATCTTTCGGACAGGCTTTGTTTAAATCGGTGAAATCGATACACAACCTCCAGGCGTTATTAGTTTTCTTCACCAAAACTACATTCGCGACCCATTGGGGCTCTTCGGACGCCTCGGTCACGAGATCGTTATCGACCAACTTCTTGACCTCTTCTGCTAAGGCTGCGTACTTTTCGGGACCCATTTTTCTCCTTTTCTGCGCCACGGGCTTTTTGTCCGGATCTATCTTCAAATGGTGACAGGCGTGCTCGGGACTTATCCCGACCATATCCTTATGCGACCATGCGAACGCATCGGTATTTTCTTTTAGAAAACTTATCAGCTCATTTTTTAACTTGTCCGGGATCCTGGATCCTATGAATACCTCCAAATCCGGACGGTTAGGATCTAGTTTCACCCTCTCCAGTTCTTCAACCGCCGTGAATTGAGAAGGTCCTCGGGGATCCTCGATCTCCTCGGGTTCGTACCCTAAACGGGGATCAGGATTCTCTTCGATCACGGCTTTCGTCTTTGTATCCTGTTTATCTTCCTGGGTTTCTCCGGGCACCTCATCGATCAGGATCTGCAACATCTGTAGGTTTAAAACGTCCGCTTCATCGGGTTCTATTCGTTGGATAATGTCTTCGTTTTCATCTTTAGTTTGTTCGTTATCTTTTATTATTTGTTCGATAATTTGGTGGTCGGGATCTCCAAATGCCCCAGTGTTATCTTGTTCGTCATTTTCCTCGAGCATGTTTATCGATCGGTAGTGCGTGGAAAAAACAGGATAATCAAAACACTTCTTGGCCATATATTGGTCTCCCCTCACGGTCCCAACGGATCCGTTACAGGTAGGAAATTTAACACAGTAATAATGGGAGGACGCCACAGCCTCGAAAACATCGAGAAACGTCCTCCCAAAGAAAGCATTATAGACATTCTCAGAGTTAAAAATAACAAAGTCCATCATTCTTGTGATCTTCACTTCTGGATTCCAGTGATCCCTCTGCTCCACAGACATCGTGATCTTTCCCAGCGGGCACACGGCCACGTTCCCGAACCCCTTCAGTTTCTCCTTATAGGGTTTCACATAGTTGACCAGATCCCCGAGCTGATCCAATGCCGGCTTAAATATAATATTGCAGTGGGCGCCGTTGTCGACCAATATCCTCGCGACCTCAACTCCCAGAATCTTGGTCGTGATAACCAACGCATCTTCCTTTGGGTAGGCGATACCCTCCCGATCTCGATCATTGAACGCGATGGTCACGCCCCTGGCTATGGTTGGTTCTTTGAACGGGATTACTGAGTTCACGCCTTCCCACTTTCGCAAATTTTCCTTCCGATGTCGTTTAGATTTATGGATAATGGGGGTCAAGCCCCCGATCATGTTCACCCTTCCTCCGTTCAAATCCGGAGGGAACTCGTTCTGTTGGAGTCCGCTGGCCGGCGGGGGCGGTGGCAGTAAGTTCTGGTTCATCGGGGGCCCCTCTAGCCGGGGCTGCTGTTGCGGCCTGTAATCTTGGCGATGGCCTTGATTCTGATCGCGACCTCTCTTCCCTTCATCGAACAACCGGCGGAGTTGTGTGATTAGATCGCGGCATTCGTCTGTTGTATGCCCAATGTCCTCATGGAAGGCACACCACTTACGAGGGTTTCTTTTGTCTGGGGACGTGTACAAAGGTTTCGGTGGGAAGAGGGCGTTTATCTGGTTTTCCATGAAAATTTGTAATATCGCCCCGGGACTCTTCCCTAGCAGATTTCCATCTTCGACTTTATGATTTCCCTGTTCGCCTTTCTTCGGGCCTTGATACCCTTTGTACCCTCCGGGCTTTTTCGACCAGTCTTTCTTCTCCACAGCTTCCTTGTGGCCCTTCCCGGGCTCTAACTCTTTCATGCACTGAGCATAGATCCGCTGCTGCGCAATTTCTTCGCCGGCTCTCCGCCGGAATTCCGTGTAAGTTCTGGGATAATCTTTCATCATAGGCTTGAAAAGTTCGGACGTGGCCTTCAGCCCGCTGACTGCGGCGTGCACCAAAACTTCTTCTCCGACCTGTTCTCCTTGCATTACTATGGTTTCGATGCGCTCAACATACTCTTCATCAGATTCATCTGTCCGCTGCTTGATTCCCATCAGGCGTTGCCGCCCTTCCGGACACTTGACTCTCGAGGCGAAGTAGGAGATGAAAGTTTCCCCCAGCTCTCCGAAGCTATCTATCGACCTGTGAGGGAGCCCGGTGTACCAGTGGTGAGCTGCATCCCCTAAAGTCAGCGGAAAAAGCTTGCATTTGGTCTCGTCGGTGGCACCGCGCCCGACCATATATATGTTGTATTTGTTCAAATGGACCTCGGGGTCCGTCCTCCCATCATAAGTCAGAGATAGGAGCGGGGCAATATCCAGCTGTGCCCGCGCCCTTTCCACTCGCAGAGTCAGTGGCTCGACTAAAGCTGATCGCTTCTTAGGAGCGCCCTTTCCATCTCACTTAAACGCCGTTCCAAATCTGGATCCCTGACGACCTGAGTCCGACCTCGGTTCATTGTGCGGACAACGCGTCCTCCAGTTTTCTTCATGGTCACCTGGACATTATCAGGTTGGGGGTTCTCCTCCTCGAAGTCTGCATCCAGACATCTTCCCCCTAACTCCGGTGTTTTCGGCTGCTCTTTTCCCTTTAGAATGCGGGAGCGTTCTTTCAGTTTTTGAATGGTCCGCTTTATTTCCTCGGGGGATTGCAAGTGTTCGATGTTGAGGTCGGGGACCTCGCTCTCTTGGAGGTTCGCCTTCTTCTCCTCCTCGGCCAACTTTTCCGCGATGACCCGTTGCCTCTCTATGAGCTCGCGCCGCTCGGCTCTCAGTTTTTTGATCATAGCCCATTGGCGGTGCTCCTCTTCGGAGATCGGGGGCAGTTGAACCTCCGATCCTCCTTCTATCATAGGAGATTTCCCGTTGTCGCGGGCATTCCTGCTCGCCGACTCCCCCGCAGGGGCGGTGTTCGGAAGACCTATTTCTAGCATTTCCATCGTGTATTGCCTAAGTTTGTTCGCTCAACGCCCGAGTATCACCCCTCCTTCTAGCGCCAATTGTTTACGGGCAGAAAATCCTAACAGGAAATTCCCCCGCGAACGTATTGATGTTTTGGGGATTGAGAGAACAAATAAGGAAATAATAAAAGCTTCTAGTATTAAATTCCAAGTTTATCTCTTGGGAATTGTGCCTGTCCTTTACAAATGAGGAAATTCCACTATTTATAGTACACAGATTAGGGTTTCTATACATGGGCTTGGGCCTAGATTACATGGGCTTTTTCATAAGTAACTACAAGCATTATTCCGTGTATTAGGGGAAGATCCCCGTTATACCCTCGTAACATGATGCCCCTGGTCCGGTCTAACTCGAGCGGGTTACTTCGGCTTGCTAATATGCTATACAGGCGGCCTGGGGTCGAATGGGAAAACCGCCGGTCTTGGCAAACGAATCCTACTTGTTTCTTTATCCATACGCGGCCAGAAGCAAATAACTCCAACTCTATATTTCGGGGAGGTTCCTGCGGATAGAAAAGTCATGAAGTGATTAATGATGTTCGCAGTGCATCCGCATTGATGGTGCCCGATGATGTCCGGCCTCTGTGACATGGTGATCGCATGTGGTCGCTGATTAGGTGCCTTAGTCTCCTCGTTAATTGGGCTATCTCTGGTCTGGTCCGGACTTGGGCCGTAATCCGATCATAATGGGCTTTGCGAAAATGGGGAACAACAGTGTGCATGGGCGCACAGAAGATCATACTATCGGTTACTCGTATTTAATCGAACAGTTGCTCACGACCTAGATGGACACGGACCAATCCATCGGTATAGTCGTTGTGTGAGAGAGAAAATAATTTATCTTAATTATTTTATCACATTTGTACACTTGGTGTATTGGGCGGATCGCTTGAGATTTATTGATTAGGATTGCCTTGGATAATCAATTTAAATCTCAGAGTATTTTATTCTTAATCCCCGATATTATTGCGGGTGTGTATATTTAATATAAGTGACTTTGATTTTCCAAAGGAATTAACCGATTTAATTATTGGGTTAATTACCGGTTAAGTTGGGTCACTATATTTTATATACGACATGCCGTGAATACTTGACGGGAAAGTGTATCCCGTAAGGGTTGATAATATCCCCGAGATGAGTTCATAAGGAATTATTATGTAAACCCTGCAGGTGGATTTAATCCGCATAATAATTAAAGTTGAGCAATAAATAAATTTATTCATGGATATTTAAATCTTAAATACACGGAATAAATAATACTAATCGGAGAAATATTATTTGACATAATATGGATTAATATTGGGAGTGCAATTTTATTTATATAGTGGAAAATAAATAAAATTTAATATTGATAAGGATTAATGGATTTGGGTTGGACCCAATTTAATCTTCAATATTTAGAAGCCCAATATTTAGTCTCCTTATGATCCCCTACGTAGCCTATAAAAGCACTACATGGTCTTCACTTTTCATAACACAAGATAACCTAAGATACGCCAATCATAAAGCCTTGAAGAGTGAAGGAGATTCATAGGAGTTCGATAGATCGTCGCCCACACGACGTTCGGACGAGGTGCAAGGAATACGTGGGAAGATCGCAAGGTCATCAACGTGTTAATTCGTTTCTCCGTACAACGAATCGAAGGTAATAAATCATAAACCCTCTTTTATGATTTTGTGTGAATTGATTGTAGCGTATACATGAACACACGATCCGGATAAACGTACGAACTTCGGGGACGGGGATTCGAGATCCCCGGCGAAGATCGAGAAACCCTCGAACCGAGTCGAGGGTGGCGGTCGAGCCCTAGGGCTTCGACCGCCGGCGTGCGTCGAGAAGGGAGCCCCGGCTGGACGCCGGGGCAGACGATCGACGGGGGTCGATTGTCGGGGAGGCCGCGGGCTGGTGCCGCGGCAGGTCCCCTCCGCCCCTCGACGGCGGTGCGCACCGAAGAAGGCCCCGGCTGGAGCCGGGGTGAGCGATCGTACCCCGTAGGGTCGATCGCTGGGGGCGCCGCGGGCTGGTGCCGCGGCGGGTGCCCCCCCGCCTCTTCTGGTGGTGGCGGTGAGTCGCCGGACTCACCGCCGGGGGCTGTTCCGAACAGCCCCAGGGGTGCGATCGTGCACCCCACGCGATCGATTGATCGCGAGCCCCGGCGGGGGCTCGGCTAGGGTTTCGGCCGCGGGTTTATCCCGCGGCGGCGATTCTCTCGTCGGGCTCCGGATCGCACGGTGTTCGCGGTTGGTTTTTCCGGCGAAGGGATTTCGGTCGGGCTATCGGTTCCGCATAAATTTTAATAGCCCGGGATATCGATTTCCAACAATTGGTATCAGAGCGTTTGGTTTCGTGTTCATGTATATGCTCGATTATTGTTCTACCTTGCAGGATTTCCGGCTATCATGGTTGGATTTAATTATTGTTTGTTCTTTAATTAATTATCATGATTAAACTCTCGGACATGTCGAGATTCGTTTTGTGTGGATGAATGTTTGTAATAGTAAAAATTCGGGGGTTGACCGAATTTAGGATTTATTATTACGTTCTTTTTTTTTTTTCGGAAAATGTATAGGGTCGATTTCATGTATAGAATCGATACCGGATAATTGTAATTTAATTCTTGTAATTTTAATTACGTTGGTTCGATGTTGAAACGATCGCCGGAAGACGAAGAAGGTGTGACGAAGAAGACGATGGACGAAGGGGCCGATCATCCCCATGATCGACCCCATGGATCGATCGCCGGCATAGGGGCTGTCCGTGGGAGCTTCCGGCCACGCCGGCCACCGGTGGTGGTGGCGCGTGGGCTGGGGGCGGCGGCGGTGCTCCTCCCGGGCGGCGGTCGACGGTGGGGGTGGTGCGGGGACTCCCAACCCGTGCTACTCCTACCATAATCCGACTTTCCTAAATTAATTCGACTTTCCTATTTGAGTATCTTCCTTTTAGGAAACTCTCATGGATTAGGAAGAGAATTAATTGAATTAATTTTATTCCTATTTGTTTTATTTCCTTTATGGAGATATTCATGGATTAGGAATTTAATTAATTTAGTATTAATTTATTTCCTATTTGATTATTCCTATTCTTGGGAATTTTCATTAGATGGAAATTAATTGATAATGGAAAGTTGAAGAGTCCTAAATTTATTTTTGTTTCCTTATTCTATTATAGAAGTCTTCTAGAATATTTCGAGTTTTACCTGGATAGATTATTCTAAAAGATTTAATAGAATTAGATTGGAAATTAAATAAATAAAAATATTAATAATATTTAATTTTATTTTTGATATATTCGATTGACTTAATTTTCGAATTAAGTAACTTTTGGATTAATTGAATATAAATAGATTTAAATATTAGAAATTAATATTCTCGTCACATGGAGCATTCAAGAACGAAGACTGAAGACTAGAAGATGCGTACGGAGATGGGATAAAGCCATGATAGTCGGAAAATAATTTCTCTAGCATTATTTTGACTATGTGATACTATGTGCTTTATTGCTTGTATGCATGCTATATGTGTTTTTTTTTATGCACTAGATAGCGTATCCCTTATTGTAAAAAGCTAAGTGGGAGAGGGGATGGAAACATTCCCATGGTCTCCATTACTGTTCTCTTGGTGACTCTTATGGACTTTCGAAGTTCGTATAGACGAGTCATTGGAGGAGAATTCTTGTAATTCCTTTTACAGGAAACATTGATCGAGTTTATCAAACAATGCCTAATTTGTCTTTCTGAAACTGACTTCAAGTCGACTCATTCTCACCCCGGGGAGTGGAATGGAGCAAAAGCCACTTGGTCATGTGGATGACACAAATTAGAGACCTTCGTACCATTCTTTGATATGTGGGTCGATTGTCTGCTCGGCTCCCTCATTTATGAGAGATAGGGTCGCTCGCATGGCGAATCACTGGTTAGAAACTTCGAGTTTCACTTATGATTCTCCGAGTCTTGATTTACAAAATCTAATGGATCTTGTAATTGGGAGTCAATTATAAAAGTCTCTTAGTGTAGTAAACGTCCACACCACGTGGCTTGCTATGCTAACGGATTTTGGATTAATTGATGTAGACAGTTATAAGTGATTGTGAAGAGTTGTGAAATTGTCGTAAACGTCCACACCACGTGGCTTGCGGTGATGTAGCAATTCCAAACGATTTACTTTAGTGCTGAGTAATGGTTTACACTTAGATACGCGTTATAGTATTCTTCCCCACGAAGTTACGCTATAATCGATGTATGACCAAAGAAAATCTAATTACTAAATCATTTGGGTGGGTAAACGTCCACACCACGTGGCTTGCCTTACCTGATGGGATTTTAGATGTGATTAGTGATTTAATGATATTATTCCAGGGAAATAATGTCGGATATTAAATTAATTGTTTGTTTAAATGTGCTTATAGGTTTAGAGAATTGCTATGAATCCACTTTCGTTGATACTTGAGGAATTTAACGCACTGGTTCCATACTGTGTTGAATGGAAAGAGGAGTTAGACATTGCTCAGACTGCAAAGGAGTACAAAGACGTACTCAGTGAAACTTGTCCTCCTGGACTCACCATTAACTCAACTGAGGAGGAGATTTTTGACTTTGAAAAGTGGGGTAGTGCTCGTGCATTAGCCGCTAATCATGATGTCATGCTCAAACTCAAGTTGTTGTTTGGACATGATGGGGAGGCTAGAAAAGAGGCGATGAGGATACTCATAAAGATCTGTTACTTCGATGAAACACTTGATCATGTTTTTGAGATGATGGATCTTTTAGACGAGTTGAAACAATCGCAAGCTCTTATAGCCAAAGCCAAAGGTTTCGGACCTAAAGGCAAGGGAAAGGAGAAAAAGACAAGAGGGTCCGGTGGTCCTAAGGGACTTGGACCAAAGGGTGGGATAAAGAAGCCTTCTGGCAAACATCCCCAAGGGAAGCAGTCTGAGTACTGGGGGTCTACATCTTGTCCTCTCAAAGGTACGAATTTTTCTTTAGTCGTAAAACATAGTAAGCGGTATTATCTACCAGAATTCTGGTGTGTAGATATGGAACCACTGACGGTATGTGCATTCTAAATGCAGGGGTTCCAGAAAACCCAGCGACTTAGAGAAGAAGAGTTCGAGTCCACATGGGCGAAGCTGTTGAGGAAGCAGCGGTTGCAGTGGAAGACGTTTATCTTTTTGATAGTTATAGGATTTCATTTCAAGCTTATTGCTTTGTACCTTTTATTTTAGAAAGAACTTTTGTTCTGGTTTTCTATTATTAATGGATATTTTATTTCTTTAATCATTTGATGATTTAGATAAGAAATAATGATGATATCTATTCTGGTACATCAGATAGCAATATATGAATGATGAATCCTTAGTCTACCACGATGCAACAAACCGTTATATATAAACTTGTTTTACTTATTAGATGAATTTCTTTATCAATCATTATACTTGTGAATTCTTGAACTTAATAGTATTTATCCAAAAGAGGATTCAAAAGGTCGAAATTGATTTAATCAATTATAGTTGGAGGAATGGACCTCCCGACCTAAGAATCAAATTTTGGAAGTAGATACAACTAAGTTAACCTTTCTGGATAAAGGATGGAGTTCGGACAAGTATTAAGAATGATCAAAGATGATATATGCAGACATATGTGTAAATAGAAAGGTATAGTTTCCTTTTAAGGTAAACTTGAAGATGGATTAGAATACTTGATGTGCCATAAAAGCAAAGTGTTTCCAACACAAAGCTATTATGGGGAACCTTCAAAGTATATCCGTTGGAAGCCTGCGACTTGTTCGCGGAGGCCACTACCTATCTAAAGAACACATAGCATAAATCAAGGATTGAGATTAGGTCTCAAACGACTGCACCATACACTGATGTGTAGACATGGTGTGTCAGGAATAAGGAATTCTAATAGTGAAAGGACAAGTTTATTCGGAACCACCTATGTTCTATGGATATTTCTGGATACAACGACATATTGCATGTGGTTGTAGAAAATCCTAGAAGAACAAGTAATTGTATGTTCAATAGTACTATGAACCAGAAGGGTGTCTTCGCCCGGTTCTTAGAGGAAGACTATTAGATGAACTACAATGCCCTAACTGACAAAGTACTTTATAATGAGGAAAGAGAAGACTGAGAACCAGCCTAACCGGGTAGTAATACACCACTAACTGCACCTAAATGTTATTACTGTTATACACCGGAACGCCATTGCAGTGGGAGGTTGTTAAGCAACCGGAGATGTTCATAAGACTGGAGGAGTTTTTTAACTCTGGATCTAGTAGACATGAAATCGATCCCTAGTTCTACATAGGAGGCAGTACTAATCTAAATGTGCCTACTTGGATAGCAATAATTTATTGTTGTTAAAGAGGCAGGATCATTTAGGAGTACAAGCTTAGTAAATCCATTTATGGATTATCACAAAGCTGAAAATTGTGGAACTTGCGAATTGATGAGATAGTCCATTATATGGATTCATCAAAAGGCATAGACAATAAAAGGTGTATTAGAGACGTAATGGAAACAAGGTGGTGTTTCTCGGAATTCTGTGTAGATAACACTTTATCGTTGGCAACAATGTAAAAGTGTTGTCAGACATAAAATAGAGGTTGTCTAAAATAAATCGAGATATGAGATTAAGATGAAGTTGAATCATGTTCTTAGAAATCTTTCGATCTCTAGATAAGAACGTTTGTACTTCTCTTAAGATATCTTATACGATTATGGTTTGTTTTAAACATGCACAATTCTGAGAAAGGTTATTGCCTTTCAGGAACAGAATACATCTATCTAAAGGTATGTGTTTCGAACACATAAAGGAGATAGATATAGACAAAGCAGTTTCCTGCACTTCGAGTGTATAAGAGCTTTGTAGATGCAATGTTGAAAAACAAGAACCTGATATCAACTATGCGGTTAGCGTAGTGGGAGGATATCAAAGTAATCTGGATAAGAGATATTCGAATGCTGTAAAAGTACTTAGAAGTACTGGATTACTAAGCAAGACGAAATCTTCTTAGATTACAGCTTCTCAGATCCAAATCAGAGAAAGACCAGTGTAAGTCGATATCAGGCTATGTGTTCATTTTTTAGAAGAGGTGGAACCTAAGGATGAAAGAGTGATAAGCGTAATGCTTCTCGGACTCTATCATAAACCGAATAGCAGCCTCAGAGGCAGCGGAAATTTTGGTTAGGTTCCGGAATAACCTCTGAACTTGGATATGATTCTTGGTTCACCAAAGGCTATGTTCATAGCGGTGCATGGAGAACTGGAAGAAGTCATAAGTTCAAAAGGTGATGATAACACATAGAGCAAGTACCACCTGATACGAATCATCGTCAGAGAGACGACGCAGTAGTCACCAAGATAACTTCAGATCGGCGACATAGATTGCTCATTCACATAATACTTTTGGGAAGTATAACTTAAGCACGTGATGAGTATGGAAGTCGGGAGTTTGGAGGAAATGACTAGACCTTAGTACAAGTGGGAGATTGTTGGAGTTGTGTACTTAATGTCTAGATTTAAGTATCGGTAAACTCCCGGTCATAGTATTTAACCTATTTAATTAATAAACAATTATTTGCATTTAATTATTATTAATTAATTATGCAAAATATAGTCCTGGATTTTATACGTTATAGTTAGTATGGTGTGCATGGGCGCACAGAAGATCATACTATCGGTTACTCGTATTTAATCGAACAGTTGCTCACGATCTAGATGGACACGGACCAATCCATCGGTATAGTCGTTGTGTGAGAGAGAAAATAATTTATCTTAATTATTTTATCACACTTGTACACTTGGTGTATTGGGCGGATCGCTTGAGATTTATTGATTAGGATTGCCTTGAATAATCAATTTAAATCTCAGAGTATTTTATTCTTAATCCCCGATATTATTGCGGGTGTGTATATTTAATATAAGTGACTTTGATTTTCCAAAGGAATTAACCGATTTAATTATTGGGTTAATTACCGGTTAAGTTGGGTCACTATATTTTATATACGACATGCCGTGAATACTTGACGGGAAAGTGTATCCCGTAAGGGTTGATAATATCCCCGAGATGAGTTCATAAGGAATTATTATGTAAACCCTGCAGGTGGATTTAATCCGCATAATAATTAAAGTTGAACGGTACTATTCTCGGATATAAGAGATGAATAATATTTATTGAGCAATAAATAAATTTATTCATGGATATTTAAATCTTAAATACACGGAATAAATAATACTAATCGGAGAAATATTATTTGATATAATATGGATTAATATTGGGAGGGCAATTTTATTTATATAGTGGAAAATAAATAAAATTTAATATTGATAAGGATTAATGGATTTGGGTTGGACCCAATTTAATCTTCAATATTTAGAAGCCCAATATTTAGTCTCCTTATGATCCCCTACGTAGCCTATAAAAGCACTACATGGTCTTCACTTTTCATAACACAAGATAACCTAAGATACGCCAATCATAAAGTCTTGAAGAGTGAAGGAGATCCATAGGAGTTCGATAGATCGTCGCCCACACGACGTTCGGACGAGGTGCAAGGAATACGTGGGAAGATCGCAAGGTCATCAACGTGTTAATTCGTTTCTCCGTACAACGAATCGAAGGTAATAAATCATAAACCCTCTTTTATGATTTTGTGTGAATTGATTGTAGCGTATACATGAACACACGATCCGGATAAACGTACGAACTTCGGGGACGGGGATTCGAGATCCCCGGCGAAGATCGAGAAACCCTCGAACCGAGTCGAGGGTGGCGGTCGAGCCCTAGGGCTTCGACCGCCGGCGTGCGTCGAGAAGGGAGCCCCGGCTGGACGCCGGGGCAGACGATCGACGGGGGTCGATCGTCGGGGAGGCCGCGGGCTGGTGCCGCGGCGGGTCCCCTCCGCCCCTCGACGGCGGTGCGCACCGAAGAAGGCCCCGGCTGGAGCCAGGGTGAGCGATCGTACCCCGTAGGGTCGATCGCTGGGGGCGCCGCGGGCTGGTGCCGCGGCGGGTGCCCCCCCGCCTCTTCTGGTGGTGGCGGTGAGTCGCCGGACTCACCGTCGGGGGCTGTTCCGGACAGCCCCAGGGGTGCGATCGTGCACCCCACGCGATCGATTGATCGCGAGCCCCGGCGGGGGCTCGGCTAGGGTTTCGGCCGCGGGTTTATCCCGCGGCGGCGATTCTCTCGTCGGGCTCCGGATCGCACGGTGTTCGCGGTTGGTTTTTCCGGCGAAGGGATTTCGGTCGGGCTATCGGTTCCGCATAAATTTTAATAGCCCGGGATATCGATTTCCAACAGTCTCGGATATAAGAGATGAATAAATTAATTAGCAATAAATTAATTTTATTCATGGATATTTATATCTTAAATACACAGAATAAATAATACTACCGGAGAAATATTATTTGATATAATATGGTTTAATATTGGGAGTGCAATTAATTTTATATGGTGGAAAATAGAATTAATTAATATTAATGGATTAATAGATTTGGGCTTGGGCTCAATTTAATCATTAATATTGGGAGCCCAATATTCCACCTCCTTAAGATCCCCTACGTAGCCTATAAAAGCACTACATGGTCTTCTCTATTCTCATAACTTGAAGATCACAATTATAGAGAGAGAAAGTAGAGAGGGAGATCCATGAAGTTCGGAGGATCGTCGCCCACCCGACGTTCGAGCTAGTGCAAGGAATACGTGGGAAGATCTCAAGGTCATCAAATTGAGTTCTTCGTTTTTCCGAACAACGAGAACGAGGTAAATCGTAAAACCCTCTTTATGATTTTATCGTTTAATTATCGTGAAAATATCGTGAACCAAGATCCGAGGAACAAACCCTAATCGGGGTGTGGAGCGATGTGGAGACTGCTCCACACGACTGCTCCACACGTGTGTTGATCGACTGATGTGGAGCATCGACTGCTCCACATATCGATTGCTCCACACGGGATGTGGAGCGCTATTCGCACGGCGCTGCTCCACACCGGGATGTGGAGCGATGTTTGCACGGGCTGCTCCACACGGGATGTGGAGCGCTGATTACGGGTTGCTCCACATGGGATGTGGAGCGATTGTTCATGGATGCTCCACACGGGATGTGGAGCAGTTCCTCTATGCGGACGCCCCAGATGTGGAGCGCTTGCTCCACGGGGTCGGTCCAGCTGTGGAGCGCGTGATTTCGATTGGGTTGTCGGTTCCGCAATTTTTGACAATCCGGATATTCGATCTCCAAAGGATTTCGGTTGGAATTAATTAGATAATTTATTTATTTAAATTTATTAATTCCAGGATATCGATTTCCAACAGAAGGAATAGGACTCTTATAGATATGGGAAAGTAGACAATGAGTTATTCGGAGTTACCTAATTCGTTTTGGGATATGGCTTGGAAACAGCGGCGTTTATCCTGAACTTGATTCCTTTGGAAACTTGTACAGATATTCGGCTGTTTATAGGATACCCTAAGAAAACGGATTGAGATATGTAATATAGTCCAAAGGACCAGATGTTCGTTGATTGCATCAATGTTCGGTTCTTAGACATGGACTATATATATGCAATATCACAAGCCCAAGAGTAGAGTAATACTTAATGTGCTTAGAGGGACTGATCAAAACTTAGAACCAGCCTAACTGAGTAGTTCACTACTGTAATCTTTAGTCACTAAAGATACACCGGAGCGTCGTCATAGTGGGAGGGTTGTTAGACAACCTGGTAGGTTCATGTTTATAGGAAAGTCTTCGGACTTGTTACCTGGAGAACATGAAGCCGAACCCTGGATCTATGACGAGACGCTGAAAGATCAAGATGCTCAGTCTTGGCAAAAGTCGATCAGGATTCTTTTGTCTTCACATGGAAGATGGAAGTCAAGACAGATTTCCTAAATCGAAGTCTTGACGGGACCATCTGTGTGGGACAGCCAGAGGGATTCATCGAAAAGAGCCAAGAGCATTCGGTAAGCAAGCTTAATCAATCTTAGGATTGTAGGAAGCTTTAAGATCTTGGACACATGCGGACCTATGAGAAAATCCATTTCATGGATTCATTCAAGGCATGTTTAGGTCCTGTGTGTAATAAAGATGTGACAGAAAAGATGTGGTGTTTTCTCATTATTTATGTAGACGACATCCCTCTAAATTGGCAACAATATGAAGGATGTTATCGGACATAAAGGGATGGTTGTCCGAGTAATTCAATGTAAGAGACTTAGGAGAAGTCGGGAATGTTCTTGGGATCAAAGTTATAAATGATCGCCAGAAAAGGACATAGAACTTATCTCGAGCCTCATACATAAATACAATTCTCACTCGTTGCAGCATACAGAATTCCAAGAAAGGTCTTCACCTTTTAGATGTGGAATTCATCTATCTAAAGTTTTGTGTCCGACACAATAAAGGAGATAGATGAAGAGTAAGCAGTTCCCTGCACCTTAATGGTGGGAAGCTTAATGTATGTAATGCTATGCACGAGACTGATATCTGCTATGCCATGGGCATGGTGGTGAGATATCATAGTAATCCTGGAAAGGATCACTCGACTGATGTAAAGAACATGTTTAGGCTCCTGTAGAGGACCAGGAATTATGTTCTGATTTACAAATCAGTCAAGTTGTTTCTTTTGGATTACATAGAATTGGATTACCAAATCAAACAGGGATAGTCGAATGTCGAAGTCGGGCTATGTGTTCTCACTGTGAAGTGGAGCAGTCACATGGAAGAATGTAAAGCAGCGATGCATTACGGACTCTACCATGGAAACTGAAAGGATAACGGCCTGTGAGGCAGTTAAAAGGTCAGTGTGGCTCCAGAACTTCCTAAGGGACTTAGATGTGGTTTCTAGTTCACCCAAAGCTATTTTGAATAGCGGTATTGGCAAACTTGAAATGCCACGAGTCCACAGTGGGAGATAACATGTAGAGCGCAAGTACCACCTGATTCGAGAGATCGTCTAGTAAGACGATGCAGTTGTCACCTAGATAGCATCGAGAGGATTGCCTGGTAAAACCATTCACAGAAGCTCTTCCAGCGGAAGCGTTGGGTAGGCGTGATAAGGTTATGGGAATCTGATGTTTGGTAGAGGACGACTAGACTTTTAGTATAAGTGGGAGATTGATGGAGTTGTATTCTAAATGTCTAGTTTAGTGCAAATACGGAACTCCTTATCTATACCTTAATTCGATATATGATTCAAGCATAATTTCACTTTATGCAATAGTCCTAGATATATACGTTGTAGACAGTATGGCGTGAGGAGACACGCGGAAGATCATACTGTCGGTTACTCGTATACTATCAAACAGTAGCTCACGACTTAGATGGACAGGGACAATCCATCGGTACGTCGTTGTGTGACTGGTAGATAGTCGGTCTTGACTATCATGTCATACTCGTACACTTGGTGTATTGAGCAGGACCACGGGAGGGCGTTCGATTTATACTAATCGAAGTAATCGAACTAGACCTCAGATATTACGGATATACGAATTCCTAATCCCTATATAATTATAGGTGCGTGTGTCCAATTCTCGGTTCTTTAACTTACCAATGAGTGAGACTAATTGATTAGTCAAGATTCTCGGTAAATTAGGAATCGTAATTGTACGCACGGCATGCTATAGATTATAGACAGGAAACCGTGTCCCGTTTATCGGGTTGATTACGTCCCAGAGATGAGCTCATAAAGTTTATCATGTAAACCCTGCAGGTGGATTTGTTCCACATGATAATAAGGATGAGTGGTACTAGTCTCGGATAATAAGAAACGAATTAATTTAATTATTAGTAATTAAATAAATTCGTGGACGTTCGATATGTTAAACACGGGGAAAGTCGTATATGTAATTTCGGCGGAAATATTATTGTTGATATAATATTAAATTAATTTCGGGAATTCAATTATTATTTTATAGTGGAGTTAATAATAATTAAATTTGAAATCGATTAATTAAGGAATTACTTTTAAGTATTCCAAGTTAATTAATATTTCAAATTAGCCCTTAATTAATTTAACCTAAGGTCCCTAACGTAACTCTATATATATCCCCTCCCTTGCCCTCTCTTAACCTACAGAACGCCGCAACATTTAATTTTGCTGAGAAAATAATTGCGTTAGCGCAAATATATTTTTCTCTGTAAAATTAATAAGGTTAACGCAATAATTTTTCTCTAAGAGAGAAAAATAAATTTGACGCTGGTTGAGAAGAGAGAGCATAGACGGGAGAACTCCAGCGGATCGTTGCCCACACAACGGTTGGAGACGGGATCAGAGGCATACGTTAGAAGCTCTAAGGTCTCAACAATTTGGCTCCTCCGAATCACGCATCTAAGGTAAAGAATCGAAAACCCTATTCCGCATCTCTTTCGATTCTTCTCGTACGTAATAATACAACGGACCATCGATTGGTAATCGGGGGTAAGGTATATTTTCTCCGGCTTCTGGGCGGTTGAGGACCGCCGGATCGGTGGCCGGACGGAGAAAAACGGATCGGAAATAGCCCGGAACAGCAGCATCGCGCTGCTGTTCGGACCAGGCAAGCGCCCGCCTGGGTGGCAGGCGCCCGCTCGCGCTGGGTCGCGAGCGACCGCTCGGGCAGCAAGCGCCCGCTTGCGCGGGTGCGCGAGCGCCCGCCTGGGCGGCAGGCGGCCGCCTGCTCCGGGCAGATTGTGAGCCGCGGCCTTGGCTGCGGCGGACGCGCGATCTGATGGGCGGGTGGCCATGGCTGATCGGAGGTGACCTCCAGAAGTTGATTGGGGACGTCCGGATGTTCGAGGATTCGAACGGACGTGTCCCGGATAGTCGA
Organism: Euphrasia confusa; assembly: GCA_954870475.1. Lineage (NCBI taxonomy): Eukaryota > Viridiplantae > Streptophyta > Magnoliopsida > Lamiales > Orobanchaceae > Euphrasia > Euphrasia confusa. The sequence continues at coordinate 29,944,104 of OX940951.1, forward strand.
TTTCCAACAGTGGATTCGTTCCGCACAATAATTAAGGTTGAACGGTACTAGTCTCGGATATAAGAGATGAATATAATTTATTAAGCAATAAATAAATTTATTCATGGATATTTAAATCTTAAATACACAGAATAAATAATACTACCGGAGAAATATTATTTGATATAATATGGTTTAATATTGGGAGTGCAATTAATTTATATAGTGGAAAATAAATTAATTAATATTGATAAGGATTAATGGACTTGAGCATTGGGCTCAATTTAATCTTCAATATTGGGAGCCCAATATTCCACCTCCTTATGATCCCCTACGTAGCCTATAAAAGCACTACATGATCTTCACTTTTCACAACTTAATTTTTAACCTACGCCAATCATAAAGTCTTGGAGAGTGAAGGAGATCCATAGGAGTTCGATAGATCGTCGCCCACACGACGTTCGAACGAGGTGCGAGGAATACGTAGGAAGATCGCAAGGTCATCATCGTTTGATTTCGTTTCTCCGTACAACGAATCGAGGTAATATAATCGTAAACCCCCTCTATGATTATATGCTTGTTAATTGTGATATATACATGAACAAGACGATCCGGGAACGTCGAGACCGGGATACGGGGATCACGCGATCCCCGTCGGGATCGAACAAGGGGCGGCCAAACCCTAGGGTTCGACCGCCGGCGTGCGTGCGCGAGGGGAAGCCCCGGCTGGACGTCGGGGCAAGCGATCGACGTGAAGTCGATCGCTGGGGGTTCAGCCGTGGGCTGGTGCCACGGCGGACGAACCCCCTCGGCCACCCTCGCGCGGTGGCGTGCGCAAGGAGACGCCGCGGCTGGACGCCGCGGCTGGGGTGATCGAGCCCTAGCTCGATCGCCGGGGGGGATTGCCGCGGGATGGTGCCGCGGCTGGTGGCTCCCCTCGCCTCCTGTGGTGGCGGTGAGTCGCCGGACTCACCGCCCGGGGCTGCCGGAGCAGCCCATGCGATCGAACTCGATCGCGAGCCCGCGGTGGGGCTCGGCTAGGGTTTAGCCGCGGGTTTATCACGCGGCGATGCTCGGGTCGAGCTCCGGGCATCGTGGCGTTCTCGTTCGTGGTTTCCGGCGACGGGGTTTCGATTGGGTTATCGTTTCCGCAATTTTTTTGATAGCTCGGGACATCGAATCCCAGCAATTGGTATCAGAGCGTTCGGTTTCGTGTTCATGTATATGTTCGATTATTGTTCTACCTTGCAGGGATTTCCGGCTATCATGGTTGGATTTAATTATTGTTTTAATTAATTATCATGATTATTCGTTTATTAAACTCTCGGACATGTCGAGATTCGTTTTGTGTGGTTGAATGTTTGTAATAGTAAAAATTCGGGGGTTGACCGAATTTAGGATTTATTATTACGTTCTTTATTTTCCGGAAAATGTATAGGGTCGATTTCATGTATAGAATCGATACCGGATAGTGTAATTTAAATTCTTGTAATTTATTTACGTTGGTTCGATGTTGGAGCGATCGCCGGAAGACGAAGACGTGTGACGAAGACGAAGGGGACGAAAAACCGGGGGGGTCGATCATCCCCATGATCGATCCCCATGAGGATCGATCGACCCCATCGGAGGGGCTGCCCGCTAGGGCTTCCGGCCACGCCGGCCACCGGTGGTGGTGGCGCGTGGGCTGGGGGCGGCGGCGGTGGTGGTCCCGGGCGGTGGAGGTCGACGGTGGGGATGGCGTGGGATCTCCCAATCCCATGCTATTCCCATCAAGATTCACTTTCCTAAGTTAATTCAGTTTTCCTATTTGAGTGTTCTTCCTTTCGGAAACTCTCATGGATTAGGAAAAGAATTAATTGGAATTAATTTTATTCCTATTGATTTATTTCCTTTATGGAGATATTCATGGATTAGGAATATAATTGATTTGGTATTAATTTATTTCCTATTTGATTATTCCTTTTCTTGGGAATTTTTCATTAGATGGAAATTAATTAATGGAAAGTAGAAGAGTCCTAATTTATTTTATTTCCTTATTCTATTATAGAAGTCTTCTAGAATATTTTAAGTTTTACTTGGATAGATTATTCTAGAGATTTAATAGAATTAGATGGGAAAATAAATAAATAAAAATATTAATAATATTTAATTTTATTTTTGATATATTCGATTGACTTAATTTTCGAATTAAGTAACTTTTGGATTAATTAAAAATAAATAGATTTAAATATTGGAGATTAATATTCTCGTCGCATGGAGCATTCAAGAAACGAAGACTGAAGACTAGAAGATGCATATGAAGATGGAATAAAGCCATGATAGTCGGGAAAATAATTTTTCTAGCATTATTTTGACTATGTGATCTATGTACTTTATTGCTTATATGCATGCTATATGTGTTTATTTTATGCACTAGATAGCGTATCCCTTTATTGTAAAAAGCTAAGTGGGAGAGGGGATGGAAACATTCCCATGGTCTCCATCGCTGTTCTCTTGGTGACTCTTATGGACTTTCGAAGTTCGTATAGACGAGTCATTGGAGGAGAATTCTTGTAATTCCTTTTACAAGAAACATTGATCAAGTTTATCAAACAATGCCTAATTTGTCTTTCTGAAACTGACTTCAAGTCGACTCCACTTGGTCATGTGGATGACACAAATTAGAGACCTTCGTACCATTCTTTGATAGGTGGATCGATTGTCTGCTCGGCTCCCTCATTTATGAGAGATAGGGTCGTTCGCATGGTGAATCACTGGTTAGAAACTTCGAGTTTCACTTATGATTCTCCGAGTCTTGATCTACGAAATCGAATGGATCTTGTAATTGAGAGTCAATTATAAAAATCTCTTGGTGTAGTAAACGTCCACACCACGTGGCTTGCTATGCTAACGGATTTTGGATTAATTGATGTAGACAGTTATAAGTGATTGTGAAGAATTGTGAAATTGTCGTAAACGTCCACACCACGTGGCTTGCGGTGACGTAGCAATTCCAAACGATGTACTTTAGTGCTGAGTAATAGTTTACACTTAGATACTCGTTATAGTATTCTTCACCACGAAGTTACGCTATAATCGATGTATGACCAAAGAAAATCTAATTGCTAAATCATTTGGGTGGGTAAACGTCCACACCACGTGGCTTGCCTTACCTGATGGGATTTTAGACGCAATTAGTGATTTAATGATATTATTTGAGGGAGATAATATCGGACATTAAATTGATTGTTTGTTTACATGTGCTTATAGGTTTAGAGAATAGCTATGAATCCACTTTCTGTGATACTCAAGGAACAAAAACTCACTGGTCCAAACTACATTGATTGGAAGAGAAATTTAGACATTGTCCTTGTTGGAGTTGTGTACTTAATGTCTAGATTTAAGTAAAGGAAACTCACGATCCATTGCCATTAATCTATTTAATTAAATAAACAATTATTTGCGTTTAATTATTTATAATTAAATATATGCAAATTATAGTCCTGGATTTTATACGTTGTAGTTAGTATGGTGTGCATGGGCACACAAAAGATCATACTATCGGTTACTCGTATTTAATCGAACAGATGCTCACGACCTAGATGGACACGGACCAATCCATCGGTATAGTCGTTGTGTGAAAGAGAAAATAATTTATCTTAATTATTTTATCACACTTGTACACTTGGTGTATTGGGCGGATCGCTTGAGACTTATCAATTAGTTTTGCTCTGTGATAATTGATTTAAGTCTCGGAGTATTTTATTCTTAATCCCTGAAACAATTGCGGGTGTGTATATTTAATATAAGTGACTTTGAGTTTCCAAAGGAATTAACCGATTTAATTATTGGGTTAATTATCGGTTGAGTTGGGTCACTATATTTTATATATGGCATGCCGTGAATTCTTGAAGGGACAGTGTATCCCGGAAGGGTTGATAATATCCCCGAGATGAGCTCATAAGGATTTATTATGTAAACCTCGCGAGTGGATTTGTTCCCGCATAATAAATAAGGTTGAGTGGTACTATTCTCGGATATAAGAGATGAATAAATTTATTAAGCAATAAATAAATTTTATTCATGGATATTTAAATCTTAAATACACGGAATAAATAATACTAACCGGAGAAATATTATTTGATATAATATGGATAAATATTGGGAGTGCAATTTTATTTATATAGTGGAAAATAAATAAAATTAATATTGATAAGGATTAATGGATTTGGGTTGGACTCAATTTAATCTTCAATATTAGAAGCCCAATATTTCATCTCCTTTTGATCCCCTACGTAGCCTATAAAAGCACTACATGGTCTTCACAATTCAAAAACTTAGGATACGCCAATCAAAGTCTTGAAGAGTGAAGAAGATCCATAGGAGTTCGATAGATCGTCGCCCACCCGACGTTCGAACGGAGTGCAAGGAATACGTGGGAAGATTCAAAGGCCATCTTGATTTCGTTTCTCCGAACAACGAATCGAAGGTATAATATCTAAACACCCTTGATATTATTTGATTTGATTTATCGAGAATACCGTAGGACGAAGATCCGGAAGTCGAACCCGGATTAGACGAACGATCACGCGGTGGTGGCGAAGCCACCGGACCGCGGATCGCCGCCTAGGGTTTCGGCCGTGGGCATGGGGGCGAACCCTCGGCTGGGCCGAGGGTGAGCGATCGATCACGAGGATCGATCGCTGGGCACGGGCTGGTGCCGTGCCCTACCCCGCCGTGAAGGCGGGGGCCTCCTGGTGGCGGCGAGTCGCCGGACTCGCCGCGGGGGCTGCTGGGAAGCCCCACCCCGATCGATCGCCGGCGTGCGATCGATCCATCGATCGTGTGAACCCCGGCTCGCGGGGGTTCGGCTGGGGGCGGGCTGCGTGCCTTCGGGCGCGTGGTCTCCAAAGGCCGGACTCCGGCGGATGAGTCGACGTTCATGTGATCTCCGGCGAAGGGTTCGTTCGGGTTATTGGTTTCCGCAAATTTAAATAACCCGGGATATCGAATTCCAACAATTGGTATCAGAGCGTGGTTTATGTTCGCGGTATTTTCGATAAAATTGTTCTGCCTTGCAGGGTTCCGACTATTATGGCTTGATGATTATTCGTTTAATTATTTTGTCATGTGATTGTTGGTTTTATTAAACTCTCGGACATGTCGAGATTCGTTTTTGGTGGTGAATGCTTGTAATAGTAAAAATTCGGGGGTTGACCGAATTTAGGATTTATTATTATGTTCATTGTTTTTCCGGAAAATGTATAGGGTCGATTTCATGTATAGAATCGATACCGGAATTGTAATTTAGATTTTTGTAAACTTATTTTGCGATTGGATCGACGAATCGAAGACCGCCGGAGAAGACGAAGTGACGAGATGGACGAGGGCTTGGGATCGATTGGATCGACCCCATGGATGCCCGATCGAAGGCTAAGGGGCGGGGGGCTGGTTGCCCTAGCCACGGCTACCACCGGTTCGGTGGCTGGCCGGCGTGGCTGGGCGGCGGCGCTCCTCCCCGTGGCTGGCCGATCGATCAAAGGTGGGGGTGGCGTGGGGCCTCCCAACCCATGCTACTCCTACCGGAAATATACTTTCCTATTTTAATTCGGTTTTTTCCTATTTTGATTATTTCTTTATTGAATATTCAAGAAATAGAAAAAGAATTAATTTAGTATTAAATTTATTTTTCCTATTTGATTATTCCTACTCATGGGAATATTCATGGATTAGAAATAAAATAAATTTGGAAAGTATAAGAGTCCTAAACTATTTTATTTCTTTATTTCATTATGGATATCATCTAGAGTATTCCAAGAGTATCTTGGATAGATTATTCTAGAGATTTAATGGAGTGGAAAAGGAAAATAAAATAAATAAAAATATTAATAATATTTAATTTTATTTTTGATATATTCAATTGACTTAATTTTCGAATTAAGTAACTCTTGGATTAATTGAAAATAAATAGATTTAAATATTGGAGATTAATATTCTCGTCACATGGAGCATTCAAGAAACACAGACTGAAGACTAGAAGATGCGTACGGAGATGTGATAAAGCCATAATAGTCGGAAAATAATATTCTAGTATTATTTTGATTATGTGATAATACTATGTGCTTTATTACATGTATGCATGCTATATGTGTTTTTTTTATGCACTAGATAGCGTATCCCTTTATTGTAAAAAGCTAAGTGGGAGAGGGTATGGAAACATACCCATGGTCTCCATTACTGCTCTTTTGGTGACTTTTATAAACTTTTAAAGTTTATATAGATAAGTTATTGGAAGAGAGTTCTTGTAATTCCTCTTACGAGAAACATTGATTAAGTTTATCAAACAATGCCTAATTTGTCTTTCCAAAGCTGATTTCAAGTCGACTCATTCTCACCCCGGGGAGTGGAATGGAGCCAGAGCCACTTGGTCATGTAGAGGACACAAATTAGAGACCCTCGTACCATTCTTTGATAGATGGATCGATTGTCTGCTCGGCTCCCTCATTTATGAGAGATAGGGTTGTTCGCATGGTGAATCACTGGTTAGAAACTTCGAGTTTCACTTATGATTCTCCACGTCTTGATTTACAAGATTGAATGGATCAAGTAATTGGATTTCAATTATATAAATCTTTTGGTATGGTAAACGTCCACACGAACGTGGCTTGCTATACTGAATGGGATTTTAGAATAATTGATTTAGACAGTTATAGGGAATTGTGAAGAGTTGCGAGGTGTCGTAAACGTCCACACGAACGTGGCTTGCGGTAACGTAACAATTCTAAACGATTTACCTTAGTACTGAGTGATGGTTTACACTTAGATACGCGTTATAGTATTCCTCCCAATGAGGTTACGCTGTAAGTGATGTATGACCAAAGCAAATCTAATTGCTAAATCATTTGGGTGGGTAAATGTCCACACGAACGTGGCTTGCCTTACCTGATGGGATTTTAGATATGATTAGTGGTTTAATGATATTATTTGAGGGAGATAATATCGGATATTAAATCGATTGTTTGTTATTATATGTGCTCATAGATTATGGATGGCTTTGAACCCACTTTATGTGATACTTAAGGATTTTAACTCACTGGTCCCTGATTGTATTGATTGGAATAGAGATCTGGACATTGCCCAGACTGTTAAAGAGTACAAGTTTGTACTCAAGTGAGCTTTGTTCTCCTAAGCCTACCAATGTCTTAACTGATGAGGAAGGGACTGATTTTAATATCATGTTCAAACTCAAGGAGATGTTTAGACATGACGTAGAGGCTAGACAAGAGGCGATGAGGATACTCATAAAGGCCAGTCGATTCGAGGAAACGCTTAAACACGTTTTCGAGATGATGAACCTTTTAGACGAGTTGAGACGGAAATCGCAAGCTCTTGTAGCCAATGCCAAAGGTTTCGAACCTAAGGGCAAAACCGGGGGAAAAGAAAAGCAAGCAAAGAAACCCAGTGGTCCTAAGTTTCTTGGATCACGAGATGGGACGAGAAAGCCAATAGGCAAGAGTTCTCGATGCAAACAGTCTGGGTACTGGAAGTCTGATTATCCTCTCAAAGAAAGTACGAAATCTTCTTTAGTCGTAAAACATAGTCAGTGGTATTATCTACCGGAACCTGGTGTGTAGATATGGAACCATTGACGGTATGCGCATTCTAAATGCGACGGTTCCAGGAAACCCGACGACTTGGAAAAGAAGAAATCGTAGTCTACATGGGCAATGCTGTTGAGGAGGCAGCTGTTGCAGTGGAGGACAATTATATAGGATTTCATTTTGAGTTATTGCTTTTATGTACCTCTTAGAAAGAACTTTGTTCTGGATTTCTAATGAATGGATATTTTATTTCTTTTAATCATTTGATGGTTATAAGAAGAAATAAGGATATTACCTATTCTGGTACATTAGCTAGCAATATATAAATGATAAATCCTAAGTCCACCACGATGCAACGAACCGTAGCACAAAACTCATTTTACTTTTAAGAGATATTTCCGTAATGAATCATTTATACTTGTGGATTCTTATGCTAAGTCATGTTTATTCAAATAAGAAGTTCAAAGGTCGAAAATTGATATTTTGATCAATTAAGTTGAAGGAGTGGACCTTCCGACCCAAGAATCTAATTTGGAAGATAACATAACTAAGCAATCCTTTATAGATATAAGGTATAAAATCCGGACAAGTATTAGAATTGATTAACTCTGATGTATGCAGACCTTTGTCTACTCAGACAATAAGATACGAGTACTTCATTTTATGATTACTCGAAAAATGGACTAGCATACCTGATGTGCCACAAAAGCAAAGTGTTTTGACAAGTCAATGGACACAAAGCTATTGTGGGGAACCATCATGGTATATCCATTGAAAGCCTGCGATCTAATCGCGGAGGCAAGTGCCTGTCTGAGGAATGCATGGCATACTGATCAGAGATTGGGATTTGATCCCAAATGACTACACCATACACTCTTGTGTAGGAATGGTGTGTCGAAAATTAAGAAATAGAACTCTTATAGAAATAGTAAAGGCATGAGTTATACGGAACTACCTATGTTCTATGGATATGTCTGGAAACAACGGCGCATTCAAATGCGGTTGTAGAATATCCTAGAAGAACAAAAGATGTGTGTTCAAATAGTACTATGAACCAGAAGGACGTTATAAGTTCTAACGCCCGGTTCTTAGAGGAAGACTATTAGATGAACCACAAGCCTAAAGTGACGTAATACTTTGAATGAGAGAGAACGATAAGGACTGGATACAGCCGAACCGAGTATAGATACACCACTAGAACCTGCACCTAATACTGTCACTGTTGATACACCGGAACGCCGTCGTAGTGGGAGGGTTGTTAAACAACCGGACAGATGGATTGGACTGGGTGAGTCTTCGGACTCGGCACCCGAAGTTCATGAAGTCGATCCCTGGACCTATGATGAGGCGGTACAAGATATAGATGCGCCTTCTTGGAAGAAAGCGATGAAATCCGAAATAGAATCTATGGATTCTAATAAAGTCTGGGATCTTGTAGAACCACCAAGCGGCGTAAAGCCAATTGGGTGTAAATGGGTCTACAAGAGAAAGAGAGGATCTGACGGAAAGGTTGAAACCTTTAAAGCTCGGCTTGTTGCGAAAGGATATACTCAGAAAGAGGGAATCGATTATGAGGAGACCTTCTCGCCGGTAGCCAAGATAAAGTCGATCCGGATTCTCTTATCCATAGCAACTCATATGGATTATGAGGTGTGGCAAATGGATGTCAAGACAGCTTTCCTGAATGGAAGTCTTGACGAGACGATTTATATGAAACAGCCAGAAGGATTCATTGCTAAGGGGCGAGATCATCTAGTGTGCAAGCTTAATCGATCCATTTATGGATTGGAACAAAGCATTGAGTTCGTGGTACTTGCAAATTGATGAGATAGTCCATTTTATGGATTCATCAAAGCATAGACGAATCGTGTGTATGGGAAACGTGATGGAAACAAGGTGGTGTTTCTCGGGTTTTATGTAGATAACATTTTATCATTGGCAACAATGTAAAGATGTAATCAGACATGAAATGATGGTTGTCTGGATAAATCATTATGAAAGATATAGGAAGAAGTTGGACCTGTTCTTGAGATCTTGGATCTCTAGGAGAGAACATTGTACTTCTCCTGGACATCTTACATATATATGATTGTGGTTCGTTTTAACATGCAAGATTCCCAGAAAGGTTCGTTACCTTTCAGATACGGAATGCATCTATCTAAGGATATGTGTTTTGGAACACAAAAGGAGATAGAAGCAATGAAAGAAGTTTCCTACACTTTAAGTGTGGAAAGCTCAATGAATGCATTGTTGAAAACAAGAACCTGATATCGGCCATGCAGTCAGCATAGTGGGAGGATATCAAGGTAATCCTGGAAAGGAACACTCGACTGCTGTAATGAACATTTTAAGTACTTTCAAAATACTGGAAACTATGTTTTTGGATTACGGAGCAGACAAGCTTTTCCTTTGGATTACATTCTCTTAGATTTCTAATCGAATGAGGACCGGTGTAAGTCGATATCAGGCTATGTGTTTCACTATTGAAGGAGAAGAAGTTTTTAACATGGAAGAGTGATAAGCACGATGCTTTTCGGACTCTCCCATGGGTAACCAAATAGCGGCCTCAGAGGCAGCGGAAGTTTTGGTATAGCTCCGGGATAATCTCTGGGACTTAGAGGTGATTCTTAATTTACCAAAGGCTATGTCAATAGCGGTGCGATGGCAAATGGTAAGAAATCACAAGTCCATGAGTGTAAGATAACACATAGAACAAGTACCACCTGATACGAGTCATCGTCGAGGGAGACGACGCTATAGTCACCAATATAACTTCAGAGCGGCAACCTAGAGTGCTCATTCACATAGTACTTCTTGGAAGTACAACTTAAGCACTTGATGAGTATGGGAGTCGGGAGTTTGGAGGAAATGACTAGACCTTAGTACAAGTGGGAGATTGTTGGAGTTGTGTACTTAATGTCTAGATTTAAGTAAAGGAAACTCACGATCCGTTGCCATTAATCTATTTAATTAAATAAACAATTATTTGCGTTTAATTATTTATAATTAAATATATGCAAATTATAGTCCTGGATTTTATACGTTGTAGTTAGTATGGTGTGCATGGGCACACAGAAGATCATACTATCGGTTACTCGTATTTAATCGAACAGATGCTCACGACCTAGATGGACACGGACCAATCCATCGGTATAGTCGTTGTGTGAAAGAGAAAATAATTTATCTTAATTATTTTATCACACTTGTACACTTGGTGTATTGGGCGGATCGCTTGAGACTTATCAATTAGGATTGCTCTGTGATAATTGATTTAAGTCTCGGAGTATTTTATTCTTAATCCCTGAAACAATTGCGGGTGTGTATATTTAATATAAGTGACTTTGATTTTCCAAAGGAATTAACCGATTTAATTATTGGGTTAATTACCGGTTGAGTTGGGTCACTATATTTTATATATGGCATGCCGTGAATTCTTGAAGGGACAGTGTATCCCGGAAGGGTTGATAATATCCCCGAGATGAGCTCATAAGGATTTATTATGTAAACCTCGCGAGTGGATTTGTTCCCGCATAATAAATAAGGTTGAGTGGTACTATTCTCGGATATAAGAGATGAATAAATTTATTAAGCAATAAATAAATTTTATTCATGGATATTTAAATCTTAAATACACGGAATAAATAATACTAACCGGAGAAATATTATTTGATATAATATGAATAAATATTGGGAGTGCAATTTTATTTATATAGTGGAAAATAAATAAAATTAATATTGATAAGGATTAATGGATTTGGGTTGGACCCAATTTAATCTTCAATATTAGAAGCCCAATATTTCATCTCCTTTTGATCCCCTACGTAGCCTATAAAAGCACTACATGGTCTTCACAATTCAAAAACTTAGGATACGCCAATCATAAAGTCTTGAAGAGTGAAGAAGATCCATAGGAGTTCGATAGATCGTCGCCCACCCGACGTTCGAACGGAGTGCAAGGAATACGTGGGAAGATTCAAAGGTCATCTTGATTTCGTTTCTCCGAACAACGAATCGAAGGTATAATATCTAAACACCCTTGATATTATTTGATTTGATTTATCGAGAATACCGTAGGACGAAGATCCGGAAGTCGAACCCGGATTAGACGAACGATCACGCGGTGGTGGCGAAGCCACCGGACCGCGGATCGCCGCCCAGGGTTTCGGCCGTGGGCATGGGGGCGAACCCTCGGCTGGGCCGAGGGTGAGCGATCGATCACGAGGATCGATCGCTGGGCACGGGCTGGTGCCGTGCCCTACCCCGCCGTGAAGGCGGGGGCCTCCTGGTGGCGGCGAGTCGCCGGACTCGCCGCGGGGGCTGCTGGGCAGCCCCACCCCGATCGATCGCCGGCGTGCGATCGATCCATCGATCGTGTGAACCCCAGCTCGCGGGGGTTCGGCTGGGGGCGGGCTGCGTGCCTTCGGGCGCGTGGTCTCCAAAGGCCGGACTCCGGCGGATGAGTCGACGTTCATGTGATCTCCGACGAAGGGTTCGTTCGGGTTATTGGTTTCCGCAAATTCAAATAACCCGGGATATCGAATTCCAACAGTCCTGACTGCTGAAGAGTACAAGTTTGTACTCTATGAGTAATGCCCTGCTGAACCCACGGCCGCCTCAACTGATGAGGAAAAAGAAGCATATCGGAAGTGGAAAAAGGCTGATGAAATGGCTAGGTGCTATATTTTGGCTTCCATGTCAGATGTACTCCAAACCCAGCATCAGTCGATGAACACTGCCGAGGATATGTTATTTAACCTCAAGGAGATGTTTGGGCATCATGACCGTGCGGGTAGGCAAGAAGCCATGAGAGTCCTCATGTCGACTACTCAGTCTGAAGGAACGCCCGTTGGGGAGCACGTTCTCAAGATGATGAGTCTGTTAAATGAATTGGAGGTCCTAGGAGCTATGATTGATGGTGAGACGCAAGTCGACATCATACTCCAATCTCTGACCCCTAGTTTTGAGCAGTTTCGTATGAGCTATAATATGGGTAAACTATCTTATACTCTTGCGCAACTCCTGACTAAACTGAAGGCGGCAGAGGGGATCTACAAGAAGGGCAAGTCTCAAGCGCTTGTAGCTACCAAGTCCAAAAGCTTGAAAGCTGTTGGAGGTAGGGGCAAGAAAAGGAAGCAAGCCTGGAAACCCAGTGGTGCCAAGAGGAATGGGCCACGAGTGGGGGCTAGTAAGCCAAGGGGCAAGTGCTTCCGATGCAACAAGTCTGGACACTGGAAGTCTGAATGTCCTCTCAGAGGTACGAATTTTTCTTTAGTCGTAAAAACATAGTCAGCGGTATTATCTACCAGAATTCTGGTGTGTAGATATGGAACCACTGACGGTATGTGCATTGTTTTAAATGCAGGGGTTCCAGAAAACCCGGCGACTTAGAGAAGAAGAGTTCGAGTCTACATGGGCGAAGCTGTTGGGGTAGCAGCGGATGTAGTGGAAGACATTTATCTGTTTTAATAGATTTAGGATTTCATTTCATAGTTATTGCTTTATGTACCCCTTTATTTTGGAAAAAAACTTTTGTTCTGGTTTTCTTTATTAATGAATGGATATTTATTTCTTTAATCATTGAGTGATTTAGATAAGAAATAATGTTGTTATCTATTCTGGTACATTAGATAGCAATATATGAATGATGAATCCTTAGTCTACCACGATGCAACAAACCGTTATGTATAACTTGTTTTACTTATTAGATGTATTTTCTTATCAATCATTATACTTGTGAATTCTTGAACTTAGTAGTATCTATTCAAAAGGGGATTCAAAAGGTCGAAGTTGATTTGATCAATTATAAATGGAGGAATGGACCTCCCGACCTAAGAATCAAATTTTGGGAGTTGATACAACTGAGTTAACCTTTCTGGATAAAGGATAAAATTCGGACAAGTATTGAGAATGATTTATGATTAATGCGGTAACATGTGTAATTAGAAAGGTACGAGTCGTTCTTTCAAGAATACTCGAAGATGGATTAGAATACTTGATGTGCCATAAAAGCAAAGTGTTTATCCGTAGACACGAAGCTATTATGGGGAACCTTCAAAGTATATCCATTAGAAGCCTGCGACTTGTTCGCGGAGGCTGTCACCTATCTAAATGACACAAAGCATATATCAGAATTGAGATTAAGTCTCAAAGGGCTACACCATACACTGTAGTGTAGACATGGTGTGTCAGGAATAAGAAATGGAACTCTAATAGTAAAAGGAACAAGTTTATTCGGAACCACCTATGTTCTATGGATATTTCTGGATACAACGGCACATTCAATGTGGTTGTAGAATATCCTAGAAGAACAAGTATTTGTATGTTCAATAGTACTACGAACCAGAGGGGTGTCCTCGCCCGGTTCTTAGAGGAAGACTATTAGATGAACTACAATGCCCTAACTGACTAGGTACTTTAAAAGAAGGAAAGGAAAGACTAAGAACCAGCCTAACCGAGTAGTAGTACACCACTAACTGCACCTAATGTTATTACTGTTATACACCGGAACGCCATTGCAGTGGGAGGTTGTTAAGCAACCGGAGATGTTCATAAGACTGGAGGAGTTTTTGAACTCTGGATCTAGTAAACATGAAATCGATCCCTAGTTCTGCATAAGGGTAAGTACTAATCTAAATGTGCCTACTTGGATAACAATAAGTATTATTGTTAAGAGGCAAGATCATTTAGAAGTACAAGCTTAGATAAGAAAGGTGTATTGGAGACGTAATGGAAACAAGATGGTGTTGTTGGAGTTGTGTACTTAATGTCTAGATTTAAGTAACGGAAACTCCCAACCCATTGCCATTAATCTATTTAATTAAATAAACAATTATTTGCGTTTAATTATTTATAATTAAATATATGCAAATTATAGTCCTGGATTCTATACGTTGTAGTTAGTATGGTGTGTCGGGCCCACACAGAAGATCATACTATCGGTTACTCGTATTTAATCGAACAGTTGCTCACGACCTAGATGGACACGGACCAATCCATCGGTATAGTCGTTGTGTGAGAGAGAAAATAATTTGTCTTAATTATTTTATCACACTTGTACACTTGGTGTATTGAGCGGATCGCTTGAGATTTATCGATTAGGATTGCCTTGGATAATCGATTTAAGTCTCAGTGTATTTTATTCTTAATCCCCGATACTATTGCGGGTGTGTATATTTAATATAAGTGACTTTGATTTTCCAAAGGAATTGACCGGTTTAATTACTGGGTCAATTACCGGTTAAGTTGGGTCGCTATATTTTATATATGACATGCCGTGAATACTTGACGGGAAAGTGTATCCCGTAAGGGTTGATAATATCCCCGAGATAAGTTCATAAGGAATTATTATGTAAACCCTGCAGGTGGATTTAATCCGCATAATAATTAAAGTTGAACGGTACTATTCTCGGATATAAGAGATGAATAAATTAATTAGCAATAAATTAATTTTATTCATGGATATTTAAATCTTAAATACACGGAATAAATAATACTAACCGGAGAAATATTATTTGATATAATATGGATAAATATTGGGAGTGCAATTTTATTTATATAGTGGAAAATAAATAAAATTAATATTGATAAGAATTAATAGATTTGGGTTGGACCCAATTTAATTTTCAATATTAGAAGCCCAATATTTAATCTCCTTTTGATCCCCTACGTAGCCTATAAAAGCACTACATGGTCTTCACAATTCATTAACCTAAGATACGCCAATCATAAAGTTCTTGAAGAGTGGAGGAGATCCATGGAGTTCGGAAGATCGTCGTCCACCCGACGTTCGAGCTAGTGCAAGGAATACGTGGGAAGATCTCAAGGTCATCAATTGAGTTCTTCGTTTCTCCGTACAACGAGAACAAAGGTAAAATCGTTGAACCCCCTTCGATGATTTTAATGTTTAATTATCGTAAAATTATCGTGAACCAAGATCCGAGGTTTAGGATCCTCACCGGGGTCGAGCCGAGCGGTGGCGATCGAGGATCGCCGGACCGCCGCGGCTGGAGCGACCCGGCGGCAAGGATCGCGCGCACCCGCTGCCTGGGAAGGCAGGCGACCGCCTGGGGGGCCAAGCGCCCGCCTGGTGGTGGTCGCGAGCGGCCGCCCGGCAGGCTGGCGGGCGCTTCGTGTGGCCTGGCAGCGGTGGATCCGCGGGGCTTCGCCGGAGCTGCACGGGGCTGAACGGACTGAACCCGAGCGCACGTCCGGTGACGTGCGCATGCCTTCATCGAATAGCATCGGCCTCGGCTGATGCTAGGGTTTCGACGAGGGGCTGATCGGGAGGAACCCTAGCGCACGCCCGGTGGCGTGCGCACGCCTCGATCGGGCAGCAGCGGTTCAAGCCGCTGCTAGGGCTTGATGGGGGTGTTCGGCGAGGGTTCCCGGCGCGGTTTGAGGGCTGCTACGAGCAGCCCTAGGCGGCTGTTGTGATCAGCCGCGAGCCCATGCGAGGGCTCGACCGAACAAGCCGCGGGTTCGCCCCCGGTTAGGGTTTGGTTGGGCTCGGCTTCGTGGTGGTTCGTGGAGGGATGTTCCGACAACCGGGAGTCGATTGGAATTGTCGTTCCGCATTGACAATTCCGGATATTCGTTCTCCGAAGGATTTCGGTCGAAATTAATTAGATAATTAATTTTAATTAATTTATTAATTCCCGGATATCGATTTCCAACAACTGGTATCAGAGCGTTGGTTTTTCGTTCACGGTATTTTTCGATAAATTGTTCTACCTTGCAGGGTTTCCGACTATTATGGCTAGATATAATTGTTCGTTAATTATTGTCATAATATTGTTCTTGATTATTAAACTCTCGGACATGTCGAGATTCGTTTTATGTGTGGTGAATGCTTGTAATAGTAAAAATTCGGGGGTTGACCGAATTTAGGTTTATTATTATGTTCTACTTTTTCCGGAAAATGTATAGGGTCGATTTCATGTATAGAATCGATACCGGATAATTGTAATTTAATTCTTGTAATTTTAATTACGTTGGTTCGATGATGAGACGATCGCCGGAAGACGAAGACGTGTGACGAAGAAGACGAAGAAGACGAAGAGGACCGGGGATCGATCAACCCCATGATCGATCCCATCGATCGAGTGGGAGGGGACGTCGCGCCCTCGGCCGTGGGCTGCCGCCGGTGGTGGTGGCTGGCCGGCTGGGGTGGCGGCGGCGGCTCTCCTTGGTCGGTCGGTGGTGGGGGTGGTGCGGGGACTCCCAACCCGCGCTACTCCTACCATAATCCGACTTTCCTATTTTAATTCGGTTTTCCTATTTGATTATTTCTTTTATGGAATATTCATGGAATAGGAAAAGAATTAATTTAGTATTAAATTTATTTCCTTATTGATTATTCCTATTAAGGAATTTTCATGGATTAGGAAGAGAATAAATTTAGAATTAATTTATTTTTCCTATTTTATTATTCCTTTATGGAATTTTAAATAGATTAGGAAAATAATTAATTTGGAAAGTTTTAAAGTCCTTAATTAATTTTTGCTATTTAATTATTCATTTATGGAATTTTTAATAGATTAGGAAAGGAATTAATTTGGAAGGATTAGGAGTCCTAATTTATTTTATTTCCTTATTCTATTATAGAAGTCTTCTAGAATATTCCGAGTTTGACTTGGATGGGATTCTAGAGATTAAATAGAATTAGATAGGAAAATAAAAATAAATAAAAATATTAATAATATTTAATTTTATTTTTGATATATTCGATTGACTTAATTTTCGAATTAAGTAACTTTTGGATTAATTGAAAATAAATAGATTTAAATATTGGGATTAATATTCTCGTCACATGGAGCATTCAAGAACGAAGACTGAAGACTAGAAGATGCGTACGGGGATGCGATAAAGCCATAATAGTCGGAAAATAATATTCTAGTATTATTTTGACTATGTGATAATATTCTATGTGCTTTATTTCATGTATGCATGCTTATGTGTATTTAATTATGCATTAGATAGCGTATATGTTGGAGTTGTGTACTTAATGTCTAGATTTAAGTATCGGTAAACTCCCGGTCATAGCATTTAACCTATTTAATTAATAAACAATTATTTGCATTTAATTATTATTAATTAATTATGCAAAAAATATAGTCCTGGATTTTATACGTTGTAGTTAGTATGGTGTGCATGGGCGCACAAAAGATCATACTATCGGTTACTCGTATTTAATCAAACAGTTGCTCACGACCTAGATGGACACGGACCAATCCATCGGTATAGTCGTTGTGTGAGAGAGAAAATAATTTATCTTAATTATTTTATCACACTTGTACACTTGGTGTATTGGGCGGATCAGCTTGAGATTTATTGATTAGGATTGCCTTGGATAATCAATTTAAATCTCAGAGTATTTTATTCTTAATCCCCGATATTATTGCGGGTGTGTATATTTAATATTAGAGACTTTGATTTTCCAAAGGAATTAACCGATTTTATTATTGGGTTAATTACCGGTAAAATTTGGTCGCTATATTTTATATATGACATGCCGTGAATACTTGACGGGAAAGTGTATCCCGGAAGGGTTGATAATATCCCCGAGATGAGTTCATAAGGAATTATTGTGTAAACCTCATGAGTGGATTCGTTCCGCACAATAATAAAGGTTGAACGGTACTAGTCTCGGATATAAGATATGAATATTATTTATTGAGCAATAAATAAATTTATTCATGGATATTTAAATCTTAAATACACGGAATAAATAATACTAATCGGAGAAATATTATTTGATATAATATGGATTAATATTGGGAGTGCAATTTTATTTATATAGTGGAAAATAAATAAAATTAATATTGATAAGAATTAATAGATTTGGGTTGGACCCAATTTAATTTTCAATATTAGAAGCCCAATATTTAATCTCCTTATGATCCCCTACGTAGCCTATATAAGCACTACATGGTCTTCACTTTTCACAACCTAAGTTACGCCAATCATAAAGTCTTGAAGTGTGAGGAAGATCCATAGGAATCCGATAGATCGTCGCCCACACGACGTTCGGACGAAGTGCGAGGAATACGTAGGAAGATCGCAAGGTCGTCAACAAGATTCGTTTCTGTTGGAATTCGATATCTCGGGTTATTTAAATTTGCGGAAACCAATAACCCGATCAAACCCTTCGCCGGAGATCACATGAACGCCGACTCATCCGCCGGAGTCCAGCCTTTGGAGACCACGCACCCGAAGGCACGCGGCCCGCCCCCAGCCGAACCCCCGCGAGTACGGGGTTCACGCGATCGATGATCGCGTGCGATCATCATGATCGATGGGGCTGCCCAGCAGCCCCCGCGGCGAGTCCGGCGACTCGCCGCCGCATAGGAGGTCGGCCCGCCTCCAGCTGGGCCGTCGCGGGGCCCAGCCCGCTGCCGGCGATCGATCCTTGGATCGATCGCACCCCCGGCGTCCAGCCGGGGTTCGCTCCATGCGCGCACGCCGAAACCCTAGGCGGCGATCGCCGTGGTCCGGCGATCCTAGATCGCCACCACGCGTTCGTCGTCTAATCCGGGGTTCGAACTTTTGGATCTTTGTTCTTCGATAATTGATTCAATAAAACAAGAATTAAATAGCAATTATTTAATTCACCTTTCGATTCGTTGTGCGGAGAAACGAGATCTTATGATGACCTTGAGATCTTCCCACGTATTCCTTGCACTAGCCCGGACGTCGTGTGGGCGACGATCTACCGAACTCCATGGATCTCCTTCTCTCCTTTCTCTCTCTAGAATTGTGATCTTCAAGTTATGAGAATAGAGAAGACCATGTAGTGCTTTTATAGGCTACGTAGGGGATCTAAAGGAGGTGGAATATTGGGCTTCCAATATTGAAGATTAAATTGAGCCCAATGCTCAAGTCCATTAATCCTTATCAATATTAATTAATTCTATTTTCCACTATATAAAATTAATTGCACTCCCAATATTAAACCATATTATATCAAATAATATTTCTCCGGTAGTATTATTTATTCCGTGTATTTAAGATATAAATATCCATGAATAAAATTAATTTATTGCTAATTAATTTATTCATCTCTTGTATCCGAGACTAGTACCATTCAACCTTAATTATTATGCGGAACGAATCCACCTGCAGGGTTTACATAATAATTCCTTATGAACTCATCTCGGGGATATTATCAACCCTTCCGGGATACACTGTCCGGTCAATTATTCACGGCATGTCATATATGAAATATAGTGACCCAACTTAACCGGTAATCAACCCAATAATTAAATCGGTTAATTCCTTTGGTAAATCAAAGTCACTTATATTAAATATACACACCCGCAATAATATCGGGGATTAAGAATAAAATACACTGAGACTCGAATCGATTATCGCCGGCAATCCTAATCGATGAATCTCAACGATCCGCTCAATACACCAAGTGTACAAGTGTGATAAAATAATTAAGATAAATTATTTTCTCTCTCACACAACGACTATACCGATGGATTGGTCCGTGTCCATCTAGGTCGTGAGCTACTGTTCGATTAAATACGAGTAACCGATAGTATGATCTTCTGTGCGCCCATGCTTGCACCATACTAACTACAACGTATAAAATCCAGGACTATGATTTGCATATATTTAATTATAAATAATTAAATGCAAATAATTGTTTATTTAATTAAATAGATTAATGGCAATGGATCGGGAGTTACCGTTACTTAAATCTAGACATTAAGTACATAACTCCAACAATCTCCCACTTGTACTAAGGTCTAGTCATTTCCTCCAAACTCCCGACTCCCATACTCATCACGTGCTTAAGTTGTACTTCCAAGAAGTACTATGTGAATGAGCACTCTAGGTTGCCGCTCTGAAGTTATCTTGGTGACTACAGCGTCGTCTCCCTCGACGATGATTCGTATCAGGTGGTACTTGCACTATGTGTTATCTTACACTTATGGACTTGTGATTTCTTACCATTTGCCATCGCACCGCTATATACATAGCCTTTTGGAAAATTAAGAATCACCTCTAAGTCCCAGAGATTATCCCGGAGTTATACCAAAACTTCCGCTGCCTCTGAGGCCGCTATTTGGTTACCCATGGCAGAGTCCGAAAAGCATCGTGCTTATCACTCTTCCATGTTGAAACTCCTTCTCCTTCAATAGTGAAACACATAGCCTGATATCGACTTACACCGGTCCTCATTTGATTAGAAATCTAAGAGAATGTAATCCAAAGGAAAAACTCGTCTGCTTCGTAGTCTAGAACAGTACTTCGAAAGTACTTTTACAGCAGTCGAATATGTCTTTCCAGGATTACTTTGATATCCTCCCACTATGCTCACTGCATAGCCGATATCAGGTTCTCGTTTTCAACATTGCATTTATCAAGCTTTCCACACTCCAAGTGTAGGAAACCGCTCTCATTGCTTCTATCTCCTTTTGTGTTCCAAAACACATATCCTTAGATAGATGCATTCCGTCTCAGAAAGGTAACGAACCTTTCTCGGAATCTTGCATGTTAAAACGAACCATAATCATATATATGTAAGATGTCCAGGAGAAGTACAATGTTCTTTTATTGAGATCCCAGATCTTAAGAACATGCTCTAACTTCTTCTTTATCCCATATATCGATTTTTCTAGACAACCATCATTTTATGTCTGACAACATCTTTACATTGTTACCAATGATAAAATGTTATCTACATAAAACCTCCGAGAAACACCACTTTGTTTCCATCACGTTTCCCATACACATGATTCGTCAATGCCTTTTGATGAATCCATCAAATGGACTATCTCATCAATTCGCAAGTACCACGAACTTAATGCTTTGTTTCAATCCATAAATGGATCAACTAAGCTTGTACTCTAAATGATCTCGCCTCTTAGCAATAATCCTTATTGCTCTCCAAGAAGGCACATTTAGATCTAGTACTGCCTTCATGTAGATCTAGGGATCGATTTCACGTATACTAGGTCCAGAGTCCGAAGACTCACCTAGTTTTATGAATATCTCCGGTTGTTATACAACCTCCCACTACAATGGCGTTCCGGTGTATAAACAGTAATAACAGTAGGTGCAGTTAGTGGTGTACCGCTACTCGGTTCGGCTGGTTCTAAGTCTTAATCGTTTTCTCTCTTTTCAGAAGTATCACGTCATTTTGGGCTTGTGGTTCTTGTAATAGTCTTCCTCTAAGAACCGGGCGTTAGAACTTATAACGTCCTTCTGGTTCATAGTACTATCGAACACACATCTTTTGTTCTTCCAGGATATTCTACAACCACATTTGAATGCGCCGTTGTTTCCAAGACATATCCATAGAACATAGGTAGTTCCGTTTAACTCGCGCTCTTACTATTTCTATAAGAGTTCCATTTCTTATTTCCGACACACCAATCTTACAGAGGACTGTATGGTGTAGTCACTTGGGATCCAATCCCAATCTCTGATCATAAATCAGAGTCAATCAATTCTAATACTTGTCCGGATCTTATATCTTATATCCATAAAGGATTGCTTAGTCGTATTATCTTCCAAATTAGATTCTTAGGTCGGAAGGTCCACTCCTTCAACTTAATTGATCTTACAATCAATTTTCGACCTTTGAACTTCTCATTTGAATAAATATGACTTAGCATAAGAATCCACAAGTATAAATGATTAATTAAAGAAATCTCTTATTAGTAAAACGAGTTATATATAAAACGGTTCGTTGCATCGTGGTGAACTCAGGATTCATCATTTATATATTGCTAGCTAATGTACCAAAATAGATAATATCATTATTTCTTCTTATAACCATCAAATGATTAAAAGAAATAAAATATCCATTCATTAGAAATCCAGAACAAAGTTCTTTCTAATATGAAGGGTACATAAAAGCAATAACTCAAAATGAAATCCTATAAAATGTCCTCCACTGCAACAGCTGCCTCCTTACAGCATTGCCCATGTAGACTACGATCTTTTCTTTTCTAAGTCGTCAGGTTTCCTGGAACCCTTGCATTTAGAATGCACATACCGTCAGTGGTTCCATATCTACACACCAGGTTCGCGTAGATAATACCACCGACTATGTTTCACGACTAAAGAAGATTTCGTACTTTCTTTGAGAGGATAATCAGACTTCCAGTACCCAGACTGTTTGCATCGAGAACACTTGCCTATTGGCTTTCTCGTCCCATCTCGTGGTCCAAAAGGAACCACTGGGTTTCTTTGCTTTCTTGTCCTTTCCCCCGATTCATGCCTTTAGGTTCGAAACCTTTGGCATTGGCTACAAGAGCTTGCGATTTCCGTCTCAACTCGTCTAAAAGGTTAATCATCTCAAAAACGTTTTTAAGCGTTTCCTCGAAGTGACTGGCCTTTATGAGTATCCTCATCGCTTCTTGTCTAGCCGCCTATGTCAATAGGCTCGGGAGGACAAAGCTCACTGAGTACAACCTTGCACTCTTTAACAGTTTGGGTAATGTCTAGATCTCTATTCCAATCATTACATTTAGGACCAATGAGTTTAAAATTCCTTACGTATCACATAAAGTGGGTTCAAAGCCATATCCTAATCTATGAGCACATATAACAACAAACAATCGATTTAATCTCCGATATTATCTCCCTCAAATAATATCATTAAACCACTAATCGCATCTAAAATCCCATCAGATATGGCAAGCCACGATAGTGTGGACGTTTACCTATCCAAATGATTTAGCAATTAGATTACCTTCGGTCGTACATCATCATTAGCGTTACTTCGATGGGAAGAATACTAATAAGCGTACCTAAGTGTAAACCATTACTCAGTATCTAAGAAGATTGTTTGGGACACGCATATTTAGCGCAAGCCACGATAGTGTGGACGTTTACGTTAACATACGCTCCTTTACTCCCTTCTATAACTGTCTACATCAATCGTTCCAAAATCCCATTCAATGCAGCAAGCCACGATAGTGTGGACGTTTACTACACCAAAAGACTTTTACAATTGACTCCCAATTACATGAATCATTTAATCTTGTAAATCAAGACGCGGAGAATCATAAGTGAAACTCGAAGTTTCTAACCAGTGATTCACCATGCGAACGACCCTATCTCTCATAAATGAGGGAGCCGAGCAGACAATCGATCCACCTTCAAAAGGATGGTACGAAGGTCTCTAATTTGTGTCCTTGACATGACCAAGTGGCTTTGGCTCCATTCCACTCCCCGGGGTGAGAATGAGTCGACTTGAAATCAGTTTTGGAAAGACAAATTAGGCATTGTTTGATAAACTTAATCAATGTATCGTGTAAAAAGAATTACAAGAATTCTCCTCCAATGGCTTATCTAAACGAACTTCAAAAGTCCATAAAAGTCACCAAGAGAACAGCAATGGAGACCATGGATATGTTTCCATACCCTCTCCCACTTAGCTTTTTACAACAAAGGGACACGCTATCTAATGCATAATTAAATACACATAAGCATAATCATAAACACACATTTCATGCAAGTACGTACAAAAATAATCAAATAATTGCTCAAGTAAAATTATTTCTCGACTATTCGTACCTTGATGAATTCCAGCATGCTTGTCTTGAGTCTTCATTCTACGTCTTGAATACTTTGCCGAGTGACGGAAAAATTCTTTGATTCTCATATTTAATTTATTTTAAATAAAATCCAAGATTCCAATTCAAAATAAATTTGAATCAATCTAATGATTTTAAATAAAATACTCCAATTAAATAAAATCAATTCCATTGATTTCCATATTTAATTCTATTCTAAATAAAATCCAAGATTATCCAATCCAAAATAAATTTTGAATTAATCTAATGATTTTAAATAAAATACTTAAATTAAATAAAATCAATATTATTAAAATCCATTGATTTCCATATTTAATTCTATTCTAAATAAAATCCAAGATTATCCAATCCAAAATAAATTTTGAATTAATCTAATGATTTTAAATAAAATACTTAAATTAAATAAAATCAATATTATTAAAATCCATTGATTTCCATATTTAATTCTATTCTAAATAAAATCCAAGATTATCCAATTCAAAATAAATTTTGAATTAATCTAATGATTTTAAATAAAATACTTAAATTAAATAAAATCAATATTTTAATAATTTCTCAATCCTATTTAGATTAGATCTCAAGAATCCTAATCAAAATCGAATTTTGATTCTTCTTAAGACTTCTAATCCAAGTAGGTATAGGATATCTAGAGAAACTAGGATTTTCTTTCCTAATTTAACTCTCCATCTAATTCCATTATTTAATTCCATAATTAAGAAATCTAATCCAAATAGAATTTGAATTAACTCCAAAATTAAATTAAATAAAATTAGAAAGATTAAATTATTTCCGGAAAGATCGGATTTACCGGGACGAACCGGAACAATTCCGGTCATCCCAATCGAACCTTTCGATGGACCAATCGAAACCATGGCATTTGATTCATGCATGCGGACATGCACATGCACACCATCGCACCAGGCCATGCCAACCATCAATACAGGCACATGCATAACAGAAATCAAATTTCAGCAGCGCGCAACTAAAACCGATCGTCTTCTTCGGCGAGGGGCGCGGCGGCCTGGTCGATCTCCGGCACGTCGTCTCCTCTGACTATCTATGCCATCGACCCGCTGCGACTAAGCCCCGCTGTACGATCAGCCCGCACGTCATCTCCGAGCATACCATCGAGATCGCCGAGCATGCCGTTCACGGTATTTTTCGATAAATTGTTCTACCTTGCAGGGTTTCCGACTATTATGGCTAGATATAATTGTTCGTTAATTATTGTCATAATATTGTTCTTGATTATTAAACTCTCGGACATGTCGAGATTCGTTTTATGTGTGGTGAATGCTTGTAATAGTAAAAATTCGGGGGTTGACCGAATTTAGGTTTATTATTATGTTCTACTTTTTCCGGAAAATGTATAGGGTCGATTTCATGTATAGAATCGATACCGGATAATTGTAATTTAATTCTTGTAATTTTAATTACGTTGGTTCGATGATGAGACGATCGCCGGAAGACGAAGACGTGTGACGAAGAAGACGAAGAAGACGAAGAGGACCGGGGATCGATCAACCCCATGATCGATCCCATCGATCGAGTGGGAGGGGACGTCGCGCCCTCGGCCGTGGGCTGCCGCCGGTGGTGGTGGCTGGCCGGCTGGGGTGGCGGCGGCGGCTCTCCTTGGCCGGTCGGTGGTGGGGGTGGTGCGGGGACTCCCAACCCGCGCTACTCCTACCATAATCCGACTTTCCTATTTTAATTCGGTTTTCCTATTTGATTATTTCTTTTATGGAATATTCATGGAATAGGAAAAGAATTAATTTAGTATTAAATTTATTTCCTTATTAATTATTCCTATTAAGGAATTTTCATGGATTAGGAAGAGAATAAATTTAGAATTAATTTATTTTTCCTATTTTATTATTCCTTTATGGAATTTTAAATAGATTAGGAAAATAATTAATTTGGAAAGTTTTAAAGTCCTTAATTAATTTTTGCTATTTAATTATTCATTTATGGAATTTTTAATAGATTAGGAAAGGAATTAATTTGGAAGGATTAGGAGTCCTAATTTATTTTATTTCCTTATTCTATTATAGAAGTCTTCTAGAATATTCCGAGTTTGACTTGGATGGGATTCTAGAGATTAAATAGAATTAGATAGGAAAATAAAAATAAATAAAAATATTAATAATATTTAATTTTATTTTTGATATATTCGATTGACTTAATTTTCGAATTAAGTAACTTTTGGATTAATTGAAAATAAATAGATTTAAATATTGGGATTAATATTCTCGTCACATGGAGCATTCAAGAACGAAGACTGAAGACTAGAAGATGCGTACGGGGATGCGATAAAGCCATAATAGTCGGAAAATAATATTCTAGTATTATTTTGACTATGTGATAATATTCTATGTGCTTTATTTCATGTATGCATGCTTATGTGTATTTAATTATGCATTAGATAGCGTATATGTTGGAGTTGTGTACTTAATGTCTAGATTTAAGTATCGGTAAACTCCCGGTCATAGCATTTAACCTATTTAATTAATAAACAATTATTTGCATTTAATTATTATTAATTAATTATGCAAAAAATATAGTCCTGGATTTTATACGTTGTAGTTAGTATGGTGTGCATGGGCGCACAAAAGATCATACTATCGGTTACTCGTATTTAATCAAACAGTTGCTCACGACCTAGATGGACACGGACCAATCCATCGGTATAGTCGTTGTGTGAGAGAGAAAATAATTTATCTTAATTATTTTATCACACTTGTACACTTGGTGTATTGGGCGGATCAGCTTGAGATTTATTGATTAGGATTGCCTTGGATAATCAATTTAAATCTCAGAGTATTTTATTCTTAATCCCCGATATTATTGCGGGTGTGTATATTTAATATTAGAGACTTTGATTTTCCAAAGGAATTAACCGATTTTATTATTGGGTTAATTACCGGTAAAATTTGGTCGCTATATTTTATATATGACATGCCGTGAATACTTGACGGGAAAGTGTATCCCGGAAGGGTTGATAATATCCCCGAGATGAGTTCATAAGGAATTATTGTGTAAACCTCATGAGTGGATTCGTTCCGCACAATAATAAAGGTTGAACGGTACTAGTCTCGGATATAAGATATGAATATTATTTATTGAGCAATAAATAAATTTATTCATGGATATTTAAATCTTAAATACACGGAATAAATAATACTAATCGGAGAAATATTATTTGATATAATATGGATTAATATTGGGAGTGCAATTTTATTTATATAGTGGAAAATAAATAAAATTAATATTGATAAGAATTAATAGATTTGGGTTGGACCCAATTTAATTTTCAATATTAGAAGCCCAATATTTAATCTCCTTATGATCCCCTACGTAGCCTATATAAGCACTACATGGTCTTCACTTTTCACAACCTAAGTTACGCCAATCATAAAGTCTTGAAGTGTGAGGAAGATCCATAGGAATCCGATAGATCGTCGCCCACACGACGTTCGGACGAAGTGCGAGGAATACGTAGGAAGATCGCAAGGTCGTCAACAAGATTCGTTTCTGTTGGAATTCGATATCTCGGGTTATTTAAATTTGCGGAAACCAAGAGTCGTGAACGCCGACTCATCCGCCGGAACCCGATCTCCGACTCATCCGCCGGAGTCCAGCCTTTGGAGACCACGCACCCGAAGGCACGCGGCCCGCCCCCAGCCGAACCCCCGCGAGTACGGGGTTCACGCGATCGATGATCGCGTGCGATCATCATGATCGATGGGGCTGCCCAGCAGCCCCCGCGGCGAGTCCGGCGACTCGCCGCCGCATAGGAGGTCGGCCCGCCTCCAGCTGGGCCGTCGCGGGGCCCAGCCCGCTGCCGGCGATCGATCCTTGGATCGATCGCACCCCCGGCGTCCAGCCGGGGTTCGCTCCATGCGCGCACGCCGAAACCCTAGGCGGCGATCGCCGTGGTCCGGCGATCCTAGATCGCCACCACGCGTTCGTCGTCTAATCCGGGGTTCGAACTTTTGGATCTTTGTTCTTCGATAATTGATTCAATAAAACAAGAATTAAATAGCAATTATTTAATTCACCTTTCGATTCGTTGTGCGGAGAAACGAGATCTTATGATGACCTTGAGATCTTCCCACGTATTCCTTGCACTAGCCCGGACGTCGTGTGGGCGACGATCTACCGAACTCCATGGATCTCCTTCTCTCCTTTCTCTCTCTAGAATTGTGATCTTCAAGTTATGAGAATAGAGAAGACCATGTAGTGCTTTTATAGGCTACGTAGGGGATCTAAAGGAGGTGGAATATTGGGCTTCCAATATTGAAGATTAAATTGAGCCCAATGCTCAAGTCCATTAATCCTTATCAATATTAATTAATTCTATTTTCCACTATATAAAATTAATTGCACTCCCAATATTAAACCATATTATATCAAATAATATTTCTCCGGTAGTATTATTTATTCCGTGTATTTAAGATATAAATATCCATGAATAAAATTAATTTATTGCTAATTAATTTATTCATCTCTTGTATCCGAGACTAGTACCATTCAACCTTAATTATTATGCGGAACGAATCCACCTGCAGGGTTTACATAATAATTCCTTATGAACTCATCTCGGGGATATTATCAACCCTTCCGGGATACACTGTCCGGTCAATTATTCACGGCATGTCATATATGAAATATAGTGACCCAACTTAACCGGTAATCAACCCAATAATTAAATCGGTTAATTCCTTTGGTAAATCAAAGTCACTTATATTAAATATACACACCCGCAATAATATCGGGGATTAAGAATAAAATACACTGAGACTCGAATCGATTATCGCCGGCAATCCTAATCGATGAATCTCAACGATCCGCTCAATACACCAAGTGTACAAGTGTGATAAAATAATTAAGATAAATTATTTTCTCTCTCACACAACGACTATACCGATGGATTGGTCCGTGTCCATCTAGGTCGTGAGCTACTGTTCGATTAAATACGAGTAACCGATAGTATGATCTTCTGTGCGCCCATGCTTGCACCATACTAACTACAACGTATAAAATCCAGGACTATGATTTGCATATATTTAATTATAAATAATTAAATGCAAATAATTGTTTATTTAATTAAATAGATTAATGGCAATGGATCGGGAGTTACCGTTACTTAAATCTAGACATTAAGTACATAACTCCAACAGTTTCTCCGTACAACGAATCGAGGTAATAATCGAGAAACCCCTTCTATGATTATTTGTGCTTGTTTAATCGTAATATGTACATGAACAAGACGATCCGGGAACGTCGAGACCGGGATACGGGGATCACGCGATCCCCGTCGGGATCGAACAAGGGGCGGCCGAACCTTAGGGTTCGACCGCCGGCGCGTGGGCATGAGGGGAGCCCCGGCTGGACGCCGGGGCAAGCGATCGACGTGAAATCGATCGCTGGGGGTTCGGCCGTGGGCTGGTGCCACGGCGGGTCGAACCCCCCGGCCTCCCTCCGCCGGTGGTGCGCGCAAGGAGAGAGGGCCGCGGCTGGACGCCGCGGCTGGGGCGATCGAGCCCTAGCTCGATCGCCGGGGACCGTCGCGGCTTCGCGCCGCGACTGGTGGTCCCCCCTCCTGTCGGTGATGGCGGTGAGTCGCCGGACTCACCACCCGGGGCTGCCGGAGCAGCCCAGCGATCGCCATGCACGGCGATCGCGAACCCCAGCCGCGATGGGGTTCGGCTAGGGTTTAGCCGCGAGTTCATCCCGCGGCGACGCTCTTGTCGAGCCCGGTTCTTCACGTGAGGTTCGCGTTCGTGATTTCCGACTCGCGGGGGATTTCGACTGGGGGCGGGCTGCGTGTCTTCGGGCGCGTAGTCTCCAAAGGTCGGACTCCTGCGGATGAGTTGGTGATCGTGCGATCTCCGGCGACGGGTTTTTCGGTCGGGTTATCGGTTCCACAATTTTTTTTGATAGCCCGGGACATCGAATCCCAGCAATTGGTATCAGAGCGTTTGGTTTCGTGTTCATGTATATGTTCGATTATTGTTCTACCTTGCAGGATTTCCGGCTATCATGGTTGGATTTAATTAATTATTATTTTTAATTAATTATCATGATTATTAAACTCTCGGACATGTCGAGATTCGTTTTGTGTGGTTGAATGTTTGTAATAGTAAAAATTCGGGGGTTGACCGAATTTAGGATTTATTATTACGCTCTTTATTTTCCGGAAAATGTATAGGGTCGATTTCATGTATAGAATCGATACCGGAATTGTAATTTAAATTTTGTAATTTATTTTACGTTGGTTCGATGTTGAGACGATCGCCGGAAGACGAAGAAGTGACGAAGAGAGTAGGGCTTGGGATCGATCCCATGATGGAGATCGATCCATGGCCTAGCCGGCGTGGCTAGGCGGCGGCGGCGCTCCTCCCCGAGTGGCCGGCTGATCCATCATGGTATGGTGGTATGGGGTCTCCCAACCCATGCCACTTCTACCAAGATATTACTTTCCTAATTAATTCGGATTTTTCCTATTTGAGTGTTCTCCTTTTGGAAACTCTCATGGATTAGGAAAAGAATTAATTAGAATTAATTTTATTCCTATTGATTTATTTCCTTCATGGAATTATTCATGGATTAGGAATTTAATTAATTTAGTACTAAATTTATTTTTCCTATTTGATTATTCCTACTCATGGAAATATTCATGGATTAGGAGTAAAAATAAATTTGGAAAGTAGTAAGTCCTAATTTATTTTATTTCCTTGTTCTATTATAGATATCTTCTAGAATATTCCAAGTTTTACTTGGATAGATTATTCTAGAGATTTAATAGAATTAGATAGGAAAATAAATAAATAAAAATATTAATAATATTTAATTTTATTTTTGATATATTCAATTGACTTAATTTTCGAATTAAGTAACTTTTGGATTAATTGAAAAGAAATAGATTTAAATATTGGAAATTAATACTCTCGTCACATGGAGCATTCAAGAAACGAAGACTAAAGACTAGAAGATGCATATGAAGATAAAGCCATGATAGTCGGGAAAAATAATTTCTCTAGCATTATTTTGACTATGTGATCTATGTGGTTTATTGCTTTCATGCATGCTATATGTGTTTATTTTATGCACTAGATAGCGTATCCCTTTATCGTAAAAAGCTAAGTGGGAGAGGGGATGGAAACATTCCCATGGTCTCCATCACTGTTCTCTTGGTGACTTTTATGGACTTTCGAAGTTCATATAGACAAGTCATTAGAGGAGAATTCTTGTAATTCCTCTTACAAGAAACATTGATCAAGTTTATCAAACAATGCCTAATTTGTCTTTCTGAAACTGACTTCAAGTCGACTCATTCTCACCCCGGGGAGTGGAATGGAGCCAGAGCCACTTGGTCGTGTGGATGACACAAATTAGAGACCTTCGTACCATTCTTTGATAGGTGGTTCGATTGTCTGCTCGGCTCCCTCATTTATGAGAGATAGGGTCGCTCGCATGGTGAATCACTGGTTAGAAACTTCGAGTTTCACTTATGATTCTCCGAGTCTTGATTTACGAAATCGAATGGATCTTGTAATTGGGAGTCAATTATAAAAATCTCTTGGTGTAGTAAACGTCCACACCACGTGGCTTGCTATGCTGACGGATTTTGGATTAATTGATGTAGACAGTTATAAGTGATTGTGAAGAGTTGTGAAATTGTCGTAAACGTCCACACCACGTGGCTTGCGGTGACGTAGCAATTCCAAGCGATGTACTTTAGTGCTGAGTGATGGTTTACACTTAGATACGCGTTATAGTATTCTTCCCCACGAAGTTACGCTATGATTGATGTATGACCAAAGAAAATCTAATTGCTAAATCATTTGGGTGGGTAAACGTCCACACCACGTGGCTTGCCTTACCTGATGGGATTTTAGACGCAATTAGTAATTTAATGATATTATTTGAGGGAGATAATATCGGACATTAAATTGATTGTTTGTTTACATGTGCTTATAGGTTTAGAGAATAGCTATGAATCCACTTTCTGTGATACTCAAGGAACATAAACTCACTGGTCCCAATTACATTGATTGGAAGAGAAATTTGGACATTGTCCTGACTGCTGAAGAGTACAAGTTTGTACTCTATGAGCAATGCCCTTCTGAACCCACGGCCGCCTCAACTGATGAGGAAAAAGAAGCATATCGGAAGTGGAAAAAGGCTGATGAGATGGCTAGGTGCTATATTTTGGCTTCCATGTCAAATGTACTCCAAACCCAACATGAGCCGATGAACACTGCCGAGGATATGTTATTTAACCTCAAGGAGATGTTTGGGCATCATGACCGTGCGGGTAGGCAAGAAGCAATGAGAGTCCTCATGTCGACTACTCAGTCTGAAGGAACGCCCGTTGAGGAGCACGTTCTCAAGATGATGAGTCTGTTGAATGAATTGGAGGTCCTAGGAGCTATGATTGATGGTGAGACGCAAGTCGACATCATACTCCAGTCTCTGACCCCTAGTTTTGAGCAGTTTCGTATGAGCTATAATATGGGTAAACTATCTTATACTCTTGCGCAACTCCTGACTGAACTGAAGGCGGCAGAGGGGATCTACAAGAAGGGCAAGTCTCAGGCGCTTGTAGCTACCAAGTCCAAAAGCTTGAAAGCTATTGGAGGTAGGGGCAAGAAAAGGAAGCAAGCCATAAAACCCAGTGGTGCCAAAAGGAATGGACCACGAGTGGGGGCTAGTAAGCCAAAGGGCAAGTGCTTCCGATGCAACAAGTCTGGACACTGGAAGTCTGAATGTCCTCTCAGAGGTACGAATTTTTCTTTAGTCGTAAAAACATAGTCAGCGGTATTATCTACCAGAATTCTGGAGTGTAGATATGGAACCACTGACGGTATGTGCATTATTTTAAATGCAGGGGTTCCAGAAAACCCGGCGACTTAGAGAAGAAGAGTTCGAGTCTACATGGGCAAAGCTGTTGGGGTAGCAGCGGTTGCAGTGGAAGACATTTATCTGTTTTAAGTTTTCATTTCAGTTATTGCTTTATGTACCCCTTTATTTTGAAAAAGAACTTTTGTTCTGGTTTTCTTTATTATTAATGGATATTTTATTTCTTTAATCATTTGATGGTTTGGATAAGAAATAATGGTGATATCTATTCTGGTACATTAGATAGCAATATATGAATGATGAATCCTTAGTCTACCACGATGCAACAAACCGTTATGTATAACTTGTTTTACTTATTAGATGTATTTCTCTTATCAATCATTATACTTGTGAATTCTTGAACTTGGTAGTATCTATTCAAAAGGGATTCAAAAGGTCGAAATTGATTTGATCAATTATAGTTGGAGGAATGGACCTCCCGACCTAAGAATCGATCTTGAAAGATGATACAACTAAGTCAACCTTTCTGGATAGAGGATGGAATTCGGACAAGTATAGAAAATGATTTATGATTAATGCGGTATGTGTAATTAGAGAAGGTACGAGTCGTTCTTTCAAGAATACTCGAATATGGATTAGAATACTTGATGTGCCATAAGAGTGAAGTGTTTTCAACACAAAGCCATTATGGGGAACCTTCAAAGTATATCCATTGAAAGCCTGCGACTTGTTCGCGGAGGCTATCACCTATCTAAATAACACATAGCATAAATCAAAGATTGAGATTAAATCTCAAGCGACTACACCATACACTGATGTGTGGACATGGTGTATCAGAAATAAGAGATGAGATTCTAATAGTAAAAGAACAAGTTTGTTCGGAACTACCTATGTTCTATGGATATTTCTGGATACAACGGCACATTCAATGTGATTGTAGAATATCCTAGAAGAACAAGTAGTTGTATGTTCAATAGTACTACGAACCAGAAGGGTGTCCTCGCCCGGTTCTTAGAGGAAGACTATTAGATGAACTACAATGCCCTAACTGACAAAGTACTTTAAAATGAGGAAAGGGAAAGACTGAGAACCAGCCTAACCGAGTAGTAATACACCACTAACTGCACCTAATGTTATTACTGTTATACACCGGAACGCCATTGCAGTGGGAGGTTGTTAAGCAACCAGAGATGTTCATAAGACTGGAGGAGTTTTGAACTCTGGATCTAGTATACATGAAATCAATCCCTAGGTCTGCATAGGAATTTGCGAGAAAGGTGTGTTAGAAACGTAATGGAAACAAAGGTGGTGTTTCTCGGAATTTTGTGTAGATAACACTTCATCATTGGCAACAATGTAAAAGTGTTGTCAGACATAAAATAGAGGTTGTCTAAATAAATCGAGATATAAGATTAAGATGAAGTTGGATCATGTTCTTAGAAATCTTTCGATCTCTGGATAAGAACATTTGTACTTCTCTTAAGGTATCTTATACGATTATGGTTTGTTTTAAACATGCACAATTCTGAGAAAGGTTATTGCCTTTCGGGAACAGAATACATCTATCTAAAGGTATGTGTTTCGAACGCATAAAGGAGATAGATCTGGACAAAGCAGTTTCCTACACTTCGAGTGTAGAGAGCTTTGTAGATGCAATGTTGAAAAACGAGAACCTGATATCAACTATGCGATTAGCGTAGTGGGAGGATATCAAAGTAATCTGGATAAGAAATATTCGAATGCTGTAAAGTACTTGGAAGTACTGGATTACTAGCAATACGAAATCTTCTTGGATTACAGTTTCTCAGATCCAAAAATCAAAGAAAGACCAGTGTAAGTCGATATCAGGCTATGTGTTCACTTTTAGAAGAGGTGGAACCTAAGTATGAAAGAGTAATAAGCGTGATGCTTCTCGGACTCTATCATAAACCGAATAGCAGCCTCAGAGGCAGCGGAAGTTTTGGTTAGGTTCCGGAATGACCTCTGAACTTGGATATGATTCTTGGTTCACCAAAGGCTATGTATATAGCGGTGCATGGAGAACTGGAAGAAATCATAAGTTCAAAAAGGTGATGATAACACATAGAGCCAGTACCACCTGATACGAGTCATCGTCAAGGGAGACGACGCAGTAGTCACCAAGATAACTTCAGAGCGGCAACCTAGATTGCTCATTCACATAATACTTCTGGGAAGTATAACTTAAGCACGTGATGAGTATGGGAGTCGGGAGTTTGGAGGAAATGACTAGACCTTAGTACAAGTGGGAGATTGTTGGAGTTGTGTACTTAATGTCTAGATTTAAGTATCGGTAAACTCTCGGTCATAGCATTTAACCTATTTAATTAATAAACAATTATTTGCATTTAATTATTATTAATTAATTATGCAAAAAATATAGTCCTGAATTTTATACGTTGTAGTTAGTATGGTGTGCATGGGCGCACAGAAGATCATACTATCGGTTACTCGTATTTAATCAAACAGTTGCTCACGACCTAGATGGACACGGACCAATCCATCGGTATAGTCGTTGTGTGAGAGAGAAAATAATTTATCTTAATTATTTTATCACACTTGTACACTTGGTGTATTGGGCGGATCAGCTTGAGATTTATTGATTAGGATTGCCTTGGATAATCAATTTAAATCTCAGAGTATTTTATTCTTAATCCCCGATATTATTGCGGGTGTGTATATTTAATATTAGAGACTTTGATTTTCCAAAGGAATTAACCGATTTTATTATTGGGTTAATTACCGGTAAAATTTGGTCGCTATATTTTATATATGACATGCCGTGAATACTTGACGGGAAAGTGTATCCCGGAAGGGTTGATAATATCCCCGAGATGAGTTCATAAGGAATTATTGTGTAAACCTCATGAGTGGATTCGTTCCGCACAATAATAAAGGTTGAACGGTACTAGTCTCGGATATAAGATATGAATATTATTTATTGAGCAATAAATAAATTTATTCATGGATATTTAAATCTTAAATACACGGAATAAATAATACTAATCGGAGAAATATTATTTGATATAATATGGATTAATATTGGGAGTGCAATTTTATTTATATAGTGGAAAATAAATAAAATTAATATTGATAAGAATTAATAGATTTGGGTTGGACCCAATTTAATTTTCAATATTAGAAGCCCAATATTTAATCTCCTTATGATCCCCTACGTAGCCTATATAAGCACTACATGGTCTTCACTTTTCACAACCTAAGTTATGCTGGGATTCGATGTCCCGGGCTATCAAAAAAAATTGCGGAACCGATAACTTGACCGAAAAACCCGTCGCCGGAGATCGCACGATCACCAACTCATCCGCAGGAGTCCGACCTTTGGAGACTACGCGCCCGAAGACACGCAGCCCGCCCCCAGTCGAAATCCCCCGCGAGTCGGAAATCACGAACGCGAACCTCACGCGAAGAACCGGGCTCGACAAGAGCGTCGCCGCGGGATGAACCCGCGGCTAAACCCTAGCCGAACCCCATCGCGGCTGGGGTTCGCGATCGCCGTGCATGGCGATCGCTGGGCTGCTCCGGCAGCCCCGGGCGGTGAGTCCGACGACTCACCGCCATCACCGACAGGAGGGGGGACCACCAGTCGCGGCGCGAAGCCGCGACGGTCCCCGGCGATCGAGCTAGGGCTCGATCGCCCCAGCCGCGGCGTCCAGCTGCGGCCCTCTCTCCTTGCGCGCACCACCGGCGGAGGGAGGCCGGGGGGTTCGACCCGCCGTGGCACCAGCCCACGGCCGAACCCCCAGCGATCGACTTCACGTCGATCGCTTGCCCCGGCGTCCAGCCGGGGCTCCCCTCATGCCCACGCGCCGGCGGTCGAACCCTAGGGTTCGGCCGCCCCTTGTTCGATCCCGACGGGGATCGCGTGATCCCCGTATCCCGGTCTCGACGTTCCCGGATCGTCTTGTTCATGTACATATTACGATTAAACAAGCACAAATAATCATAGAAGGGGTTTCTCGATTATTACCTCGATTCGTTGTACGGAGAAACGAATCTTGTTGACGACCTTGCGATCTTCCTACGTATTCCTCGCACTTCGTCCGAACGTCGTGTGGGCGACGATCTATCGGATTCCTATGGATCTTCCTCACTCTTCAAGACTTTATGATTGGCGTAACTTAGGTTGTGAAAACTGAAGACCATGTAGTGCTTATATAGGCTACGTAGGGGATCATAAGGAGATTAAATATTGGGCTTCTAATATTGAAAATTAAATTGGGTCCAACCCAAATCTATTAATTCTTATCAATATTAATTTTATTTATTTTCCACTATATAAATAAAATTGCACTCCCAATATTAATCCATATTATATCAAATAACATTTCTCCGATTAGTATTATTTATTCCGTGTATTTAAGATTTAAATATCCATGAATAAATTTATTTATTGCTCAATAAATAATATTCATATCTTATATCCGAGACTAGTACCGTTCAACCTTTATTATTGTGCGGAACGAATCTACTCATGAGGTTTACACAATAATTCCTTATGAACTCATCTCGGGGATATTATCAACCCTTCCGGGATACACTTTCCCGTCAAGTATTCACGGCATGTCATATATAAAATATAGCGACCCAATTTTACCGGTAATTAACCCAATAATTAAATCGGTTAATTCCTTTGGAAAATCAAAGTCTCTAATATTAAATATACACACCCGCAATAATATCGGGGATTATGAATAAAATACTCCGAGATTTAAATTGATTATCCAAGGCAATCCTAATCAATAAATCTCAAGCTGATCCGCCCAATACACCAAGTGTACAAGTGTGATAAAATAATTAAGATAAATTATTTTTTCTCTCACACAACGACTATACCGATGGATTGGTCCGTGTCCATCTAGGTCGTGAGCAACTGTTCGATTAAATACGAGTAACCGATAGTATGATCTTCTGTGCGCCCATGCACACCATACTAACTACAACGTATAAAATCTAGGACTATATTTTTTGCATAATTAATTAATAATAATTAAATGCAAATAATTGTTTATTAATTAAATAGGTTAAATGCTATGACCGGGAGTTTACCGATACTTAAATCTAGACATTAAGTACACAACTCCAACAATCTCCCACTTGTACTAAGGTCTAGTCATTTCCTCCAAACTCCCGACTCCCATACTCATCACGTGCTTAAGTTATACTTCCCAGAAGTATTATGTGAATGAGCAATCTAGGTTGCCGCTCTGAAGTTATCTTGGTGACTACTGCGTCGTCTCCCTTGACGATGACTCGTATCAGGTGGTACTGGCTCTATGTGTTATCATCACCTTTTTGAACTTATGATTTCTTCCAGTTCTCCATGCACCGCTATATACATAGCCTTTGGTGAACCAAGAATCATATCCAAGTTCAGAGGTCATTCCGGAACCTAACCAAAACTTCCGCTGCCTCTGAGGCTGCTATTCGGTTTATGATAGAGTCCGAGAAGCATCATGCTTATCACTCTTTCATACTTAGGTTCCACCTCTTCTAAAAGTGAACACATAGCCTGATATCGACTTACACTGGTCTTTCTTTGATTTTTGGATCTGAGAAACTGTAATCTAAGAAGATTTCGTATTGCTAGTAATCCAGTACTTCCAAGTACTTTACAGCATTCGAATATTTCTTATCCAGATTACTTTGATATCCTCCCACTACGCTAATCGCATAGTTGATATCAGGTTCTCGTTTTTCAACATTGCATCTAAAAAGCTCTCTACACTCGAAGTGTAGGAAACTGCTTTGTCCATATCTATCTCCTTTATGCGTTCGAAACACATACCTTTAGATAGATGTATTCTGTTCCCGAAAGGCAATAACCTTTCTCAGAATTGTGCATGTTTAAAACAAACCATAATCGTATAAGATATCTTAAGAGAAGTACAAATGTTCTTATCCAGAGATCGAAAGATTTCTAAGAACATGATCCAACTTCATCTTAATCTTATATCTCGATTTATTTAGACAACCTCTATTTTATGTCTGACAACACTTTTACATTGTTGCCAATGATGAAGTGTTATCTACACAAAATTTCGAGAAACACCACCTTTGTTTCCATTACGTTTCTAACACACCTTTCTCGCAAATTCCTATGCAGACCTAGGGATTGATTTCATGTATACCAGATCCAGAGTTCAAAACTCCTCCAGTCTTATGAACATCTCTGGTTGCTTAAAAACCTCCCACTGCAATGGCGTTCCGGTGTATAACAGTAATAACATTAGGTGCAGTTAGTGGTGTATTACTACTCGGTTAGGCTGGTTCTCAGTCTTTCCCTTTCCTCATTTTAAAGTACTTTGTCAGTTAGGGCATTGTAGTTCATCTAATAGTCTTCCTCTAAGAACCGGGCGAGGACACCCTTCTGGTTCGTAGTACTATTGAACATACAATTACTTGTTCTTCTAGGATATTCTACAATCACATTGAATGTGCCGTTGTATCCAGAAATATCCATAGAACATAGGTAGTTCCGAACAAACTTGTTCTTTTACTATTAGAATCTCATCTCTTATTTCTGATACACCATGTCCACACATCAGTGTATGGTGTATTCGCTTGAGATTTAATCTCAATCTTTGATTTATGCTATGTGTTATTTAGATAGGTGATAGCCTCCGCGAACAAGTCGCAGGCTTTCAATGGATATACTTTGAAGGTTCCCCATAATGGCTTTGTGTTGAAAACACTCCACTCTTATGGCACATCAAGTATTCTAATCCATATTCGAGTATTCTTGAAAGAACGACTCGTACCTTCTCTAATTACACATACCGCATTAATCATAAATCATTTTCTATACTTGTCCGAATTCCATCCTCTATCCAGAAAGGTTGACTTAGTTGTATCATCTTTCAAGATCGATTCTTAGGTCGGGAGGTCCATTCCTCCAACTATAATTGATCAAATCAATTTCGACCTTTTGAATCCCTTTTGAATAGATACTACCAAGTTCAAGAATTCAGAAGTATAATGATTGATAAGAGAAATACATCTAATAAGTAAAACAAGTTATACATAACGGTTTGTTGCATCGTGGTAGACTAAGGATTCATCATTCATATATTGCTATCTAATGTACCAGAATAGATATCACCATTATTTCTTATCCAAACCATCAAATGATTAAAGAAATAAAATATCCATTAATAATAAAGAAAACCAGAACAAAAGTTCTTTTTCAAAATAAAGGGGTACATAAAGCAATAACTGAAATGAAAACTTAAAACAGATAAATGTCT
The DNA here is from genome assembly GCA_954870475.1 of Euphrasia confusa. Classification (NCBI taxonomy): domain Eukaryota; kingdom Viridiplantae; phylum Streptophyta; class Magnoliopsida; order Lamiales; family Orobanchaceae; genus Euphrasia; species Euphrasia confusa. Next base: position 29,984,367 of record OX940951.1, read on the forward strand.
TCCACTGCAACCGCTGCTACCCCAACAGCTTTGCCCATGTAGACTCGAACTCTTCTTCTCTAAGTCGTCGGGTTTTCTGGAACCCCTGCATTTAAAATAATGCACATACCGTCAGTGGTTCCATATCTACACTCCAGAATTCTGGTAGATAATACCGCTGACTATGTTTTTACGACTAAAGAAAAATTCGTACCTCTGAGAGGACATTCATACTTCCAGTGTCCAGACTTGTTGCATCGGAAGCATTTGCCCTTTGGCTTACTAGCCCCCACTCGTGGTCCATTCCTCTTGGCACCACTGGGTTTTATGGCTTGCTTCCTTTTCTTGCCCCTACCTCCAATAGCTTTCAAGCTTTTGGACTTGGTAGCTACAAGCGCCTGAGACTTGCCCTTCTTGTAGATCCCCTCTGCCGCCTTCAGTTCAGTCAGGAGTTGCGCAAGAGTATAAGATAGTTTACCCATATTATAGCTCATACGAAACTGCTCAAAACTAGGGGTCAGAGACTGGAGTATGATGTCGACTTGCGTCTCACCATCAATCATAGCTCCTAGGACCTCCAATTCATTCAACAGACTCATCATCTTGAGAACGTGCTCCCCAACGGGCGTTCCTTCAAACTGAGTAGTCGACATAAGGACTCTCATGGCTTCTTGCCTCGCCGCACGATCCTGCTCCCCAAACATCTCCTTGAGGTTAGTCATCATATCCCGGGCAGTGTCCATCGGCTCATGTTGGGTTTGGAGTACATTTGACATGGAAGCCAAATTATAGCACCTAGCCATTTCATCAGCCTTTTTCCACTTCCGATATGTTGCCTTTTCCACATCAGTTGAGACAGCCGTGGGCTCAGCAGGGCATTTATCAGAGAGTACAAACTTTTACTCTTCAGCAGTCAGGACAATGTCCAAATTTCTCTTCCAATCAATGTAATTGGGACCAGTGAGTTTATGTTCCTTGAGTATCACAGAAAGTGGATTCATAGCTATTCTCTAAACCTATAAGTATTGGAGTTGTGTACTTAATGTCTAGATTTAAGTAAAGGAAACTCACGATCCATTGCCATTAATCTATTTAATTAAATAAACAATTATTTGCATTTAATTATTTATAATTAAATATATGCAAATCATAGTCCTGGATTTTATACGTTGTAGTTAGTATGGTGCAAGCATGGGCGCACAGAAGATCATACTATCGGTTACTCGTATTTAATCGAACAGTTGCTCACGACCTAGATGGACACGGACCAATCCATCGGTATAGTCGTTGTGTGAGAGAGAAAATAATTTATCTTAATTATTTTATCACACTTGTACACTTGGTGTATTGAGCGGATCGTTGAGATTCATCGATTAGGATTGCCGGCGATAATCGATTCGAGTCTCAGTGTATTTTATTCTTAATCCCCGATATTATTGCGGGTGTGTATATTTAATATAAGTGACTTTGATTTACCAAAGGAATTAACCGATTTAATTATTGGGTTGATTACCGGTTAAGTTGGGTCACTATATTTCATATATGACATGCCGTGAATAATTGACCGGACAGTGTATCCCGGAAGGGTTGATAATATCCCCGAGATGAGTTCATAAGGAATTATTATGTAAACCCTACAGGTGGATTCGTTCCGCATAATAATTAAGGTTGAATGGTACTAGTCTCGGATACAAGAGATGAATAAATTAATTAGCAATAAATTAATTTTATTCATGGATATTTATATCTTAAATATACGGAATAAATAATACTACCGGAGAAATATTATTTGATATAATATGGTTTAATATTGGGAGTGCAATTAATTTTATATAGTGGAAAATAGAATTAATTAATATTAATGGATTAATAGATTTGGGCTTGGGCTCAATTTAATCATTAATATTGGAAGCCCAATATTCCACCTCCTTAAGATCCCCTACGTAGCCTATAAAAGCACTACATGGTCTTCTCTATTCTCATAACTTGAAGATCACAATTCTAGAGAGAGAAAGTAGAGAGGGAGATCCATGGAGTTCGGAAGATCGTCGCCCACCCGACGTTCGAGCTAGTGCAAGGAATACGTGGGAAGATCTCAAGGTCATCGATTGATCTCGTTTCTCCGAACAACGAATCGAAGGTTAAATCGTTAAACACCCTTGATGATTTTATTCGATTATTTATTGAAAATACCGTAGAACCAAGATCCGAGGACGAACCCCGGAACGAGGTCGAACCGGGCGGTGGTGGCGAAGCCACCGGACTGCCGCGGCTCGAGGACCCCGTGGGGATCGAACCAAGAGCACCCCGGCTGGACGCCGGGGATGCGTGATCGAGGAGAACCCCGGCTGGACGTCGGGGTGCGATCGAACCCTAGGTTCGATCGCGGGGTGGCGGCTGGTGCCGCCGCGGCTCGCTGGGCGAGCTGCCCCCCTCCCCGACGGCGGTGAGTCGCCGGACTCACCGCGGGGCTGCCGTTGCAGCCCAGCTGATCGATCGCACGGCGCGATCGATCCATCGATCGTGAACCCCGCCTCGCGGGGGTTCGGCTGGGGGCGGGCCGCGTGCCTTCGGGTGCGTGGTCTCCAAAGGCCGGACTCCGGCGGATGAGTCGGCGTTCATGTGATCTCCGGCGAAGGGTTTGATCGGGTTATTGGTTTCCGCAAATTTAAATAACTCGGGATATCGAATTCCAACAATTGGTATCAGAGCGTGGTTTACGTTCGCGGTATTTTCGATAAAATTGTTCTACCTGTTGGAGTTGTGTACTTAATGTCTAGATTTAAGTACCGGTAAACTCCCGGTCATGGCATTTAACCTATTTAATTAATAAACAATTATTTGCATTAATTATTATTAATTATGCAAAATATAGTCCTGGATTTTATACGTTATAGTTAGTATGGTGGGGCATGGGCACACAGAAGATCATACTATCAGTTGCTCGTATTTAATCAAACAGTTGCTCACGACCTAGATGGACACGGACCAATCCATCGGTATAGTCGTTGTGTGAGAGACAAAATAATTTATCTTAATTATTTTATCACACTTGTACACTTGGTGTATTGGGCGGATCAGCTTGAGATTTATTGATTAGGATTGCCTTGGATAATCAATTTAAATCTCGGAGTATTTTATTCTTAATCCCCGATATTATTGCGGGTGTGTATATTTAATACTAGAGGCTTTGATTTTCCAAAGGAATTAACCGATTTAATTATTGGGTTAATTACCGGTAAAGTTGGGTCGCTATATTTTATATATGACATGCCGTGAATACTTGACGGGAAAGTGTATCCCGGAAGGGTTGATAATATCCCCGAGATGAGTTCATAAGGAATTATTGTGTAAACCTCATGAGTGGATTCGTTCCGCACAATAATAAAGGTTGAACGGTACTAGTCTCGGATATAAGATATGAATATTATTTATTGAGCAATAAATAAATTTATTCATGGATATTTAAATCTTAAATACACGGAATAAATAATACTAAGATGGAGAAATATTATTTGATATAATATGGAATAATATTGGGAGTGCAATTTTATTTATATAGTGGAAAATAAATAAAATTAATATTGATAAGAATTAATGGATTTGGGTTGGACCCAATTTAATTTTCAATATTGAAGCCCAATATTTATTCTCCTTATGATCCCCTACGTAGCCTATATAAGCACTACATGGTCTTCACTTTCAAGAGAGAATTAATTGACCTACGCCAATCATAAAATCTTGAGAGTGAGGAGGATCCATAGAGTTCGATAGATCGTCGTCCACACGACGTTCGGACGAGGTGCAAGGAATACGCGGGAAGGTCACAAGGTCATCAACCGAATTCGTTTCTCCGTACAACGATTCGAGGTAATAATCATAAACCCCCTTTTATGATTTGTGATTGTTTTAATCGTGATGTGTACATGAACAAGACGATCCGGGAACGTCGAGACCGGGATACGGGGATCTCGCGATCCCCGTCGGGATCGAAAGAGGGGCGGTCGAACCCTAGGGTTTCGACCGCCGGTGTACCGCGCGAGGAAGCCCCGGCTGGACGACGGGGCGTGCGATCGACCTAGGGTCGATCGCCGGGGATGCCACGGGCTGGTGCCGTGGCGGATCCCCGCCGCCTCCACGGCGGCGTGCGCGCAGAGGCGCCTCGGCTGGGCCGAGGCGGGCGATCGATCATGCGATCGATCGCCGGGGGTGAACCGCGGCTGTTGCCGCGGTGGTCAGCTGGGCTGACCGCCCCTCCTGGTGGCGACGGCGGTGAAGTCGCCGGACTCACCGCCACCCGGGGCTGCCGGAGCAGCCCAGCGATCGCCATGCACGGCGATCGCGAACCCCGCGATGGGGTTCGGCTAGGGTTTAGCCGCGGGTTCATCCCGCGGCGATGCTCTCGTCGAGCCCGGTTCTTCGCGTGGTGTTCGCGTTCGTGGATCCGACTCGTGGGAGAAAATCGGCTGGGGGCGGGCTGCGTGTCTTCGGGCGCGTAGTCTCCAAAGGTCGGACTCCTGCGGATGAGTTGGTGTTCGTGCGAACTCCGGCGACGGGTTTTCGGTCGGGTTATCGGTTCCGCAATTTTGATAGCCCGGGACATCGAATCCCAGCAATTGGTATCAGAGCGTTTGGTTTCGTGTTCATGTACATATTCGATTATTGTTCTACCTTGCAGGATTTCCGGCTATCATGGTTGGATTTAATTAATTGTTTTTTAATTAATTATCATGATTATTAAACTCTCGGACATGTCGAGATTCGTTTTTGTGTGGTTGAATGTTGTAATAGTAAAAATTCGGGGGTTGACCGAATTTAGGATTTATTATTACGTACTTTATTTTCCGGAAAATGTATAGGGTCGATTTCATGTATAGAATCGATACCGGAATTGTAATTTAATTTTTTGTAAAATTATTTACGTTGGTTCGATGATGAGACGATTGCCGGAAGACGAAGACGTGTGACGAAGACGAAAGGGACGAAAAACCGGGGAGTCGATCAACCCCATGATCGACCCCATGACCGAAGCCATGGGGAGGGGTCGATCGCCCCTCGGCTGGGGCTGCCGCCGGTGGTGGTGGCCGGACAGCTGGGGTGGCGGCGGCGTGCCCTCTTCCGGTGGTGGCGGCGGTCGGTGGGGGTGGTATGGGGATCTCCCGACTCATACCACTTCTACCGTTATTCACTTTCCAAAAATTAATTCGGATTTTTCTTATTTGAGTAGTTTCCTTTTAGGAAAATCTCATGGATTAGGAAAAGAATTAATTTAAATTAATTTTATTTCTATTGATTTATTTCCTTCATGGAATTAATCATAGATTATAAATTTAATTAATTTAGTACTAAATTTATTTTTTCTATTTGATTATTCCTACTCATGGGAATATTCATGGATTAGGAATAAAAATAAATTTGGAAAGTAGTGAGTCCTAATTTATTTTATTTCCTTGTTCTATTATAGATGTCTTCTAGAATATTCCAAATTTTATTTGGATAGATTATTCTAAAGATTTAATAAGAACTAGATAGGAAAATAAATAAATAAAAATATTAATAATATTTAATTTTATTTTTGATATATTCAATTGACTTGATTTTCGAATTAAGTAACTTTTGGATTAATTAAAAATAAATAGATTTAAATATTGGAAATTAATATTCTCGTCACATGGAGCATTCAAGAAACGAAGACTGAAGACTAGAGGATGCATATGAAGATAAAGCCATGATAGTCGGGGAAAATAATTCTCTAGCATTATTTTGACTATGTGACCTATGTGCTTTATTGCTTTCATGCATGCTATATGTGTTTATTTTATGCACTAGATAGCGTATCCCTTTATCGTAAAAAGCTAAGTGGGAGAGGGGATGGAAACATTCCCATGGTCTCCATCACTGTTCTCTTGGTGACTTTTATGGACTTTTGAAGTTCATATAGACAAGTCATTGGAGGAGAATTCTTGTAATTCCTCTTACAAGAAACATTGATCAAGTTTATCAAACAATGCCTAATTTGTCTTTCTGAAACTGACTTCAAGTCGACTCATTCTCACCCCGGGGAGTGGAATGGAGCCAGAGCCACTTGGTCATGTGGATGACACAAATTAGAGACTTTCGTGCCATTCTTTGATAGGTGGGTCGTTTGTCTGCTCGGCTCCCTCATTTATGAGAGATAGGGTCGCTCGCATGGTGAATCACTGGTTAGAAACTTCGAGTTTCACTTATGATTCTCCAAGTCTTGATTTACGAAATCGAATGGTTCTTGTAATTGGTAGTCAATTATAAAGATCTCTTGGTGTAGTAAACGTCCACACCACGTGGCTTGCTATGCCGACGGGTTTTGGATTAATTGATGTAGACAGTTATAAGTAATTGTGAAGAGTTGTGAAATTGTCGTAAACGTCCACACCACGTGGCTTGCGGTGACGTAGCAATTCCAAGCGATGTACTTTAGTGCTGAGTGATGGTTTACACTTAGATACGCGTCATAGTATTCTTCCCCACGAAGTTACGCTATGATTGATGTATGACCAAAGAAAAACTAATTGCTAAATCATTTGGGTGGGTAAACGTCCACACCACGTGGCTTGCTTTACCTGATGGGATTTTAGACGCAATTAGTAATTTAATGATGTTATTTGAGGGAGATAACATCGGACATTAAATTGATTGTTTGTTTACATGTGCTTATAGGTTTAGAGAATAGCTATGAATCCACTTTCTGTGATACTCAAGGAACATAAACTCACTGGTCCCAATTACATTGATTGGAAGAGAAATTTGGACATTGTCCTGACTGCTGAAGAGTACAAGTTTGTACTCTCTGATAAATGCCCTGCTGAGCCCACGGCTGCCTCAACTGATGAGGAAAAGGCAACATATCGGAAGTGGAAAAAGGCTGATGAAATGGCTAGGTGCTATATTTTGGCTTCCATGTCAAATGTACTCCAAACCCAACATGAGCCGATGGACACTGCCCGGGATATGATGACTAACCTCAAGGAGATGTTTGGGGAGCAGGATCGTGCGGCGAGGCAAGAAGCCATGAGAGTCCTTATGTCGACTACTCAGTCTGAAGGAACGCCCGTTGGGGAGCACGTTCTTAAGATGATGAGTTTGTTGAACGAACTTGAGGTCCTAGGAGCATCCATTGATGATGAGACGCAAGTCGACATCATACTCCAGTCTCTGACCCCTAAGTTTGAGCAGTTTCGTATGAGCTATAATATGGGTAAACTATCTTATACTCTTGCGCAACTCCTGACTGAACTAAAGGCGGCAGAGGGGATCTACAAGAAGGGCAAGTCTCAAGCGCTTGTAACTACCAGGCCCAAAAGCTTGAAAGCTATTGGAGGTAGGGGCAAGAAAAGGAAGCAAGCCATGAAACCCAGTGGTGCCAAGAGGAATGGACCACAAGTGGGGGCTAGTAAGCCAAAGGGCTTGTGCTTCCGATGCAAGAAGTCTGGACACTGGAAGTCTGAATGTCCTCTCAGAGGTACGAATTTTTCTTTAGTCGTAAAAACATAGTCAGCGGTATTATCTACCAGAATTCTGGTGGGTAGATATGGAACCACTGACGGTATGTGCATTTCTTTAAATGCAGGGGTTCCAGAAAACCCGGCGACTTAGAGAAGAAGAGTTCGAGTCTACATGGGCGAAGCTGTTGGGGTAGCAGCGGTTGCAGTGGAAGACGATTATCTGTTTTAAGTTTTTCATTTCAGTTATTGCTTATGTACCCCTTTATTTTGAAAAAGAACTTCGTTCTGGTTTTCTTTATTATTAATGGATATTTTATTTCTTTAATCATTTGATGGTTTGGATAAGAAATAATGGTGATATCTATTATGGTACATTAGATAGCAATATGTGAATGATGAATCCTTAGTCTACCACGATGCAACAAACCGTAGTGTATAACTTGTTTTACTTATTAGATGTATTTCTCTTATTAATCATTATACTTATGAATTCTTGTACTTGGTAGTATCTATTCAAAAAGGATTCAAAAGGTCGAAATTGATTTGATCAATTATGGTTGGAGGAATGGACCTCCCGACCTAAGAATCGATCTTGATAGATGATACAACTAAGTTAACCTTTCTGGATAAAGGATGGAATTCGGACAAGTATAGAAAATGATTGGTGATTAATGCGGTATGTGTAATTAGAGAAGGTACGAGTTATTCCTTCAAGAATACTCGTAGATGGATTAGACTACTTGTTGTGCCATAAAAGCGGAGTGTTTTCAACACAAAACCATTATGGGGAACCTTCAAAGTATATCCATTGAAAGCTTGCGACTTGTTCGCGGAGGCTATCACCTGTCTAAATAACACATAGCATAAATCAAAGATTGAGATTAAGTCTCAAGCGACTACACCATACACTGGAGTGTAGACATGGTGTGTCAGAAATAAGAGATAAGATTCTAATAGTAAAAGGGACAAGTTTGTTCGGAACTACCTATGCTCTATGGATATTTCTGGATACAACGGCACATTCTATGTGGTTGTAGAATAATCCTAGAAGGACAAGTAATTGTAAGTTCAATAGTACTACGAACCAGATGGGTATCCTCACCCGGTTATTAGAGGAAGACTATTAGATGAACTACAATGCCCTAACTGACAAAGTACTTTAAAATGAGGAAAGGGAAGACTGAGAACCAGCCTGACCGAGTAGCGGCACACCACTAACTGCACCTAATGTTATTACAGTTATGCACCGGAACGCCATTGCAGTGGGAGGTTGTTAAGCAACCGGAGATGTTCATAAGACTGGAGGAGTTTTGAACTCTGGATCTAGTATACATGAAATCGATCCCTAGATCTGCATAGATTTGCGAGAAAGGTGTGTTAGAGACGTAATGGAAACAAGGGTGGTGTTTCTCGGAATTTTATGTAGATAACACTTCATCGTTGGCGACAATGTAAAAGTGTTGTCAGACATAAAATAGAGGTTGTCTAAATGAATCAAGATATAAGATTAAGATGAAGTTGGATCATGTTCTTAGAAATCTTTCGATCTCTAGATAAGAACATTTGTACTTCTCTTAAGATATCTTATACGATTGTGGTTTGTTTTAAACATGCACAATTCTGAGAAAGGTTATTGCCTTTCTAGAACAGAATACATCTATCTAAGGGTATGTGTTTCGAACACATGAAGGAGATGGATATGGACAAAGCAGTAACCTACACTTTGAGTGTGGAGAGCCTTGTAGATGCGGTGTTATAAAACAAGAACCTGATATCAACTATGCGGTTAGCGTAGTGGGAGGATATCAAAGTAATCTGGATAAGAGATATTCGAATGCTGTAAAAGTACTTGGAAGTATTGGATTACCGGCAAAACGAAATCCTCTTAGATTACAGTTTCTCAGATCAAAAATCGGAGAAAGACCAGTGTAAGTCGATATCAGGCTATGTGTTCACTTTTAGAAGAGGTGGAACCTAAGGATGAAAGAGTGATGAGCGTGATGCTTCTCGGACTCTATCATAAACCGAATAGCAGCCTCAGAGGCAGCGGAAGTTTTGGTTAGGTTCTGGAATGACCTCTGAACTTGGATATGATTCTTGGTTCACCAAAAGGCTATGTATATAGCGGTGCGTGGAGAACTGGAAGAAGTCATAAGTTCGAAAAGTGATGATAACACATAGAGCCAGTACCACCTGATACGAGTCATCGTCAGAGGGACGACGCAGTAGTCACCAAGATAACTTCAGAGCGGCAACCTAGATTGCTCATTCACATAATACTTCTGGGAAGTATAACTTAAGCACGTGATGAGTATGGGAGTCGGGAGTTTGGAGGAAATGACTAGACCTTAGTACAAGTGGGAGATTGTTGGAGTTGTGTACTTAATGTCTAGATTTAAGTACCGGTAAACTCCCGGTCATGGCATTTAACCTATTTAATTAATAAACAATTATTTGCATTAATTATTATTAATTATGCAAAATATAGTCCTGGATTTTATACGTTATAGTTAGTATGGTGGGGCATGGGCACACAGAAGATCATACTATCAGTTGCTCGTATTTAATCAAACAGTTGCTCACGACCTAGATGGACACGGACCAATCCATCGGTATAGTCGTTGTGTGAGAGACAAAATAATTTATCTTAATTATTTTATCACACTTGTACACTTGGTGTATTGGGCGGATCAGCTTGAGATTTATTGATTAGGATTGCCTTGGATAATCAATTTAAATCTCGGAGTATTTTATTCTTAATCCCCGATATTATTGCGGGTGTGTATATTTAATACTAGAGGCTTTGATTTTCCAAAGGAATTAACCGATTTAATTATTGGGTTAATTACCGGTAAAGTTGGGTCGCTATATTTTATATATGACATGCCGTGAATACTTGACGGGAAAGTGTATCCCGGAAGGGTTGATAATATCCCCGAGATGAGTTCATAAGGAATTATTGTGTAAACCTCATGAGTGGATTCGTTCCGCACAATAATAAAGGTTGAACGGTACTAGTCTCGGATATAAGATATGAATATTATTTATTGAGCAATAAATAAATTTATTCATGGATATTTAAATCTTAAATACACGGAATAAATAATACTAAGATGGAGAAATATTATTTGATATAATATGGAATAATATTGGGAGTGCAATTTTATTTATATAGTGGAAAAAAATTAAATTAATATTGATAAGAATTAATGGATTTGGGTTGGACCCAATTTAATTTTCAATATTGAAGCCCAATATTTATTCTCCTTATGATCCCCTACGTAGCCTATATAAGCACTACATGGTCTTCACTTTCAAGAGAGAATTAATTGACCTACGCCAATCATAAAATCTTGAGAGTGAGGAGGATCCATAGAGTTCGATAGATCGTCGCCCACACGACGTTCGGACGAGGTGCAAGGAATACGCGGGAAGGTCACAAGGTCATCAACCGAATTCGTTTCTCCGTACAACGATTCGAGGTAATAATCATAAACCCCCTTTTATGATTTGTGATTGTTTTAATCGTGATGTGTACATGAACAAGACGATCCGGGAACGTCGAGACCGGGATACGGGGATCTCGCGATCCCCGTCGGGATCGAAAGAGGGGCGGTCGAACCCTAGGGTTTCGACCGCCGGTGTACCGCGCGAGGAAGCCCCGGCTGGACGACGGGGCGTGCGATCGACCTAGGGTCGATCGCCGGGGATGCCACGGGCTGGTGCCGTGGCGGATCCCCGCCGCCTCCACGGCGGCGTGCGCGCAGAGGCGCCTCGGCTGGGCCGAGGCGGGCGATCGATCATGCGATCGATCGCCGGGGGTGAACCGCGGCTGTTGCCGCGGTGGTCAGCTGGGCTGACCGCCCCTCCTGGTGGCGACGGCGGTGAAGTCGCCGGACTCACCGCCACCCGGGGCTGCCGGAGCAGCCCAGCGATCGCCATGCACGGCGATCGCGAACCCCGCGATGGGGTTCGGCTAGGGTTTAGCCGCGGGTTCATCCCGCGGCGATGCTCTCGTCGAGCCCGGTTCTTCGCGTGGTGTTCGCGTTCGTGGATCCGACTCGTGGGAGAAAATCGGCTGGGGGCGGGCTGCGTGTCTTCGGGCGCGTAGTCTCCAAAGGTCGGACTCCTGCGGATGAGTTGGTGTTCGTGCGAACTCCGGCGACGGGTTTTCGGTCGGGTTATCGGTTCCGCAATTTTGATAGCCCGGGACATCGAATCCCAGCACTACCTTGCAGGGTTTCCGACTATTATGGCTAGATATAATTTATTCGTTAATTATTGTCATAATATGTTTTGATTAAACTCTCGGACATGTCGAGATTCGTTTTATGTGTGGTGAATGCTTGTAATAGTAAAAATTCGGGGGTTGACCGAATTTAGGATTTATTATTACGTTCTACTTTTTTTCCGGAAATTGTATAGGGTCGATTTCATGTATAGAATCGATACCGGATAGTATAGAATTAATTTTGTAATTTATTCTATGTTGGATCGATGCCGAATCGACCGCCGGAGAAGAAGAAGATGTGACGAAGAAGACGAAGGGACTCGGGATCGATCATGGAGATCGATCCCATGGAGATCGACCGTGAGATGGGGGCTGCCCGCGGGACTCCTCGGCCACGCCGGCCACCAATGGAGGTGGCGCGTGGGCTGGGGTGGCGGCGGCGCTCCTCTCGGCCGGCGATCGATGGTGGGTGGCGCGGGGTCCTCGTGATCTCGTGCTCTCCCGCCGAGATTCAACTTTCCTAAATTTTTCGGTTTTCCTAATTTGAGTATTCCTATTTTTGGGAACTCTCATGGAATAGGAAAAGAATAAATTTAGAATAAATTTATTTCCTTATTGATTATTCCTAGTATGGGAATTTTCATGGATAAGGAAGAAATAAATTTAGAATTAATTTGGTCTTCCTAATTGATTATTCTTTTTGGAATATTCATGGATTAGGAAAAGAATTAATTTGGAATTAATTTATTTTTCTATTTAATTATTCCTTTACGGAATTTTTAATGGATTAGGAAAATAATTAATTTGGAAAGTTTTGAAAGTCCTTAAATTAATTTTTCCTATTTAATTATTCCTTTATGGAATTTTTAATAGATTAGGAAAGGAATTAATTTGGAAGGATTAGGAGTCCTAATTTATTTTATTTCCTTATTCTATTATAGAAGTCTTCTAGAATGTTCCAAGTTTGACTTGGATAGGATTCTAAAGATTTAATAGAATTAGAAAGGAAAGAAAAAATAAATAAAAATATTAATAATATTTAATTTTATTTTTGATATATTCGATTGACTTAATTTTCGAATTAAGTAACTTTTGGATTAATTGAAAATAAATAGATTTAAATATTGGGATTAATATTCTCGTCACATGGAGAATTCAAAAACGAAGACTGAAGACTAGAAGATGCGTACGGGGATGCGATAAAGCCATAATAGTCGGAAAATAATATTCTAGTATTATTTTGACTATGTGATAATATTTGTGTGCTTTATTTCATGTATGCATGCTTATGTGTATTTAATTATGCATTAGATAGCGTATCCCTTTATTGTAAAAAGCTAAGTGGGAGAGGGTATGGAAACATATCCATGGTCTCCATTGCTGTTCTCTTGGTGACTTTTATGGACTTTTGAAGTTCGTATAGACAAGTCATTGGAGGAGAATTCTTGTAATTCCTTTTACGAGAAACATTGATTAAGTTTATCAAACAATGCCTAATTTGTCTTTCTGAAACTGATGTCAAGTCGACTCATTCTCACCCCGGGGAGTGGAATGGAGCCAAAGCCACTTGGTCATGTCGAGGACACGAATTAGAGACCTTCGTACCATCCTTTTGAAGGTGGATCGATTGTCTGCTCGGCTCCCTCATTTATGAGAGATAGGGTCGTTCGCATGGTGAATCACTGGTTAGAAACTTCGAGTTTCACTTATGATTCTCCGCGTCTTGATTTACAAGATTGAATGATTCATGTAATTGGGAGTCAATTGTAAAAGTCTTTTGGTGTAGTAAACGTCCACACTATCGTGACTTGCTGCATTGAATGGGATTTTGGAACGATTGATGTAGACAGTTATAGAAGGGAGTAAAGGAGCGTATGTTAACGTAAACGTCCACACTATCGTGGCTTGCGGTGAATATGCGTGTCCCAAACAATCTTCTTAGATACTGAGTAATGGTTTACACTTAGGTACGCTTCTTAGTATTCTTCCCATCGAAGTAACGCTAATGATGATGTACGACCGAAGGAAATCTAATTGCTAAATCATTTGGATAGGTAAACGTCCACACTATCGTGGCTTGCCATATCTGATGGGATTTTAGATGCGATTAGTGCTTTAATGATATTATTTGAGGGAGATAATATCGGAGATTAAATCGATTGTTTGTTGTTATATGTGCTCATAGATTAGGATATGGCTTTGAACCCACTTTATGTGATACGTAAGGATTTTTAAACTCATTGGTCCCTGAATGTAATGATTGGAATAGAGATCTGGACATTGCCCAGACTGTTAAAGATTACAAGTTTGTACTCAAGAGAGCTTTGTTCTCCCGAGCCTACTAATGTCTTAACTGATGAGGAAAGAACTGATTTTATCATGTTCAAACTCAAGGAGATGTTTAGACATGATGTAGAGGCTAGACAAGAGGCGATGAGGATACTCATAAAGGCCAGTCGAATCGAGGAAACGCTTAAACACGTTTTTGAGATGATTGACCTTTTGGACGAGTTGAGACGGAAATCGCAAGCTCTTGTAGCCAATGCCAAAGGTTTCGAACCTAAGGGCAAAACCGGGGGATAGGAAAAGCAAGCAAAGAAACCCAGTGGTCCTAAGTTTCTTGGATCACGAGATGGGGCGAGAAAGCCAATAGGCTAGTGTTCTCGATGCAAACAGTCTAGGTACTGGAAGTCTGATTATCCTCTCAAAGAAAGTACGAAATCTTCTTTAGTCGTAAAACATAGTCAGTGGTATTATCTACCGGAACCTGGTGTGTAGATATGGAACCATTGACGGTATGCGCATTCTAAATGCGAGGGTTCCAGGAACCCCGACGACTTGGAAAAGAAGAAATCGTAGTCTACATGGGCAATGCTGTTGAGGAGGCAGCTGTTGCAGTGGAGGAAAATTATAGGATTTCATTTTGGGTTATTGCTTTTATGTACTTTTCATATTAGAAAGAACTTTGTTCTGGATTTCTAATGAATGGATATTTTATTTCTTTTAATCATTTGATGGTTATAAGAAGAAATAATGATATTTTGGTACATTAGCTAGCAATATATAAATGATGAATCCTGAGTCCACCACGATGCAACGAACCGTAGTATGAAACTCATTTTACTAATAAGAGATTTCTTTATCAATTATACTTGTGGATTCTTATGCTGAGTCATGTTTATTCAAATGAGAAGTTCAAAGGTCGAAAATTGATATTTGATCAATTAAGTTGAAGGAGTGGACCTTCCTACCTAAGAATCTAATTTGGAAGATAATATGACTAAGCAATCCTTTATGGATATAAGATGTAAGATCCGGACAAGTATAAGAATTGATTGACTCTGATGTATGCAGACCTATGCCTACTCAGACAATAAGGTACGAGTACTTCATTTGATGATTACTCGAGAAATGGATTAGAATACCTGATGTGCCATAAAAGCAAGTGTTTTGACAAGTCAATGGACACAAAGCTATTGTGGAGAACCATCAAGGTATATCCATTTGTAGCCTGCGATTTGATCGCGGAGGCAAGTACCTGTCTGAGGAATGCATGGCATACTGATCAGAGATTGGGATTTGATCCTAAATGACTTCACCATGCACTATTGTGTAGAAATGGTGTGTCGTAAACAAGAAATGGAACTCTTATAGAAATAGTAAAAACATAAGTTATATGGAACTACCTGTGTTCTATGGATATGTCTGGAAACAACGGCGCATTCAAATGCGGTTGTAGAATATCCTAGAAGAACAAAAGATGTGTGTTCAATAGTACTATGAACCAGAAGGACGTTATAAGTTCTAACGCCCGGTTCTTAGAGAAAGACTATTAGATGAACCACAAGCCCAAAGTGACGTAATACTTTGAAATGAGAAAAGAAAGATTAAGACTTAGAACCAGCCGAACCGAGTAGCGGTACACCACTAACTGCACCTACTGTTATCACTGTTTATACACCGGAACGCCATTGTAGTGGGAGGTTGTGGGACAACCGGAGATATTCATAAGACTAGGAGAGTCTTCGGACTCTGGACCTAGTATACATGAAATCGATCCCTGGATCTACATGAAGGCCGTACTAGATCTAAATGTGCCTTCTTGGAGAGCAATAAAGATTATTGCTAAGAGGCAAGATCATTTAGAGTACAAGCTTAGTTGATCCATTTATGGATTGGAACAAAGCATTGAGTTCGTGGTACTTGCAAATTGATGAGATAGTCCATTTTATGGATTCATCAAAGCATAGACGAATCGAGTGTATGGGAAACGTGATGGAAACAAGGTGGTGTTTCTCGGAGGTTTTATGTAGATAACATTTTATCATTGGCAACAATGTAAAGATGTTGTCAGACATAAAATGATGGTTGTCTAGAAAAATCGATATATGAGATGAAGAAGAAGTTAGAGCATGTTCTTAAGATCTAGGATCTCAAGAAAAGAACATTGTACTTCTCCTGGACATCTTACATATATATGATTATGGTTCGTTTTAACATGCAAGATTCCGAGAAAGGTTCGTTACCTTTCAGAAACGGAATGCATCTATCTAAGGATATGTGTTTTGGAACACAAAAGGAGATAGAAGCAATGAAAGCAGTTTCCTACACTTTGAGTGTGGAAAGCTTAATAAATGCAATGTTGGAAACAAGAACCTGATATCGGCTATGCGGTGAGCATAGTGGGAGGATATCAAGGTAATCCTGGAAAGGAATATTCGACTGCTGTAAAAGTACTTTCGAAGTACTATTCTAGACTACGAAGCAGACGAGTTTTTCCTTTGGATTACATTCTCTTAGATTTCTAATCGAATGAGGACCAGTGTAAGTCGATATCAGGCTATGTGTTTCACTATTAAAGGAGAAGGAGTTTTAACATGGAAGAGTGATAAGCACGATGCTTTTCGGACTCTGCCATGGGTAACCAAATAGCGGCCTCAGAGGCAGCGGAAGTTTTGGTATAACTCCGGGATAATCTCTGGGACTTAGATGTGATTCTAAATTTGCCAAAGGCTATGTAAATAGCGGTGCAATGGCAAATGGTAAGAAATCACTAGTCCATAAGTGTAAGATAACACATAGTGCAAGTACCACCTGATACGAGTCATCGTCAAGGGAGACGACGCTGTAGTCACCAAGATAACTTCAGAGCGGCAACCTAGATTGCTCATTCACATAGTACTTCTTGAAAGTACAACTTAAGCACGTGATGAGTATGGGAGTCGGGAGTTTGGAGGAAATAACTAGACCTTAGTACAAGTGGGAGATTGTTGGAGTTGTGTACTTAATGTCTAGATTTAAGTAAAGGAAACTCACGATCCATTGCCATTAATCTATTTAATTAAATAAACAATTATTTGCATTTAATTATTTATAATTAAATATATGCAAATCATAGTCCTGGATTTTATACGTTGTAGTTAGTATGGTGCAAGCATGGGCGCACAGAAGATCATACTATCGGTTACTCGTATTTAATCGAACAGTTGCTCACGACCTAGATGGACACGGACCAATCCATCGGTATAGTCGTTGTGTGAGAGAGAAAATAATTTATCTTAATTATTTTATCACACTTGTACACTTGGTGTATTGAGCGGATCGTTGAGATTCATCGATTAGGATTGCCGGCGATAATCGATTCGAGTCTCAGTGTATTTTATTCTTAATCCCCGATATTATTGCGGGTGTTTATATTTAATATAAGTGACTTTGATTTACCAAAGGAATTAACCGATTTAATTATTGGGTTGATTACCGGTTAAGTTGGGTCACTATATTTCATATATGACATGCCGTGAATAATTGACCGGACAGTGTATCCCGGAAGGGTTGATAATATCCCCGAGATGAGTTCATAAGGAATTATTATGTAAACCCTGCAGGTGGATTCGTTCCGCATAATAATTAAGGTTGAATGGTACTAGTCTCGGATACAAGAGATGAATAAATTAATTAGCAATAAATTAATTTTATTCATGGATATTTATATCTTAAATACACGGAATAAATAATACTACCGGAGAAATATTATTTGATATAATATGGTTTAATATTGGGAGTGCAATTAATTTTATATAGTGGAAAATAGAATTAATTAATATTAATGGATTAATAGATTTGGGCTTGGGCTCAATTTAATCATTAATATTGGAAGCCCAATATTCCACCTCCTTAAGATCCCCTACGTAGCCTATAAAAGCACTACATGGTCTTCTCTATTCTCATAACTTGAAGATCACAATTCTAGAGAGAGAAAGTAGAGAGGGAGATCCATGGAGTTCGGAAGATCGTCGCCCACCCGACGTTCGAGCTAGTGCAAGGAATACGTGGGAAGATCTCAAGGTCATCGATTGATCTCGTTTCTCCGAACAACGAATCGAAGGTAAAATCGTTAAACACCCTTGATGATTTTATTCGATTATTTATTGAAAATACCGTAGAACCAAGATCCGAGGACGAACCCCGGAACGAGGTCGAACCGGGCGGTGGTGGCGAAGCCACCGGACCGCCGCGGCTCGAGGACCCCGTGGGGATCGAACCAAGAGCACCCCGGCTGGACGCCGGGGATGCGTGATCGAGGAGAACCCCGGCTGGACGCCGGGGTGCGATCGAACCCTAGGTTCGATCGCGGGGTGGCGGATGGTGCCGCCGCGGCTCGCTGGGCGAGCTGCCCCCCTCCCCGACGGCGGTGAGTCGCCGGACTCACCGCGGGTCGATCGCACGGCGCGATCGATCCATCGATCGTGAACCCCGCCTCGCGGGGGTTCGGCTGGGGGCGGGCCGCGTGCCTTCGGGTGCGTGGTCTCCAAAGGCCGGACTCCGGCGGATGAGTCGGCGTTCATGTGATCTCCGGCGAAGGGTTTGATCGGGTTATTGGTTTCCGCAAATTTAAATAACCCGGGATATCGAATTCCAACAATAAGCACATGTAAACAAACAATCAATTTAATGTCCGATATTATCTCCCTCAAATAATATCATTAAATTACTAATTGCGTCTAAAATCCCATCAGGTAAGGCAAGCCACGTGGTGTGGACGTTTACCCACCCAAATGATTTAGCAATTAGATTTTCTTTGGTCATACATCAATCATAGCGTAACTTCGTGGGGAAGAATACTATAACGCGTATCTAAGTGTAAACCATCACTCAGCACTAAAGTACATCGCTTGGAATTGCTACGTCACCGCAAGCCACGTGGTGTGGACGTTTACGACAATTTCACAACTCTTCACAATCACTTATAACTGTCTACATCAATTAATCCAAAATCCGTCAGCATAGCAAGCCACGTGGTGTGGACGTTTACTACACCAAGAGATTTTTATAATTGACTCCCAATTACAAGATCCATTCGATTTCGTAAATCAAGACTCGGAGAATCATAAGTGAAACTCGAAGTTTCTAACCAGTGATTCACCATGCGAGCGACCCTATCTCTCATAAATGAGGGAGCCGAGCAGACAATCGATCCACCTATCAAAGAATGGTACGAAGGTCTCTAATTTGTGTCATCCACACGACCAAGTGGCTCTAGCTCCATTCCACTCCCCGGGGTGAGAATGAGTCGACTTGAAGTCAGTTTCAGAAAGACAAATTAGGCATTGTTTGATAAACTTGATCAATGTTTCTTGTAAGAGGATTTACAAGAATTCTCCTCTAATGACTTGTCTATATGAACTTCGAAAGTCCATAAAAGTCACCAAGAGAACAGTGATGGAGACCATGGGAATGTTTCCATCCCCTCTCCCACTTAGCTTTTTACGATAAAGGGATACGCTATCTAGTGCATAAAATAAACACATATAGCATGCATGAAAGCAATAAAGCACATAGATCACATAGTCAAAATAATGCTAGAGAAATTATTTTTCCCGACTATCATGGCTTTATCTTCATATGCATCTTCTAGTCTTTAGTCTTCGTTTCTTGAATGCTCCATGTGACGAGAATATTAATTTCCAATATTTAAATCTATTTATTTTCAATTAATCCAAAAGTTACTTAATTCGAAAATTAAGTCAATTGAATATATCAAAAATAAAATTAAATATTATTAATATTTTTATTTATTTATTTTCCTATCTAATTCTATTAAATCTCTAGAATAATCTATCCAAGTAAAACTTGGAATATTCTAGAAGATATCTATAATAGAACAAGGAAATAAAATAAATTAGGACTTACTACTTTCCAAATTTCTTTTTACTCCTAATCCATGAATATTCCCATGAGTAGGAATAATCAAATAGGAAAAATAAATTTAGTACTAAATTAATTAAATTCCTAATCCATGAATAATTCCATGAAGGAAATAAATCAATAGGAATAAAATTAATTCCAATTAATTCTTTTCCTAATCCATGAGAGTTTCCAAAAGGAGAACACTCAAATAGGAAAAATCCGAATTAATTAGGAAAGTAATATCTTGGTAGAAGTGGCATGGGTTGGGAGACCCCATACCACCATACCATGATGGATCGGCCGGCCACTCGGGGAGGAGCGCCGCCGCCGCCTAGCCACGCCGGCTAGGCCATGGATCGATCTCCATCATGGGATCGATCCCAAGCCCTACTCTCTTCGTCACTTCTTCGTCTTCCGGCGATCGTCTCAACATCGAACCAACGTAAAATAAATTACAAAATTTAAATTACAATTCCGATATCGATTCTATACATGAAATCGACCCTATACATTTTCCGGAAAATAAAGAGTGTAATAATAAATCCTAAATTCGGTCAACCCCCGAATTTTTACTATTACAAACATTCAACCACACAAAACGAATCTCGACATGTCCGAGAGTTTAATAATCATGATAATTAATTAAAAACAATAATTAATTAAATCCAACCATGATAGCCGGAAATCCTGCAAGGTAGAACAATAATCGAACATATACATGAACACGAAACCAAACGCTCTGATACCAATTGCTGGGATTCGATGTCCCGGGCTATCAAAAAAAATTGCGGAACCGATAACCTGACCGAAAAACCCGTCGCCGGAGATCGCACGATCACCAACTCATCCGCAGGAGTCCGACCTTTGGAGACTACGCGCCCGAAGACACGCAGCCCGCCCCCAGTCGAAATCCCCCGCGAGTCGGAAATCACGAACGCGAACCTCACGCGAAGAACCGGGCTCGACAAGAGCGTCGCCGCGGGATGAACCCGCGGCTAAACCCTAGCCGAACCCCATCGCGGCTGGGGTTCGCGATCGCCGTGCATGGCGATCGCTAGGCTGCTCCGGCAGCCCCGGGCGGTGAGTCCGGCGACTCACCGCCATCACCGACAGGAGGGGGGACCACCAGTCGCGGCGCGAAGCCGCGACGGTCCCCGGCGATCGAGCTAGGGCTCGATCGCCCCAGCCGCGGCGTCCAGCCGCGGCCCTCTCTCCTTGCGCGCACCACCGGCGGAGGGAGGCCGGGGGGTTCGACCCGCCGTGGCACCAGCCCACGGCCGAACCCCCAGCGATCGACTTCACGTCGATCGCTTGCCCCGGCGTCCAGCCGGGGCTCCCCTCATGCCCACGCGCCGGCGGTCGAACCCTAGGGTTCGGCCGCCCCTTGTTCGATCCCGACGGGGATCGCGTGATCCCCGTATCCCGGTCTCGACGTTCCCGGATCGTCTTGTTCATGTACATATTACGATTAAACAAGCACAAATAATCATAGAAGGGGTTTCTCGATTATTACCTCGATTCGTTGTACGGAGAAACGAATCTTGTTGACGACCTTGCGATCTTCCTACGTATTCCTCGCACTTCTTCCGAACGTCGTGTGGGCGACGATCTATCGGATTCCTATGGATCTTCCTCACTCTTCAAGACTTTATGATTGGCGTAACTTAGGTTGTGAAAAGTGAAGACCATGTAGTGCTTATATAGGCTACGTAGGGGATCATAAGGAGATTAAATATTGGGCTTCTAATATTGAAAATTAAATTGGGTCCAACCCAAATCTATTAATTCTTATCAATATTAATTTTATTTATTTTCCACTATATAAATAAAATTGCACTCCCAATATTAATCCATATTATATCAAATAATATTTCTCCGATTAGTATTATTTATTCCGTGTATTTAAGATTTAAATATCCATGAATAAATTTATTTATTGCTCAATAAATAATATTCATATCTTATATCCGAGACTAGTACCGTTCAACCTTTATTATTGTGCGGAACGAATCCACTCATGAGGTTTACACAATAATTCCTTATTAACTCATCTCGGGGATATTATCAACCCTTCCGGGATACACTTTCCCGTCAAGTATTCACGGCATGTCATATATAAAATATAGCGACCCAATTTTACCGGTAATTAACCCAATAATTAAATCGGTTAATTCCTTTGGAAAATCAAAGTCTCTAATATTAAATATACACACCCGCAATAATATCGGGGATTAAGAATAAAATACTCCGAGATTTAAATTAATTATCCAAGGCAATCCTAATCAATAAATCTCAAGCTGATCCGCCCAATACACCAAGTGTACAAGTGTGATAAAATAATTAAGATAAATTATTTTTTCTCTCACACAACGACTATACCGATGGATTGGTCCGTGTCCATCTAGGTCGTGAGCAACTGTTCGATTAAATACGAGTAACCGATAGTATGATCTTCTGTGCGCCCATGCACACCATACTAACTACAACGTATAAAATCTAGGACTATATTTTTTGCATAATTAATTAATAATAATTAAATGCAAATAATTGTTTATTAATTAAATAGGTTAAATGCTATGACCGGGAGTTTACCGATACTTAAATCTAGACATTAAGTACACAACTCCAACAAGTTACGCCAATCATAAAGTCTTGAAGAGTGAGGAAGATCCATAGGAATCCGATAGATCGTCGCCCACACGACGTTCGGACGAAGTGCGAGGAATACGTAGGAAGATCGCAAGGTCGTCAACAAGATTCGTTTCTCCGTACAACGAATCGAGGTAATAATCGAGAAACCCCTTCTATGATTATTTGTGATTGTTTAATCGTAATATGTACATGAACAAGACGATCCGGGAACGTCGAGACCGGGATACGGGGATCACGCGATCCCCGTCGGGATCGAACAAGGGGCGGCCGAACCCTAGGGTTCGACCGCCGGCGCGTGGGCATGAGGGGAGCCCCGGCTGGACGCCGGGGCAAGCGATCGACGTGAAGTCGATCGCTGGGGGTTCGGCCGTGGGCTGGTGCCACGGCGGGTCGAACCCCCCGACCTCCCTCCGCCGGTGGTGCGCGCAAGGAGAGAGGGCCGCGGCTGGGGCGATCGAGCCCTAGCTCGATCGCCGGGGACCGTCGCGGCTTCGCGCCGCGACTGGTGGTCCCCCCTCCTGTCGGTGATGGCGGTGAGTCGCCGGACTCACCGCCCGGGGCTGCCGGAGCAGCCCAGCGATCGCCATGCACGGCGATCGCGAACCCCAGCCGCGATGGGGTTCGGCTAGGGTTTAGCCGCGGGTTCATCCCGCGGCGACGCTCTTGTCGAGCCCGGTTCTTCGCGTGAGGTTCGCGTTCGTGATTTCCGACTCGCGGGGGATTTCGACTGGGGGCGGGCTGCGTGTCTTCGGGCGCGTAGTCTCCAAAGGTCGGACTCCTGCGGATGAGTTGGTGATCGTGCGATCTCCGACGACGGGTTTTTCGGTCGGGTTATCGGTTCCGCAATTTTTTTTGATAGCCCGGGACATCGAATCCCAGCAGTATCCCTTTGTTATAAAAAGCTAAGTGGGAGAGGGTATGGAAACATACCCATGGTCTCCATTGCTGCTCTCTTGGTGACTTTTATAAACTTTTGAAGTTTGTATAGATAAGTCATTGGAGGAGAGTTCTTGTAATTCCTCTTACAAGAAACATTGATTAAGTTTATCAAACAATGCCTAATTTGTCTTTCCAAAGCTGATTTCAAGTCGACTCATTCTCACCCCGGGGAGTGGAATGGAGCCAAAGCCACTTGGTCATGTGGAGGACACAAATTAGAGACCTTCGTACCATTCTTTTATAGATGGATCGATTGTCTGCTCGGCTCCCTCATCTAATGAGAGATAGGGTTGTTCGCATGGTGAATCACTGGTTAGAAACTTCGAGTTTCACTTATGATTCTCCACGTCTTGTTTTACAAGATCGAATGGATCAAGTAATTGGATTTCAATTATATAAATCTTTTGGTATAGTAAACGTCCACACGAACGTGGCTTGCTATACTGAATGGGATTTTAGAATAATTGATGTAGACAGTTATAGGGATTTGTGAAGGGTTGCGAGTTGTCGTAAACGTCCACACGAACGTGGCTTGCGGTGACGTAACAATTCTAAACGATTCGCCTTAGTACTGAGTAATGGTTTACACTTAGATACGCGTTATAGTATTCCTCCCAACGAGGTTACGCTGTAAGTGATGTATGACCGAAGCAAATCTAATTACTAAATCATTTGGGTGGGTAAACGTCCACACGAACGTGGCTTGCCTTACCCGATGGGATTTTAGATGTGATTAGTGGTTTAATGATATTATTAGAGGGATATAATATCGGATATTAAATCGATTGTTTGTTATTATATGTGCTCATAGATTATGGATGGCTTTGAACCCACTTTATGTGATACTTGAGGAATTTAACTCACTGGTCCCTAAATGTATTGATTGGAATAGAGATCTAGACATTGCATAGACTGTTAAAGAGTACAAGTTTGTACTCAGTGAGCTTTGTTCTCCCGAACCTACTAATGTCTCGACTGTTGAGGAAAGAACTGATTTTATCATGTTCAAACTCAAGGAGAAGTTTAGACATGACATAGGCGGCTAGACAAGAAGAGATGAGGATACTCATAAAGGCCAGTCGCTTCGAGGAAACGCTTAAACACGTTTTTGAGATGATTGACCTTTTGGACGAGTTGAGACGGAAATCGCAAGCTCTTGTAGCCAATGCCAAAGGTTTCGAACCTAAGGGCAAAACCGGGGGAAAAGGAAAAGCAAGCAAAGAAACCCAGTGGTCCTAAGTTTCTTGGATCACGAGATGGGGCGAGAAAGCCAATAGGCTAGTGTTCTCGATGCAAACAGTCTAGGTACTGGAAGTCTGATTATCCTCTCAAAGAAAGTACGAAATCTTCTTTAGTCGTAAAACATAGTCAGTGGTATTATCTACCGGAACCTGGTGTGTAGATATGGAACCATTGACGGTATGCGCATTCTAAATGCGAGGGTTCCAGGAACCCCGACGACTTGGAAAAGAAGAAATCGTAGTCTACATGGGCAATGCTGTTGAGGAGGCAGCTGTTGCAGTGGAGGAAAATTATAGGATTTCATTTTGGGTTATTGCTTTTATGTACTTTTCATATTAGAAAGAACTTTGTTCTGGATTTCTAATGAATGGATATTTTATTTCTTTTAATCATTTGATGGTTATAAGAAGAAATAATGATATTTTGGTACATTAGCTAGCAATATATAAATGATGAATCCTGAGTCCACCACGATGCAACGAACCGTAGTATGAAACTCATTTTACTAATAAGAGATTTCTTTATCAATTATACTTGTGGATTCTTATGCTGAGTCATGTTTATTCAAATGAGAAGTTCAAAGGTCGAAAATTGATATTTGATCAATTAAGTTGAAGGAGTGGACCTTCCTACCTAAGAATCTAATTTGGAAGATAATATGACTAAGCAATCCTTTATGGATATAAGATGTAAGATCCGGACAAGTATAAGAATTGATTGACTCTGATGTATGCAGACCTATGCCTACTCAGACAATAAGGTACGAGTACTTCATTTGATGATTACTCGAGAAATGGATTAGAATACCTGATGTGCCATAAAAGCAAGTGTTTTGACAAGTCAATGGACACAAAGCTATTGTGGAGAACCATCAAGGTATATCCATTTGTAGCCTGCGATTTGATCGCGGAGGCAAGTACCTGTCTGAGGAATGCATGGCATACTGATCAGAGATTGGGATTTGATCCTAAATGACTTCACCATGCACTATTGTGTAGAAATGGTGTGTCGTAAACAAGAAATGGAACTCTTATAGAAATAGTAAAAACATAAGTTATATGGAACTACCTGTACTCTATGGATATGTCTGGAAACAACGGCGCATTCAAATGCGGTTGTAGAATATCCTAGAAGAACAAAAGATGTGTGTTCAATAGTACTATGAACCAGAAGGACGTTATAAGTTCTAACGCCCGGTTCTTAGAGAAAGACTATTAGATGAACCACAAGCCCAAAGTGACGTAATACTTTGAAATGAGAAAAGAAAGATTAAGACTTAGAACCAGCCGAACCGAGTAGCGGTACACCACTAACTGCACCTATTGTTATCACTGTTTATACACCGGAACGCCATTGTAGTGGGAGGTTGTGGGACAACCGGAGATATTCATAAGACTAGGAGAGTCTTCGGACTCTGGACCTAGTATACATGAAATCGATCCCTGGATCTACATGAAGGCCGTACTAGATCTAAATGTGCCTTCTTGGAGAGCAATAAAGATTATTGCTAAGAGGCAAGATCATTTAGAGTACAAGCTTAGTTGATCCATTTATGGATTGGAACAAAGCATTGAGTTCGTGGTACTTGCAAATTGATGAGATAGTCCATTTTATGGATTCATCAAAGCATAGACGAATCGAGTGTATGGGAAACGTGATGGAAACAAGGTGGTGTTTCTCGGAGGTTTTATGTAGATAACATTTTATCATTGGCAACAATGTAAAGATGTTGTCAGACATAAAATGATGGTTGTCTAGAAAAATCGATATATGAGATGAAGAAGAAGTTAGAGCATGTTCTTAAGATCTAGGATCTCAAGAAAAGAACATTGTACTTCTCCTGGACATCTTACATATATATGATTATGGTTCGTTTTAACATGCAAGATTCCGAGAAAGGTTCGTTACCTTTCAGAAACGGAATGCATCTATCTAAGGATATGTGTTTTGGAACACAAAAGGAGATAGAAGCAATGAAAGCAGTTTCCTACACTTTGAGTGTGGAAAGCTTAATAAATGCAATGTTGGAAACAAGAACCTGATATCGGCTATGCGGTGAGCATAGTGGGAGGATATCAAGGTAATCCTGGAAAGGAATATTCGACTGCTGTAAAAGTACTTTCGAAGTACTATTCTAGACTACGAAGCAGACGAGTTTTTCCTTTGGATTACATTCTCTTAGATTTCTAATCGAATGAGGACCAGTGTAAGTCGATATCAGGCTATGTGTTTCACTATTAAAGGAGAAGGAGTTTTAACATGGAAGAGTGATAAGCACGATGCTTTTCGGACTCTGCCATGGGTAACCAAATAGCGGCCTCAGAGGCAGCGGAAGTTTTGGTATAACTCCGGGATAATCTCTGGGACTTAGATGTGATTCTAAATTTGCCAAAGGCTATGTAAATAGCGGTGCAATGGCAAATGGTAAGAAATCACTAGTCCATAAGTGTAAGATAACACATAGTGCAAGTACCACCTGATACGAGTCATCGTCAAGGGAGACGACGCTGTAGTCACCAAGATAACTTCAGAGCGGCAACCTAGATTGCTCATTCACATAGTACTTCTTGAAAGTACAACTTAAGCACGTGATGAGTATGGGAGTCGGGAGTTTGGAGGAAATAACTAGACCTTAGTACAAGTGGGAGATTGTTGGAGTTGTGTACTTAATGTCTAGATTTAAGTAAAGGAAACTCACGATCCATTGCCATTAATCTATTTAATTAAATAAACAATTATTTGCATTTAATTATTTATAATTAAATATATGCAAATCATAGTCCTGGATTTTATACGTTGTAGTTAGTATGGTGCAAGCATGGGCGCACAGAAGATCATACTATCGGTTACTCGTATTTAATCGAACAGTTGCTCACGACCTAGATGGACACGGACCAATCCATCGGTATAGTCGTTGTGTGAGAGAGAAAATAATTTATCTTAATTATTTTATCACACTTGTACACTTGGTGTATTGAGCGGATCGTTGAGATTCATCGATTAGGATTGCCGGCGATAATCGATTCGAGTCTCAGTGTATTTTATTCTTAATCCCCGATATTATTGCGGGTGTGTATATTTAATATAAGTGACTTTGATTTACCAAAGGAATTAACCGATTTAATTATTGGGTTGATTACCGGTTAAGTTGGGTCACTATATTTCATATATGACATGCCGTGAATAATTGACCGGACAGTGTATCCCGGAAGGGTTGATAATATCCCCGAGATGAGTTCATAAGGAATTATTATGTAAACCCTGCAGGTGGATTCGTTCCGCATAATAATTAAGGTTGAATGGTACTAGTCTCGGATACAAGAGATGAATAAATTAATTAGCAATAAATTAATTTTATTCATGGATATTTATATCTTAAATACACGGAATAAATAATACTACCGGAGAAATATTATTTGATATAATATGGTTTAATATTGGGAGTGCAATTAATTTTATATAGTGGAAAATAGAATTAATTAATATTAATGGATTAATAGATTTGGGCTTGGGCTCAATTTAATCATTAATATTGGAAGCCCAATATTCCACCTCCTTAAGATCCCCTACGTAGCCTATAAAAGCACTACATGGTCTTCTCTATTCTCATAACTTGAAGATCACAATTCTAGAGAGAGAAAGTAGAGAGGGAGATCCATGGAGTTCGGAAGATCGTCGCCCACCCGACGTTCGAGCTAGTGCAAGGAATACGTGGGAAGATCTCAAGGTCATCGATTGATCTCGTTTCTCCGAACAACGAATCGAAGGTAAAATCGTTAAACACCCTTGATGATTTTATTCGATTATTTATTGAAAATACCGTAGAACCAAGATCCGAGGACGAACCCCGGAACGAGGTCGAACCGGGCGGTGGTGGCGAAGCCACCGGACCGCCGCGGCTCGAGGACCCCGTGGGGATCGAACCAAGAGCACCCCGGCTGGACGCCGGGGATGCGTGATCGAGGAGAACCCCGGCTGGACGCCGGGGTGCGATCGAACCCTAGGTTCGATCGCGGGGTGGCGGATGGTGCCGCCGCGGCTCGCTGGGCGAGCTGCCCCCCTCCCCGACGGCGGTGAGTCGCCGGACTCACCGCGGGTCGATCGCACGGCGCGATCGATCCATCGATCGTGAACCCCGCCTCGCGGGGGTTCGGCTGGGGGCGGGCCGCGTGCCTTCGGGTGCGTGGTCTCCAAAGGCCGGACTCCGGCGGATGAGTCGGCGTTCATGTGATCTCCGGCGAAGGGTTTGATCGGGTTATTGGTTTCCGCAAATTTAAATAACCCGGGATATCGAATTCCAACAATAAGCACATGTAAACAAACAATCAATTTAATGTCCGATATTATCTCCCTCAAATAATATCATTAAATTACTAATTGCGTCTAAAATCCCATCAGGTAAGGCAAGCCACGTGGTGTGGACGTTTACCCACCCAAATGATTTAGCAATTAGATTTTCTTTGGTCATACATCAATCATAGCGTAACTTCGTGGGGAAGAATACTATAACGCGTATCTAAGTGTAAACCATCACTCAGCACTAAAGTACATCGCTTGGAATTGCTACGTCACCGCAAGCCACGTGGTGTGGACGTTTACGACAATTTCACAACTCTTCACAATCACTTATAACTGTCTACATCAATTAATCCAAAATCCGTCAGCATAGCAAGCCACGTGGTGTGGACGTTTACTACACCAAGAGATTTTTATAATTGACTCCCAATTACAAGATCCATTCGATTTCGTAAATCAAGACTCGGAGAATCATAAGTGAAACTCGAAGTTTCTAACCAGTGATTCACCATGCGAGCGACCCTATCTCTCATAAATGAGGGAGCCGAGCAGACAATCGATCCACCTATCAAAGAATGGTACGAAGGTCTCTAATTTGTGTCATCCACACGACCAAGTGGCTCTAGCTCCATTCCACTCCCCGGGGTGAGAATGAGTCGACTTGAAGTCAGTTTCAGAAAGACAAATTAGGCATTGTTTGATAAACTTGATCAATGTTTCTTGTAAGAGGATTTACAAGAATTCTCCTCTAATGACTTGTCTATATGAACTTCGAAAGTCCATAAAAGTCACCAAGAGAACAGTGATGGAGACCATGGGAATGTTTCCATCCCCTCTCCCACTTAGCTTTTTACGATAAAGGGATACGCTATCTAGTGCATAAAATAAACACATATAGCATGCATGAAAGCAATAAAGCACATAGATCACATAGTCAAAATAATGCTAGAGAAATTATTTTTCCCGACTATCATGGCTTTATCTTCATATGCATCTTCTAGTCTTTAGTCTTCGTTTCTTGAATGCTCCATGTGACGAGAATATTAATTTCCAATATTTAAATCTATTTATTTTCAATTAATCCAAAAGTTACTTAATTCGAAAATTAAGTCAATTGAATATATCAAAAATAAAATTAAATATTATTAATATTTTTATTTATTTATTTTCCTATCTAATTCTATTAAATCTCTAGAATAATCTA
Organism: Euphrasia confusa; assembly: GCA_954870475.1. Lineage (NCBI taxonomy): Eukaryota > Viridiplantae > Streptophyta > Magnoliopsida > Lamiales > Orobanchaceae > Euphrasia > Euphrasia confusa. The sequence goes on from OX940951.1 coordinate 30,014,578, forward strand.
TCCAAGTAAAACTTGGAATATTCTAGAAGATATCTATAATAGAACAAGGAAATAAAATAAATTAGGACTTACTACTTTCCAAATTTCTTTTTACTCCTAATCCATGAATATTCCCATGAGTAGGAATAATCAAATAGGAAAAATAAATTTAGTACTAAATTAATTAAATTCCTAATCCATGAATAATTCCATGAAGGAAATAAATCAATAGGAATAAAATTAATTCCAATTAATTCTTTTCCTAATCCATGAGAGTTTCCAAAAGGAGAACACTCAAATAGGAAAAATCCGAATTAATTAGGAAAGTAATATCTTGGTAGAAGTGGCATGGGTTGGGAGACCCCATACCACCATACCATGATGGATCGGCCGGCCACTCGGGGAGGAGCGCCGCCGCCGCCTAGCCACGCCGGCTAGGCCATGGATCGATCTCCATCATGGGATCGATCCCAAGCCCTACTCTCTTCGTCACTTCTTCGTCTTCCGGCGATCGTCTCAACATCGAACCAACGTAAAATAAATTACAAAATTTAAATTACAATTCCGATATCGATTCTATACATGAAATCGACCCTATACATTTTCCGAAAAATAAAGAGTGTAATAATAAATCCTAAATTCGGTCAACCCCCGAATTTTTACTATTACAAACATTCAACCACACAAAACGAATCTCGACATGTCCGAGAGTTTAATAATCATGATAATTAATTAAAAACAATAATTAATTAAATCCAACCATGATAGCCGGAAATCCTGCAAGGTAGAACAATAATCGAACATATACATGAACACGAAACCAAACGCTCTGATACCAATTGCTGGGATTCGATGTCCCGGGCTATCAAAAAAAATTGCGGAACCGATAACCTGACCGAAAAACCCGTCGCCGGAGATCGCACGATCACCAACTCATCCGCAGGAGTCCGACCTTTGGAGACTACGCGCCCGAAGACACGCAGCCCGCCCCCAGTCGAAATCCCCCGCGAGTCGGAAATCACGAACGCGAACCTCACGCGAAGAACCGGGCTCGACAAGAGCGTCGCCGCGGGATGAACCCGCGGCTAAACCCTAGCCGAACCCCATCGCGGCTGGGGTTCGCGATCGCCGTGCATGGCGATCGCTAGGCTGCTCCGGCAGCCCCGGGCGGTGAGTCCGGCGACTCACCGCCATCACCGACAGGAGGGGGGACCACCAGTCGCGGCGCGAAGCCGCGACGGTCCCCGGCGATCGAGCTAGGGCTCGATCGCCCCAGCCGCGGCGTCCAGCCGCGGCCCTCTCTCCTTGCGCGCACCACCGGCGGAGGGAGGCCGGGGGGTTCGACCCGCCGTGGCACCAGCCCACGGCCGAACCCCCAGCGATCGACTTCACGTCGATCGCTTGCCCCGGCGTCCAGCCGGGGCTCCCCTCATGCCCACGCGCCGGCGGTCGAACCCTAGGGTTCGGCCGCCCCTTGTTCGATCCCGACGGGGATCGCGTGATCCCCGTATCCCGGTCTCGACGTTCCCGGATCGTCTTGTTCATGTACATATTACGATTAAACAAGCACAAATAATCATAGAAGGGGTTTCTCGATTATTACCTCGATTCGTTGTACGGAGAAACGAATCTTGTTGACGACCTTGCGTTCCTACGTATTCCTCGCACTTCTTCCGAACGTCGTGTGGGCGACGATCTATCGGATTCCTATGGATCTTCCTCACTCTTCAAGACTTTATGATTGGCGTAACTTAGGTTGTGAAAAGTGAAGACCATGTAGTGCTTATATAGGCTACGTAGGGGATCATAAGGAGATTAAATATTGGGCTTCTAATATTGAAAATTAAATTGGGTCCAACCCAAATCTATTAATTCTTATCAATATTAATTTTATTTATTTTCCACTATATAAATAAAATTGCACTCCCAATATTAATCCATATTATATCAAATAATATTTCTCCGATTAGTATTATTTATTCCGTGTATTTAAGATTTAAATATCCATGAATAAATTTATTTATTGCTCAATAAATAATATTCATATCTTATATCCGAGACTAGTACCGTTCAACCTTTATTATTGTGCGGAACGAATCCACTCATGAGGTTTACACAATAATTCCTTATTAACTCATCTCGGGGATATTATCAACCCTTCCGGGATACACTTTCCCGTCAAGTATTCACGGCATGTCATATATAAAATATAGCGACCCAATTTTACCGGTAATTAACCCAATAATTAAATCGGTTAATTCCTTTGGAAAATCAAAGTCTCTAATATTAAATATACACACCCGCAATAATATCGGGGATTAAGAATAAAATACTCCGAGATTTAAATTAATTATCCAAGGCAATCCTAATCAATAAATCTCAAGCTGATCCGCCCAATACACCAAGTGTACAAGTGTGATAAAATAATTAAGATAAATTATTTTTTCTCTCACACAACGACTATACCGATGGATTGGTCCGTGTCCATCTAGGTCGTGAGCAACTGTTCGATTAAATACGAGTAACCGATAGTATGATCTTCTGTGCGCCCAAGCACACCATACTAACTACAACGTATAAAATCTAGGACTATATTTTTTGCATAATTAATTAATAATAATTAAATGCAAATAATTGTTTATTAATTAAATAGGTTAAATTCTATGACCGGGAGTTTACCGATACTTAAATCTAGACATTAAGTACACAACTCCAACAAGTTACGCCAATCATAAAGTCTTGAAGAGTGAGGAAGATCCATAGGAATCCGATAGATCGTCGCCCACACGACGTTCGGACGAAGTGCGAGGAATACGTAGGAAGATCGCAAGGTCGTCAACAAGATTCGTTTCTCCGTACAACGAATCGAGGTAATAATCGAGAAACCCCTTCTATGATTATTTGTGCTTGTTTAATCGTAATATGTACATGAACAAGACGATCCGGGAACGTCGAGACCGGGATACGGGGATCACGCGATCCCCGTCGGGATCGAACAAGGGGCGGCCGAACCCTAGGGTTCGACCGCCGGCGCGTGGGCATGAGGGGAGCCCCGGCTGGACGCCGGGGCAAGCGATCGACGTGAAGTCGATCGCTGGGGGTTCGGCCGTGGGCTGGTGCCACGGCGGGTCGAACCCCCCGGCCTCCCTCCGCCGGTGGTGCGCGCAAGGAGAGAGGGCCGCGGCTGGGGCGATCGAGCCCTAGCTCGATCGCCGGGGACCGTCGCGGCTTCGCGCCGTGACTGGTGGTCCCCCCTCCTGTCGGTGATGGCGGTGAGTCGCCGGACTCACCGCCCGGGGCTGCCGGAGCAGCCCAGCGATCGCCATGCACGGCGATCGCGAACCCCAGCCGCGATGGGGTTCGGCTAGGGTTTAGCCGCGGGTTCATCCCGCGGCGACGCTCTTGTCGAGCCCGGTTCTTCGCGTGAGGTTCGCGTTCGTGATTTCCGACTCGCGGGGGATTTCGACTGGGGGCGGGCTGCGTGTCTTCGGGCGCGTAGTCTCCAAAGGTCGGACTCTTGCGGATGAGTTGGTGATCGTGCGATCTCCGACGACGGGTTTTTCGGTCGGGTTATCGGTTCCGCAATTTTTTTTGATAGCCCGGGACATCGAATCCCAGCAGTATCCCTTTGTTATAAAAAGCTAAGTGGGAGAGGGTATGGAAACATACCCATGGTCTCCATTGCTGCTCTCTTGGTGACTTTTATAAACTTTTGAAGTTTGTATAGATAAGTCATTGGAGGAGAGTTCTTGTAATTCCTCTTACAAGAAACATTGATTAAGTTTATCAAACAATGCCTAATTTGTCTTTCCAAAGCTGATTTCAAGTCGACTCATTCTCACCACGGGGAGTGGAATGGAGCCAAAGCCACTTGGTCATGTGGAGGACACAAATTAGAGACCTTCGTACCATTCTTTTATAGATGGATCGATTGTCTGCTCGGCTCCCTCATCTAATGAGAGATAGGGTTGTTCGCATGGTGAATCACTGGTTAGAAACTTCGAGTTTCACTTATGATTCTCCACGTCTTGATTTACAAGATCGAATGGATCAAGTAATTGGATTTCAATTATATAAATCTTTTGGTATAGTAAACGTCCACACGAACGTGGCTTGCTATACTGAATGGGATTTTAGAATAATTGATGTAGACAGTTATAGGGATTTGTGAAGGGTTGCGAGTTGTCGTAAACGTCCACACGAACGTGGCTTGCGTTGACGTAACAATTCTAAACGATTCGCCTTAGTACTGAGTAATGGTTTACACTTAGATACGCGTTATAGTATTCCTCCCAACGAGGTTACGCTGTAAGTGATGTATGACCGAAGCAAATCTAATTACTAAATCATTTGGGTGGGCAAACGTCCACACGAACGTGGCTTGCCTTACCCGATGGGATTTTAGATGTGATTAGTGGTTTAATGATATTATTAGAGGGATATAATATCGGATATTAAATCGATTGTTTGTTATTATATGTGCTCATAGATTATGGATGGCTTTGAACCCACTTTATGTGATACTTGAGGAATTTAACTCACTGGTCCCTAAATGTATTGATTGGAATAGAGATTTAGACATTGCATAGACTGTTAAAGAGTACAAGTTTGTACTCAGTGAGCTTTGTTCTCCCGAACCTACTAATGTCTCGACTGTTGAGGAAAGAACTGATTTTATCATGTTCAAACTCAAGGAGAAGTTTAGACATGACATAGGCGGCTAGACAAGAAGAGATGAGGATACTCATAAAGGCCAGTCGCTTCGAGGAAACGCTTAAACACGTTTTTGAGATGATTGACCTTTTGGACGAGTTGAGACGGAAATCGCAAGCTCTTGTAGCCAATGCCAAAGGTTTCGAACCTAAGGGCAAAACCGGGGGAAAAGGAAAAGCAAGCAAAGAAACCCAGTGGTCCTAAGTTTCTTGGATCACGAGATGGGACGAGAAAGCCAATAGGCAAGAGTTCTCGATGCAAACAGTCTGGGTACTGGAAGTCTGATTATCCTCTCTAAGAAAGTACGAAATCTTCTTTAGTCGTAAAACATAGTCAATGGTATTATCTACCGGAACCTGGTGTGTAGATATGGAACCACTGACGGTATGTGCATTTTTAATGCAAGGGTTCCAGGAAACCTAACGACTTAGAAAAGAAGAAATCGTAGTGTACATGGGCAATGCTGTAAAGGAGGCAGCTGTTGCAGTAGAGGACATTTTATAGGATTTCATTTTGAATTATTGCTTTTATGTACCTTTCAAATTAGAAAGAACTTTGTTCTGGATTTCTAATAAATAGATATTTTATTTCTTTTAATCATTTGATGGTTATAAGAAGAAATAATGATATTATCTATTTTGGTACATTAGCTAGCAATATATAAATGATGAATCCTGAGTCCACCACAATGCAACGAACCGTAGTATATATAACTCGTTTTACTGATAAGAGATTTCTTTATTAAATCAATTTTACTTGTGGATTCTTATGCTAAGTCATATTTATTCAAATAAGAAGTTCAAAGGTCGAAAATTGATCGTAAGATCAATTAAGTTGAAGGAGTGGACCTTCCGACCTAAGAATCTAATTTGGAAGATAACATGACTAAGCAATCCTTTATGGATATAAGATATAAGATCCGTACAAGTATAAGAATTGATTGACTCTGATGTGTGCAGACCTTTGTTTACTCAGACAATAAGGTACGAGTACTTCATTTTATGATTACTCGAAAGAATGGATTAGCATACCTGATGTGCCACAAAAGCAAAGTGTTTTGACAAGTCAATGGACACTAGGCAATTGTGGAGAACCTTCAAGGTATATCCATTTATAGCCTGCGATTTGATCGCGGAGGCAAGTACCTGTCTGAGGAATGCATGGCATACTAATCAGAGATTGGGATTTGATCCTAAATGACTACACCATACACTCTTGTGTAGAAATGGTGCGTCGGAAATAAGAAATGGAACTCTTATAGAAATAGTAAAAGCATGAGTTATACGGAACTACCTATGTTCTATGGATATGTCTGGAAACAATGGCGCATTCAATGCGGTTGTAGAATATCCTAGAAGAACAAAAGATGTGTGTTCAATAGTACTATGAACCAGAAGGACGTTATAAGTTCTAACGCCCGGTTCTTAGAGGAAGACTATTAGATGAACCACAAGCCCAAAGTGACGTAATACTTTGAAATGAGAGAGAGAGATTAAGACTTAGAACCAGTCGAACCGAGTAGCGGTACACCACTAACTGCACCTACTGTTATTACTGTTTATACACCGGAATGCCGTTGTAGTGGGAGGTTGTGTGACAACCGAAGATATTCATAAGACTAAGAGAGTCTTCGGACTCTGGACCTAGTATACATGAAATCGATCCCTGGATCTACATAGAGGCAGTACTAGATCTAAATGTGCTCTCTTAGAAAGCAATAAGGTTTATTGCTAAGAGGCAAGATCATTTAAAGTACAAGCTTAGTTGATCCATTTATGGATTGGAACAAAGCATTGAGTTTGTGGTACTTGCAAGTTGATGAGATAGTCCATTTTATGGATTCATCAAAGCATAGACGAATAATGTGTATTGGAAACGTGATGGAAACAAAGTGGTGTTTCTCGGGTTTTTATGTAGATAACATTTTATCATTGGCAACAATGTAAAGATGTAATCAGACATGAAATGATGGTTGTCTGGATAAATCATTATGAAAGATATAGGAAGAAGTTGTGCTTCTCCTGGACATCTTACATATATATGATTATAGTTCGTTTTAACATGCAAGATTCCGAGAAAGGTTCGTTACCTTTCAGATACGGAATGCATCTATCTAAGGATATGTGTTTTGGAACACAAAAGGAGATAGAAGCAATTAAAGCGGTTTCCTACACTTGGAGTGTGGAAAGCTTAATAAATGCGATGTTAAAAACGAGAACCTGATATCTGCTATGCGGCTAGTATAGTGGGAGGATATCAAGGTAGAGTCCTGGAAAGGAATACTCGACTGCTGTAATGAACATTTTAAGTACTTTCGAAGTACTGGAAACTATGTTCTGGATTACGGAGCAAACAAGCATTTCCTTTGGATTACATTCTCTTAGATTTCTAATCGAATGAGGACCAGTGTAAGTCGATATCAGGCTATGTGTTTCACTATTGAAGGAGAAGGAGTTTTAACATGGAAGAGTGATAAGCACGATGCTTTTCGGACTCTGCCATGAGTAACCAAATAGCCGCCTCAGAGGCAGCGGAAGTTTTGGTATAGCTCCGGGATAATCTCTGGGACTTAGATGTTTCTCGTAAGAGGAATTACAAGAACTCTCCTCCAATGACTTATCTATACAAACTTCAAAAGTTTATAAAAGTCACCAAGAGAGCAGCAATGGAGACCATGGGTATGTTTCCATACCCTCTCCCACTTAGCTTTTTACAACAAAGGGATACGCTATCTAGTGCATAAAGTAAACACATGTAGCATGCATACATGTAATAAAGCACATAGTATTATCATATAATCAAAATAATACTAGAATATTATTTTCCGACTATTATGGCTTTATCACATCTCCGTACGCATCTTCTAGTCTTCAGTCTTCGTTTCTTGAATGCTCCATGTGACGAGAATATTAATTTTCAATATTTAAATCTATTTATTTTCAATTAATCCAAAAGTTACTTAATTCGAAAATTAAGTCAATCGAATATATCGAAAATAAAATTAAATATTATTAATATTTTTTATTTAGTTTTATTTTCCTCTTCTACTCCATTAAATCTCTAGAATAATCTATCCAAGACCCACTTGGAATATTCTAGAAGATTTCCATAATAGAATAAGGAAATAAAATAAATTAGGACTCTTCTACTTTCCATAATTAATTAATTTCCATCTAATGAAAATTCCCAAGAATAGGAATAATCAAATAGGAAATAAATTAATATTAAATTAATTAGATTCCTAATCCATGAATATTTCCATAAAATAGAAATAATCAAATAGGAATCCTAATTAATTCCAAATTGATTCTTTTCCTTATCCATGAGAGTTCCAAAAAAAATAGGAGTACTCAAAAATAAAAAATCCGAATCAATTAGGAAAGTAAATTTCCGGTAGGAGTAGCATGGGTTGGGAGACCCCACGCCACCCCCACCTCGACCGACCGCCGCCTAGGGCACGCCGCCGCCGCCCGGCCCACGCGCCACCACCACTGGTGGCCGGCGTGGCCGAGACTCCCACGGACAGCCCCTCGTTGGGCCGAGGGTCGATCGATCCTCATGGGATCGATCATGGGGATTGATCGATCCCCGGTCCTTCGTCTTCTCGTCACTTCGTCTTCTCCGGGGTCTTCGATTCATCGATCCAATCGCAAAATAGGTTACATAATCTAAATTACAATTCCGGTATCGATTCTATACATGAAATCGACCCTATACAATTTCCGGAAAAACATAGAACGTAATAATAAATCCTAAATTCGGTCAACCCCCGAATTTTTACTATTACAAGCATTCACCACCAAAAACGAATCTCGACATGTCCGAGAGTTTAATCAAACCAACAATCATGACAAAATAAATTAAACGAGTAATTAATCAAGCCATAATAGTCGGAACCCTGCAAGGTAGAACAATTTTATAGAAAAATACCGCGAACGTAAACCACGCTCTGATACCAATTGTTGGAATTTGATATCCCGGGCTATTTAAAAATATGCGGAAACCAATAACCCGATCAAACCCTTCGCCGGAGACCACACGAACGCCGACGAACGCGCCAGAGTCCAGCCGAGGAGACCACGCACCCGAAGGCACGCGATCGCCCCCAGCCGAACCCCCGCGTCGCGGGGATCATGCGATCACCGATCGCATGCAAGCGATCGGTCGGGAGGGGCTGCCCAGCAGCCCCCGCGGCGAGTCCGGCGACTCGCCGCCGCCTGGGGTGGCCCGCCTCCAGCTGGGCCGTCGTGCCCAGCAGCTGCCCGCGATCGATCGTTTGATCGATCGCGCCCCGGCGTCAAGTCGGGGATCGTCCCATGCCCACGCCGCCGAAACCCTAGGTGGGCGACCGCCGTGGTCCGGTGGCTTCGCCACCACCACGCGTTCGTCCTCCTTAGGGGTTTCGTACCTCGGATCTTCGTTCTACGGTATTTTCAATAATTCGAATCAAATAAAATCATAAAGGATGTTTAGATTTTATACCTTCGATTCGTTGTTCGGAGAAACGAAATCAAACACCTTTGAATCTTCCCACGTATTCCTTGCACTCCGTTCGAACGTCGGGTGGGCGACGATCTATCGAACTCCTATGGATCTCCTTCAACTCTCTAGAACTATCAAGTATTGATATTCTTGTCTTATGATTTATGAAGGCCATGTAGTGCTTTTATAGGCTACGTAGGGGATCTAAAGGAGCTGGAATATTGAGCTTCTAATATTGGAGATTAAATTGAGCCAAGCCCAAATCCATTAATCCTTACCAATATTAATTTTATTTATTTTCCACTATATAAATAAAATTGCACTCCCAATATTTACCCATATTATATCGAATAATATTTCTCCGGTTAGTATTATTTATTCCGTGTATTTAAGATTTAAATATCCATGAATAAAATTTATTTATTGCTTAATAAATTTATTCATCTCTTGTATCCGAGAATAGTACAACTCAACCTTATTTATTATGCGGGAACAAATCCACTCGCGAGGTTTACATAATAAATCCTTATGAGCTCATCTCGGGGATATCATCAACCCTTCCGGGATACACTGTCCCTTCAAGAATTCACGGCATGCCATATATAAAATATAGTGACCCAACTCAACCGGTAATTAACCCAATAATTAAATCGGTTAATTCCTTTGGAAAATCAAAGTCACTAATATTAAATATACACACCCGTAATTGTTTCAGGGATTAAGAATAAAATACTCCGAGACTTTAATCAATTATCATAGTGCAATCCTAATTGATAAGTCTCAAGCGATCCGCTCAATACACCAAGTGTACAAGTGTGATAAAATAATTAAGATAAATTATTTTCTCTCTCACACAACGACTATACCGATGGATTGGTTCGTGTCCATCTAGGTCGTGAGCAATTGTTTGATTAAATACGAGTAACCGATAGTATGATCTTCTGTGTGGGCCCGACACACCATACTAACTACAACGTATAAAATCCAGGACTATAATTTGCATGTATTTAATTAACAATAATTAAAAGCAAATGAATGTTCATTATTAATAGGTTAAATGCTATGACCGGGAGTTTACCGTTACTTAAATCTAGACATTAAGTACACAACTCCAACACTCGCCTCCGCGATCAGATCGCAGGCATTTTATGGATTTACCATGAAGGTTCTCCACAAGAGGCTTGAATTCCTTGAACTTGTCAAAGGATTCACTCTAGCGGCGCATCAGGTATACAAATCCATACCTTGAATAATCATCAGTAAAAGTGATGAAATATTCGTACCCTCCTCTTGCCTGGGTAGACATAGGTCCGCATACATCAGAGTGAATCAAATCCAATACTTGCTCGGATCTTCGTCCTTTACCAGAAAAAGAACTCTTGGTCATTTTGCCCTCCAAACAGGATTCGCAGGTTGGAAGGTCCTCTCCTTCAACACCACTGATGAGGCCATCAGCTTTCAACCTTTGAATTCTATTCGAATTAATATGACCTAGCCTTAGATGCCACAAGTATAATTGATTCATTTTAGAAGGTTCCTTTCTCTTATTGGTGTTCGTAGATGTTTTATTACTCTCGGTTGGTTGCATCGTGTTAGACTCAGGATTTAGTACATACAAATCATCTATCAAAGTACCAGAACAGATAATTTCACTATTTCTTCTTATGACCACGGAGTGATCAAAAGAAACAGAATACCCATTCAGAATTAGCTTAGAAACCGAAATTAAATTCTTTCTAAAATTCGGTACATAAAGACAATTCTGTAAAACTAAAACCCTATCACTACTAAAGCGTAAGTGAACGTCTCCCACTGCAACAACCGCCACCTTCGCGGCATTGCCCATGTAGACCACGATCTCTCCCTCTCTAAGTCTCCGGGATTCCTGGAACCCCTGCAATGAATTGCAGATATGGTCAGTGGCGCCCGTATCTACACACCAGGTGATGGTAGATATCACCGCTGACAATGTTTCAGTGACTAAGGAAAATTTCGTACCTTTGATGAGAGGACAATCAGACCTCCAGTGCCCAAACTGCTTGCATCGAAAGCATCTGCCTAATGGCTTGCTTCTCCCAATCCATGGTTCGAAACCACTGGGCTTTTTTGCGCTCTTTTCCTTTAGCCTTGCCACAAGAGCTTGTGATGTCCTTAACTTACGCACAAACTCCACTTTCGCCGAATCCTTTTTAAGAGACTCGTTGAGAGGGAATTCAGTGAGTATGTTAATCACCTCTTGCCCGGCTTCCACGCTATGTCTCAACATCGCCCTGAGGTCATTCTTAATGTCCTCATCAGTTGGGACAACAATGGATTCGGAAAGCTTAACAGTCTGAACAATGTCCAGATTTCGTTCCCAATCATTACTATATGGAACCGGTGAGTTTTCATCCTTAAGTATATCACAAAGTGGGGTCACAGTCATTCTTAACCTATAAGCACATAAAACAAACAAACAATTTAATACCGATATAATCTCCCTCAAATAATATCATTAAATCACTAATCACATCTAAAATTCCATCATGTATGGCAAGCCACGATAGTGTGGACGTTTACCCACCCAAACGGTTTCGCAATTAGATTTGCTTCGGTCGTACATCATCAATAGCGTTACTTCGATGGGAAGGATACTATGAAGCGTACCTAAGTGTAAACCATTACTCAGTACTAAGAAGTTCGTTTGGGACTCGCATATCACCGCAAGCCACGATAGTGTGGACGTTTACGTTGACACACGGATCCTTTACTCCCTTCTATAACTGTCTACATCAATCGATCCAAAATCCCATTCAGTGCAGCAAGCCACGATAGTGTGGACGTTTACTACACCGAAAGATTTTTACAATTGACTCTCAATTACTTGATCCATTCGATTTTTGTAAATCAAGACGCGGAGAATCATAAGTGAAACTCAAAGTTTCTTACCAGCGATTCACCATGCGAACAACCCTATCTCTCATAAATGAGGGAGCCGAGCAGACTATCGATCCACCTTCAAAAGGATTGTACGAAGGTCTCTAATTTGTGTCCTCGACATGACCAAGTGGCTTTGGCTCCATTCCACTCCCCGGGGTGAGAATGAGTCGACTTGAAATCAGCTTTGGAAAGACAAATTAGGCATTGTTTGATAAACTTAATCAATGTTTCTTGTAAAAGGAATTACAAGAACTCTCCTCCAATAACTTATCTATATAAATTTCGAAAGTTTATAAAAGTCACCAAGAGAGCAGCAATGGAGACCATGAGAATGTTTCCATTCCCTCTCCCACTTAGCATTTTACAATAAGGGATACGCTATCTAGTGCATAAAGTAAACACATATAGCATGCATACATGTAATAAAGCACATAGTATTATCACATAATCAAAATAATACTAGAATATTATTTTCCGACTATTATGGCTTTATCACATCCCCGTACGCATCTTCTAGTCTTCAGTCTTCGTTTCTTGAATGCTCCATGTGACGAGAATATTAATTTCCAATATTTAAATCTATTTATTTTTAATTAATCCAAAAGTTACTTAATTCGAAAATTAAGTCAATTGAATATATCAAGAATAAAATTAAATATTATTAATATTTTTTATTTATTTTTATCTTCCTTTTCTACTCCATTAAATCTCTAGAATCCTATCCAAGACCCACTTGGAATATTCTAGAAGATTTCCATTATGGAATAAGGAAATAAAATAAATTAGGACTCTTCTACTTTCCATAATTAATTAATTTCCATCCATGAAAATTCCCAAGAATAGAAATAATCAAATAGGAAATAAATTAATTCCAATTTAATTCTTTTCCTATTCCACGAGAGTTCCTAAAAATAAGAACACTCAAAATAGGAAAACCGAATTAAAAAGGAAAGTGGGATCTTGGTAGGAGTAGCATGGGTTGGGAGACCCCACACCACCCCACCTTGATCGACCGCCGCCTAGGGCTCACCGCCGCCGCCGCCCAGCCCACGCGCCACCACCACTGGTGGCCGGCGTGACCGGAACTCCCGCGGACAGCCCCTCCCCTTTCGGCCGTGGGTCGATCGATCCTCATGGGATCGATCATGGGGATTGATCGATCCCCGATCCTTCGTCTTCTCGTCACTTCGTCTTCTCCGGCGGTCTTCGATTCATCGATCAAACGTAAATAAATTACAATAATTTAATTTACAATTCCGGTATCGATTCTATACATGAAATCGACCCTATACATTTTCCGGAAAAACGAAGAACAATAATAATAAACCTAAATTCGGTGAAGCCCCGATTTTTTTACTATTACAAGCATTCACTACCAAAAACGAATCTCGACACGTCCGAGAGTTTAATAATCCAACATAAATATGACAAAATAATTAACGAATAATTAACTAAGCCATAATAGTCGGAAACCCTGCAAGGTAGAACAATTTTATCGAAAATACCGCGAACGTAAACCACGCTCTGATACCAATTGTTGGAATTCGATATCCCGGGCTATTAAAATTTGCGGAAACCATAGCCCGATCAAAAACCTCATCGACGGATTACACGAACACCACGTACGAGCTGGAGCACGGACCGAACGCACGGCACGGCCGAAGCCGCGCGCACGCCCAGCCCGAGCCCCCGTCCGCGGGGCTCATGCGATCGAACGATCGCGTCCCACGCGATCGGCTGGGGCTGCATGGGCAGCCCCCGCGGCGAGTCCGGCGACTCGCCGCCGCCTGGAGGTCCCCACCATCGAGGTGGGGTGGAGCGCGGCACTAGCCCGCGCTCCAGCGATCGATCATCGTGATCGATCGCACGTCCTCGGCCCAGCCGAGGTGTTGCCTCTGTGCGCGCCTCGAAACCCTAGGGTCGAGCGCCGGTGGTCTGGCGGTTCACACCGCCACCACCGGTTCGTCCCACGTTTCTCGGTTCGATGCTCGGATCTTGGTTCTACGGTATTTTCAATAATAATCGAATAAAATCATAAAGGGCGTTTAGATTTTATACCTTCGATTCGTTGTTCGGAGAAACGAGATCAGGATGACCTTTGAATCTTCCCACGTATTCCTTGCACTCGTTCGAACGTCGGGTGGGCGACGATCCTCCGAACTCTATGGATCTCCTTCACGAACTCTCTAGAATATCAAGTATGATAATCTTGTCTTATGATTTGTGAAGACCATGTAGTGCTTTTATAGGCTACGTAGGGGATCTAAAGGAGGTGGAATATTGGGCTCCCAACATTAATGATTAAATTGAGCCCAAGCCGAAATCTATTAATCCATTAATATTAATTAATTTATTTTCCACTATATAAATTAATTGAACTCCCAATATTAAACCATATTATATCAAATAATATTCTCTCCGGTAGTATTATTTATTCCGTGTATTTAAGATTTAAATATCCATTAATAAAATTTATTTATTGCTCAATAAATTTATTCATCTCTTATATTCGAGAATAGTACCACTCAACTTTATTATTATGCGGGAACAAATCCACTCGCGAGGTTTACATAATAAATCCTTATGAGCTCATCTCGGGGATATTATCAACCCTTCCGGGATACACTTTCCCGTCAAGTATTCACGGCATGTCATATATAAAATATAGTGACCCAACTTACCGGTAATTGTCCCAATAATTAAACCGGACAATTTCTTTGAAAAATCAAAGCCACTTATACTAAATATACACATCCGCAATAGTATCGGGGATTAAGAATAAAATACTCTGAGAGTTTAATCAATTATCACAGGCAATCCTAATTGATAAATCTCAAGCGATCTGCCCAATACACCAAGTGTACAAGTGTGATAAAATAATAAAGACAAATTATTTTCTCTCTCACACAACGACTATACCGATGGCTTGGTCCGTGTCCATATAGGTCTTGAGCAACTGTTCGATTAAATACGAGTAACCGATAGTATGATCTTCTGTGTGACGGCGCACACCATACTAACTACAACGTATATAATCTAGGACTATAATTTGCATATATTTAATTAACAATAATTAAAAGCAAATGAATGTTTATTTATTAATAGATAAATGCTATGATCGTGAGTTTTTCCGTTACTTAAATCTAGACATTAAGTATACAACTCCAACACGCACAACGCCGGAGATCCCGTCTCCGTCCAACTTCAAACCAGACCCGCTGTACCGCCGCCACCGTCCAATTTCTGCCGAGGCCCACCATCATCGCACTAGCGGCGCGCTTCAACTCCAATTCGAGCGTCGTTGGACCTTCACACCGACCCAGACGTCCCCTCCGGTGCGCCGTTTTGCTCGTATTTTGGGTTAAGACAAATTTAGGGAGAGAAATTGGAGGACGAGAGAATCAGGGTTCTTGCTATTTAGGATTGAGGATTTTTCATTCTCTTTCGTTTTCGCCGGTTGGAACCCATTAAAAAAAATAGATTTTTGATTTTTTTGTTTAATTAATTAGTAAATTGCCTGACGTGGCAATTTTAATTATTTTTTAAATAACATTATGTACAGCAGGTTATGACGCGTGTCATAGCAAATCGGCGATCGTCGGTTGGGAAACCAAGTCATCGGTTGACCGGTCAAAATTGAAAATTTCGTTAGAAAGGACTAAATCGGATAAAAGTTTGAGTTGTGTCATAGCAAATCGGCGATCGTCAGTTTGGGAAACCACGTCATCGGTTGATCGGTCAAAATTGAAAATTTCGGTTAGAAAGGACTAAATCGGACAAAAATTTGAGTTATATGAGATTAAATTGAAAATGTGTAACTACATGATACTAAATCGAGAATGACTCAACTTTATGGGAACAAAATAAAAATTCTCCCCATTAAAATAGCATGATTTTTTCTTAGTGAACTGTATTTTTAACCTCAAACACAAAACAAAAAAACACTGATACTATTAAATTTTTTTTTTACATACATTTTTTTTAACTAATTACTTATATATTTTTTTATTAATTACTTATAAAGTAATTATAAAACACAAAAAAATACTACTTCCTTCTCGAGATTTACAAAGAAAGTGCAATATTTTCCGGCAAGAGGTAATTCGCCCAAGTGGCGGACGGAAATAATTGAGATGAGCTGCAAACAATACTGCAAAACAAATATCGTAACTAAAGGCCCGCCAACCATAATTGTTTCCTTAGTTCCTCCCACATTCTGATTCTATAAAGATCAACTCGCCCGCTGCTGTCCATTCATTTCTTCCCATATGGAGTATATTTTTTAATTTATATTGGGGGTTGAGGCTTAAGAAATAGGGAAAAGATTAATATTCCTAATATGTATCTGGGATTTGAATTATACTCGTTTAATTACATTTGTAACCTTTTTGTCCTCTTCAACTTTCAGCCTTAAAAAAATAACACAATAAGTAATGATATAATAAACCCTGAAATCAGCTGTGAACAATTCTCCGCACAGCGTGCGTGTTTGTGTGTGTGTGAGAGAGAGATAGATAGATGGGGAAATCAGCAAGAGAGCATCTGAGCCGATCCTTAAACGAGCACCTCAACACCATACACGAAACTATGCAGGTTTTCTCAATTTTTAATATTATTACCAGATTAATTTTAGGGTTTAGGGTTTTGTTTTGTTTGAGATTGAGATTGAGTTGTGGCTTAGGTGTTGGCTCAAACGCCGCCTCCGTCGTCTCTCGAAAAAGTGAGCTGGAATGACGTCATTGGAATGGGGGAACGAGTATCCAAACAAGCCACCACTGGTCAATTCTCTTTTTTCTTTTCAAATCTCTTCTTGCTGTTGAAATCATGATTTAGTACTAAATCTCTGTATACTAATTAGTGAACCTAATTTTCGATCAAATGTAGGATCTCATGGTTGTGTTTATGCCATTAATGATTGCTCAACAAATTTGACACTTCAGTTTTATCTTTCGCGAAGTGTCTATGAATCGTTTGATTAGTTGGACTCTACGACTGTTTTATAAAACTATGAAAGCTTTTTCGGTTGTCCCCGTTAACTTTTCAATTGTCGTTTGACATCAATTTATGCCTTTATCACATCTACTGATTTATTCAGGCGTATTTTCAACGATAAGCCGTTTGTAAGTTCAAACGAAACACTTGGCATACATTTTTGCAGCTCCATGTTTAACTTCAATTAAAGAGAAAAAAGGGACAATCTTCATTTATATTAGGCATTGGACGATTATCTTATAAAAGGATCACGTTCAAGCAACATATATATATAATTTTATTTTTTCATGGGAGTTCAGTTGGGATGCTTTACGCTGGAGACGCCACTGGAGTTAAAGCCCTCGAAGAAAACATGTCTGAATACTTCAATATGCTGCAAGGGCTCCTTTTGCTCTCCCATGGAAGCTCAGTGGGAGCAGGACCAACTCTTTCTTCGTGCATTCATAAAGCTGTAAAACAAGTTGTAGATGCCAGTTTCATGCTACTACGAGAAGCAGTCTCTTCATATGGTACATTTTTTCATTACATATGTATATTATGCTCATGTATTTTGTACATATATACATACTGTTTATCAATAAGGTAGTTTTTGTCATAATTTCTATGTCTATTTTCCCAAATTTTGACTATCAGGTATGTATCGACACTATATTTTATAAAGAATGTAGAAAGGGAGAATATAATTTCATCAATCATCTTATAATCCTTGTGTTGTCTTCTGGCGCAGTCAAAGCACTCAGAACAGTCTATTGATAGAATTGAAGTATTTTATTCAGAATAAGTTGATCATAGTTTCTTTTTAATAAGTTTCAAGAGTGCGTTTGATTGAGATTATAAGCTTTTTTTAACATCTTATAAGCTTATAAATTCGTTTGGCATCTTTTAAAAAACCACTTTTTATAATGAGTTTATAAGCTCCATGATTAGGAACGTTGAAAGACCAAAAGAACTTATACGTCAGTCATTTTGTTTTATTCAATCAATTCAACAACTTATTGTTCTAATAAGGTCTTACATCTTATTATTTATTTATTTATTTCTGTAATAATTATGAACTTGGTGGTACTTTTGCCATGTTTTAACTCTTACCCTCCTGAAATGAATTTACAGGATCACCAGGCAATTCTCAGAAAAACACAGTTCCGCAGCTTGTAGGTGCTGTATGGGAAGCTTGTTCCTCTCTGAAGAAATCTCCATCTACAAATGTGACTGCCATCGGACGAGCCATAACACAAACCGCTGTCTCCATTAAAGATGTTCTACGTGAAATCAAGGAACTCAAAGAATCTTCACACGGGGAAGAAATATCGGCAGAATCGGATGACAATAAATCCGACGGTCATGATTCATGCGATGGTGACCTAGGCAACGACTTGTCGCCCAAAGAGATGAAAATTGCTCGGTTAACCATCGCGATCGTTTCTGAATTATTGGTGGTTGTTAAAGAATTAATTCGGTCCATTACAGGGTTGCTTCGTGAGGGAAATAATGACGATACTACTGTAGATGCTTTGGAGAAGCTCTTGAAATTATGCAGAGGGAATGGAGTACAAGTAGATGATCTCGGGGCGTGCCTTTATCCGCCTCAAGAGGTTTCTGCAATTAAGGTGGCACTGGGGAAGATCTCGAGTATCAGCGATGAAATAGAAGTGGAGATGAGAAATATCGGAGGTCTTACAGATGGGTTTATCAAGTCTTGCAGTGGTTTGCAGAGTTCGTTGGGAGAGTTGGAACGCGAACTAGGTGCAAGTGATCTTTCCCAAGAAATGGAGGGTCTTGTAGTGAGTGATGATTGAAGGAGTGTTTGGTTTTGTATGAACTTTATTCAACAGTTGTGAGTTTTTGAATTTTGATATTGGATCCCCATACTAATGTGATTAGTGGAGTTCATTTTTAGAATTTATTTACTGGTCTCATAAATAAAATGTAGTTGAAACTCAAAATTCATTCTGTGACCTTTATACATTTATATGTGTGAATGTACACTTGAAATCTTATACAGTAGATTATAATTACTTGTATTCCTATATAACTTGCATTAGACCGACAAACCAGACGATGATCATCGCCCAAGAAGCTTAACCATGGAGGCACCACCCAAGTATAGACCCATAAGTGGGCCAGCAAGTAGCATTTGAGTAAGGGGGTCGGTCGATGGAGTGAGCACAGCAGCTGCAACCACCGACCCTACAACCACGTATCTCCAAATGGACAGCATTTGTTCCGATGAAACCAAACCAAGTTGTCCGAGTAGCAGTTGTACAACCGGAACCTGTTATAAAAATAGGAAATTTTTCAAGTACAACAATGTTTTAAAAGTTGAGGGTAAATTACAAAAACTCCCCACTGGTCTTCAAAGATAATTACATAAAAGGAATGATGACAAAAATACCCCTGAAATTTCTGGTATTTACAAAAAAAAGGGGTTATTTGGAAAATTTAGAATACTTGAGGGATGTAAGATGTAAGACATGTGCTATATGTAAAAATAAATAGTAAAATCAGCTATTTTTATTGGATCCACAGGATGGCAGGTGAAAAATGAAAGTTGGGCATAAACTCAAAGGGTATTTTTTCCTGAAATTTTGCAGAACCTCAAGAGTAGTTTTTGTAATGATTCATTAAATAAACATAAAGGGGCAACTTGTAATTTTGCAAGAACTGTTTTTTTTGTAGTAATGCCGCAACATACAATTATAAGTTTACCTGGAAAGACAACCCAGTGCTAAACATGAGCACGAGAACAAACTCAAAGTACTGATCGATGGACCAAAGGGACTCGACAACTCCTTCCGCATAACTAACAAAGAACGTCAAGGCTGCCGGAGTTAGAACATAATAAGAGAAGATTATACCGGTGTAGAAAAGGACGGACGACCCTAAGACGATGGGCCCCAGAAATCTTCTCTCTGACTTTGTTAGACCGGGAACAATAAAAGCTATGATCTCATAGACAATTACAGGGCTTCCTAATAGAAGGCCACAGTATCCCGATACCTGCATAAATTAAGCATGATATCATTATTACTATCAAATGCGATAAGAAACCATTTCAATACAAACTTTAGGGTGAATTACATATACCGTCCTTGAGGTATAATCCAATTACAAAAAAGCGTGTATTTCAAAATTGGAGCAACCTAAACGAAAGTATCACATGAATGAACAATTTACGGTTAATTACAAGAAGTAACATTGGGGTTCGATCTAATTACAAAAACTCACATCACACACATGTTAGAAGTCACTTCATCTAAAAGCTCGAAATGTTAGAGAAGTTTGGCAACTTGACATTTATATTAGTTGGTCGAATATATTCTCCAATAACACACAAAGAAAAAAAAAAGAACTACCTTTTCATCCTTACTAAGAATACACAAGGACATTTCATTTTTTCTGAACTAGCAAAAACTAAATCCGAAACCCCACGCTTCACATTTATAAAATATTACGGTTATACACTTAATATTAACACTTCATCAAACCTATGGGTTATTTTTTTGATAATTTTGAGAGTTAGCTAACAACTAATAAACATAATAAAAGGAATTTGAAAAGTACCTTCAAGGCTTTCACTAATCATCTGAATTTTCAATATAATGAAGATATAAAAGCTAAAGGTAAAACAAAATCGCCATGATTAGATCTAATAACCTTCAAAGAAGTGAAGAAAAATTCTCCAGGAGCTAACTGCAAGAACCGAACACCTTGTTCCCTAACCGGAGCCTCAAGAACCATAATGAGATCCTTTGAGAAGGCAAAACAACCAGTGATAGCAGCTCCGACGGCCAAAACCGACACGAAAATTCTGTTTCTCAATTCCTCCAAATGGTCATAAATGCTCATTTCTTGATCGTCCGGGAGAAGCTCTTTACTGGGGTAAAGAAAATTGTAAATAGAACTATTTCCATCTTCTAACTCACCGTTCAGAAAAGGGGGTTCTCTTGCCTCCTCACTAGAAACTGAAAAAGAGAAAAAAAAAATCTTTTTTTCATGAATCAGTTTAACCATAAATCTTTAACCGAAAAATGAATAGCCCACAAATTCATTACCACCGATAAAACAAATACAATCACGGTAAAAAAGATTGCTAAAAACAAGATTGAATATTTACCGAGTGTATCCTCAAAAGCAGAGGCAGCTCCATTTCCAATCGCATCTCGCTGATTTTCAAGAGCAGGGCAAATGATTCTGGTAAATTTTTTTAAGGGTTTCGTGTTGTGGAAGCCCACTGAGACGGGCTTGGTTTTCTTGAAATTAGAATTAAAGCACGTGAAGCAGAGGGTGCTTCTGTAGAGGTTTGAATTGTAGATTAGAGCTCCCATTGCTGCAATATTTTTTTCAAGATGATTGGCCTGTGTGGGCTTGCGGGCGATATGTTCGTGGGTGCGGAGTTTAGCGCATTTTAGTGCTGCTTTCTATTAAATTAAAATAATTATTTATATTAAAAATAATCAATAAAATATAAATAATAGAAGAACCCTTTTTTATTCTTTTGTGATAATATGTTATATGGTAGAAACTCCATACAGTCATATCGTTGTAACCGAGAAAATATATTACTATAGAGTTATTCTTATGCAGAGTTTTATAAAATAAAAATCCATACAGTATCATCGTTGTAACCGGGAAAATATATTACTATAGAGATTCCGATCGTCAGGACATCCTAAACGTACCACGAGGATAGCCCGAATGCCCGAGCACCATGGCCGAAGCCATGGGCATGCGCGCGGGATCCCTGTGAAGTGCTACGGGGCTGCTCGCAGCAGCCCGTGGCTGCCCAACTGCTCCCCGCAGCGAGCCCTGGACGTGGCTCGCATCGCATGCGAGTCCGCTGCGGGAAAACCCGCAGCTCGCTGCGAGCCCGTCCAGGCGATCGAGCGCGAGTTCGATCGAGCCCTCGGCTGCCCCAGCCGAGGCTTCCTCGCGCCTAGAGATCTCGCCGGAGATCTCCAAGTCGCCGGTGGTCCGACGGTTCACGACCGCCACCGCCCGGCTCATCCCTGGTTCTCGGATCTTAGTTCTCGCTATTTTTACGATAATAAATCTCTTTAAAATCGTAAGGGGATTTCTATGATTTTACCTTGTTTCTCGTTTGCCAGAAAATCGAGATCGATTATCTTGTGATCGTAGCACATATTCTTTGCACTAGCTTGAACGTCAGGGTGGGCGACGAGCTTCCAAGCTTCTACGGATCTCCTTCTCTCTCTAGAATCCTCCTATGGATTTCTTGTATGATGATCAAGAGAATAGAGAAGACCATATGAATGCCTTTATAGACTACGCAGGGGACCTTAAGGAGGTGGAATATTGGGCTCACAATAAAATTAATTAAATTGAGCCCAAACACAAGTCTATAAATTAATCCATTAATTATATTTAATACCACTATATAAATATAATTGCTACTCTCAATATTAAACCATATTATATCAAATAATATTTTCTATAGTATTATTTTATTCCATGTGTTTAAGATAGAAATGTCCATGATTTAATTTAATTTATTGCTAATTAAATTTATTCACTTCTTTAATTTCGAGAATAATACCACTCAACTTTATTATCATGCGAATTAAATCTTCTTGCAAGGTTTACATGATATTCCTTATGAGCTCATTTTGGGGACATTATCAACCCTTATCGGGACACATTTGATGGAGTAGTATACTTAATGTCTAGATTTAAGTGATCTGAACTCCTTGTACACTTTCATTTATCTATTAATAAATAAACATTCATTTGCTTTTAATTATGTTTAATTAAATAAATGCAAATTATAGTCTTAGATTATATACGTTGTAGTTAGTATGGTGTGCGTCGTCACACGGAAGATCATACTATCGGTTACTCGTATTTAATCGAACAGTTGCTCACGACCTAGATGGACACTGACCAAGCCATCGGTATAGTCGTTGTATGAGGGAGAAAATAATCGGTCTTGATTATTTTAGCATACTTGTACACTTGGTGTATTGGGCGGATCACTTGAGATTTATCAATTAGGATTGCCTGTGATAATTGATTTAAGTCTCAGAGTATTTTATTCTTAATCCCCGATACTATTGCGGGTGTGTATATTTAGTATAAGTGGCTTTGATTTTCCAAAGGAATTGTCCGGTTTAATTATTGGGACAATTACCGGTAAAGCCCAATATTCTACTTCCTTAAGGTCCCCTACGTAGCCTATAAAAGCATTACATGGCCTTCATAATAGAACAAGACAAGAATATCAATAGTTGATAGTTCTAGAGAGTTGAAGGAGATCCATAGAGCTCGGAGGATCGTCGCCCACCCCGACGTTCGAGCTAGTGCAAGGAATACGTGGGAAGGCTTCAAGGTCATCGAAGTTCTTCATTTTTCCGGACAACGAGAACGAGGTATAAAATCGTAAAACCCCCTTTATGATTTTAATCGTTGTATATATTGTGAAATATCCTGAACGCAAGATCCGAGAATCAAACCCCGGAACGAGGATTGATCGCGCGGTGGTGGTCGGACCACCGGTCCGCGGCGATCGGATGATCGCGTTGGGGATCGATCGAGGCAAAGGAACCCCGACTGGACGCCGGGGTGCAATCGATCCTAGGGTTCGATCGCGGGGGGCGGGCTGGTACCGCCGCGGCTCGCTGGGCGAGCCGCCCCCTCCTCCACCGGCGGTGAGTCTCCGGACTCACCGCGGGGCTGCTCGATGCAGCCCCATCGATCGCACAAGGCGATCGATGCCTTCGATCGCGAGCTTCGCGTGCGGGGGCTCGGCTGGGCGTGCGCACGCCTTCGGTCGTGTTGCGCGTTCGGTCGTGCTCCGGCTCGCATGCGGTGTTCGCGTGTACTCCGGCGAAAGGATTTCGTTCCGGTTATCGGTTCCGCAATTTTGATAACCCGGGATATCGATTTCCAACAATTGGTATCAGAGCGTGGTTTACGTTCGCGGTATTTTCGATATTATTGTTCTACCTTGCAGGGTTTCCAACTATTATGGCTTATAATTTATTCATTAATTATTTTTTTCATGATTGTTGGTTTATTAAACTCTCGGACATGTCGAGATTCGTTTTGTGTGGTGAACGCTTGTAATAGTAAAAATTCGGGGGTTGACCGAATTTAGGATTTATTATTATTGTTCTATGTTTTCCGGAAATTGTATAGGCTCGATTTCATGTATAGAATCGATACCGGAATTGTAAATTTAATTATGTAATTTTATTTACGTTGGATCGATGCTGAGATGACCGCCGGAGAAGACATGTGACAGAGGAGAAGAACGAGAGGGGAGGACCCTCTCGGCCATCCCCATGGCCGAGGGATCGATCGCCTGAGAGGGGCCCGCCGGCGCCAGTGGCCGGCCATCTCCATGTGGGCGATCGAAGAAGGGGGGCACGGGGACCCTAGGGTTTCTCGTGTTCTCCCGAAGATCCACTTTCCTAATTAGTTCGGTTTTCCTATTTTGAGTATTCCTAATTTTTGGAATTCTCATGGAATAGGAAAAGAATTAATTGGAATTAATTTATTTCTTTTTTTATTATTATTCCTATTGATGGGAATTTTCATGGACATGGAAACTAATTAATTTGGAAAGTTTAGGAGTCCTAATTTATTTTATTTCCTTATTCTATTATAGAAGTCTTCTAGAATATTCCATGTTTTACTTGGATAGGATTCTAAAGATTTAATAGAATTAGAAAGGAAAACAAAAATAATAAATAAATAAAAATATTAATAATATTTAATTTTAGTTTTGATTTATTCGATTGACTTAATTTTCGAATTAAGTAACTTTTGGATTTATTGAAAATAAATAGATTTAAATATTGGAATTAATATTCTCGTCACATGGAGCATTCAAGAATGAAGACTGAAGACTAGAAGATGCGTACGGAGATGCAATAAAGCCATAATAGTCAGAAAATAATATTCTAGTATTATTTTGATTATGTGATAATACTATGTGCTTTATTTCATGTATGCATGCTTATGTGTATTTATTTATGCATTAGATAGAGTATCCCTTTGTTATAAAAAGCTAAGTGGGAGAGGGATTGGAAACAATCCCATGGTCTCCATTGCTGCTCTCTTGGTGACTTTTATAAACTTTTGAAGTTTATATAGTTAAGTTATTGGAGGAGAATTCTTGTAATTCCTCTTACGAGAAACATTGATTAAGTTTATCAAACAATGCCTAATTTGTCTTTCCAAAACTGATTTCAAGTCGACTCATTCTCACCCCGGGGAGTGGAATGGAGCCAAAGCCATTTGGTCATGTCAAGGACACAAATTAGAGACTTTCGTATCTTTGGATTGATTGTCTGCTCGGCTCCCTCATTCAATGAGAGATAGGGTTGTTCGCATGGTGAATCACTGGTAAGAAACTTCGAGTTTCACTTATGGTTCTCCGCGTTTTGATTTACAAGATTGAATGAATCAAGTAATTGGATGTCAATTGTTAAAATCTTTTAGTGTAGTAAACGTCCACACTATCGTGGCTTGCTGCACTGAGTGGGATTTTGGAACAACTGATGTAGACAGTTTTAGAAGGGAGTGAAGGAACCGTGTGTTAGCGTAAATGTCCACACTATCGTGGCTTGCGGTAATATGCGAGTCCCGAACGAACTTCTTGGTACTGAGTAATGGTTTACACTTAGGTACGCTTCATAGTATCCTTCCCATCGAAGTAACGCTATTGATGATGTACGACATGTTGTTCCCCATTTTTCGCAAAACCCATTACGATCGGGTTACGGCCCAAGTCCAGACCTGACCAGAGATAGCCCCATTAACGAGGAGACTAAGACACCTAATCAGCGACCACATGCGATCACCATGGCGCAGAGGCCGAACATCATCGGACACCATCAATGCGGATGCACCGCGGACATCTTTAATCACTTCACGACTTTTCTGTCCGCAGGAACTTCCCCGAAATACACAGTGTTAGAGTTCCTTGCTTTCCCGGCCGCGTGTTGATGAAGAAAGGGGCAGGATTTGGTCGCCAAGACCGGCGGCTTTCCAACTCATCCCGAGGCCGTCTGGGTAACAGATTAGCGAGCCGAAGCAACCCGAACGAGTTAGACCGGGTCAGGGGTAAAAGCGGGCATCTCATTACTAGGGTATAAGGGGGTTCTCCCCTTAATACAAGGAGTAATCCATGTAGTTATCTATGAAAAAGCCAATGTAATCTAGGCCCAAGCCCATGTATAGAAACCTTAATCAATGTACTATAAATAGTCGAATTTCCTCATTTGTAAAGGACAGGCACAATTCCCAAGAAATATACTTGGAATTTAATACTAGAAGCTTTTGTTATTTCCTTATTTGTTCT
This sequence comes from Euphrasia confusa, assembly GCA_954870475.1. Taxonomy (NCBI): domain Eukaryota; kingdom Viridiplantae; phylum Streptophyta; class Magnoliopsida; order Lamiales; family Orobanchaceae; genus Euphrasia; species Euphrasia confusa. Next base: position 30,040,985 of record OX940951.1, read on the forward strand.
CTCAATCCCCAAAACATCAATACGTTCGCGGGGGAATTTCCTGTTAGGATTTTCTGCCCGTAAACAATTGGCGCTAGAAGGAGGGGTGATCCTCGGGCGTTGAGCGAACAAACTTAGGCAATATACGATGGAGATGTTAGAAATAGGTCTTCCGAACACCGCCCTTGCGGGAGAGTCGGCGAGCAGAAATGCCCGCGACAACGGAAAATCTCCCATGATAGAAGGGGGATCAGAGGTTCAACTACCCCCCGATCTCCGAAGAGGAGCACCGCCAATGGACGATGATCGAAAAATTGAGAGCCGAGCAGCGCGAGCTCGAAGAGAGACAGAGGGTCATCGCAGAAAAGTTGGCCGAAGAGAGGAAGAAGGCGAACATCCAAGAAAGCGAGGTCCCCGATCTCAATATCGAGCACATGCAATCCCCTGAGGAAATAAAGCGGACCATTCAAAAACTGAAAGAACGATCCCGCATTCTGAAGGGAAAAGAACAGCCGAAAACACCCGAGTTAGGGGGGAGATGTCTGGATGCTGACTTCGAGGAGGAGAACCCCCAACCTGATAATGTCTAGGTGACCATGAAGAAAACTGGAGGACGCATTGTCCGCACAATGAACCGAGGTCGGACTCAGGTCGTCAGGGATCCAGATTTAGAACGGCGTTTGAGTGAGATGGAAAAGAAAATTTCCCAGCAGGAGGCCGATCCGAAGAAACGATCAGCTCTAGTTGAGCCACTAACTCTACGAGTGGAAAGGGCGCGGGCACAGTTGGATATTGCCCCGCTTCTGTCTTTGACTTATGATGGAAGGACGGACCCCGAGGTCCATTTGAATAAATATAATATATATATGGTCGGGCGCGGTGCCACCGACGAGACCAAATGCAAGCTTTTTCCGCTGACATTGGGGGATGCAGCTCATCACTGGTATACCGGGCTCCCTCATAGATCGATAGAAAACTTTGGGGAGCTAGGGGAGACTTTCATCTCTTATTTCGCCTCGAGAGTCAAGTGTCCGGAAGGACGACAACGCCTGATGGGAATCAAGCAGCGGACAGATGAATCTGACGAAGAGTACGTCGAGCGCATCGAAACCATAGTGATGCAAGGAGAACAGGTCGGAGAAGAAGTTTTGGTGCACGCTGCGGTCAGCGGGCTGAAGGCCACATCCGAGCTTTTCAAGCCTATGATGAAAGATTATCCCAGGACTTACACGGAATTCCGGCGGAGAGCCGGCGAGGAAATTGCGCAGCAGCGGATCTATGCTCAGCGTATGAAAGAATTGGAGCCCGGAAAGGGCCACAAGGAAGCTGTGGAGAAGAAGGATTGGTCGAAAAAGCCCGGAGGGTACAAAGGGTATCAAGGCCCGAGGAAGGGCGAACAGGGAAATCATAAAGTCGAAGATGGAAATCTGCTAGGGAAGAGTCCCGGGGCGATATTACAAATTTTCATGGAAAACCAGATAAACGCCCTATTCCCCCCGAAACCTTTATACACATCCCCGGACAAAAGAAATCCTCGAAAGTGGTGCGCCTTCCACGAGGACATTGGGCATACAACGGACGAATGCCGCGATCTAATCACGCAACTCCGCCGTTTGTTCGATGAAGGGAAGTTAGGACAGCTGTTGCGGGCACCAAAGAGAGGCCGCGATCACAATCAAGGCAATCGCCAAGATTATAGGCCGCAGCAGCAGCCCCGGCTAGAGGGGCCACCGATGAACCAAAACTTGCTGCCGCCACCCCCGCCGGCCGGCGGACTTCAACAGAATGAGTTCCCTCCGGATTTGAACGGAGGAAGAGTAAACATGATCGGGGGCTTGGCCCCCATTATCCACAAATCTAAACGACAGCGGAAGGAAGAATTGCGAAGGTGGGAAGGCGTCAACTCAGTGATCCCGTTCAAGGAGCCGACCATAGCCAGGGGCGTGACCATCACGTTCAATGATCGAGATCGGGAAGGCATCGCCTATCCAAAAGAGGACGCGTTGGTTATCACGACCAAGATTTTGGGGGTCGAGGTCGCGAGGATACTGGTCGACAATGGCGCCCACTGCAACATTATTTTTAAGCCGGCATTAGATCAGCTCGGGGATCTAGTCAATTATGTGAAGCCTTATAAGGAGAAACTGAAGGGATTCGGAAACGTGGTCGTGAGCCCGCTGGGAAAGATCACGATGTCTGTTGAGTTGAGGGATCACTGGAATCCGGAGGTGAAGATCACAAGGATGATGGATTTTGTTATTGTTAACTCTGAGAGTGTCTACAATGCTTTCTTCGGGAGGCCGTTTCTCGATGTTTTCGAGGCTGTGGCGTCCTCCCATTATTACTGTATTAAATTTCCTACCTCTAACGGATCCGTTGGGACCGTGAAGGGAGATCAATATATGGCCAAGAAATGTTTTGATTATCCTGTTTTTTCCACGCACTACCAATCGATAAACATGCTCGAAGGAAATAACGGGGAAGTTAACACTGGGGCATTTGGAGATCCCGATCACCAAATAATCGAACAAATAATAAATGACAACGAACAAATTAAAGAAGAAAATGAGGAAACTACCCCACGAATAGAACCCGACGAAGCGGACGTTTTAAACCTACAGATATTACAGATCCTGATCGATGAAGTGCCCGGAGAAATCCAGGAAGATAAACTGGAGGATAAAAGGACGAAAGTCGTGATCGAAGAGAATCCCGATCCCCGTTTAGGGTACGAACCCGAGGAGATCGAGGATCCCCGAGGACCTTCTCAATTCACGGCGGTTGACGAATTAGAGAGGGTGAAACTAGATCCTAACCGTCCGGATTTGGAGGTATTCATAGGATCAAGGATCCCGGACAAGTTAAAAAATGAGCTGATAAGTTTTCTGAAAGAAAATACCGATGCGTTCGCATGGTCGCATAAGGATATGGTCGGGATAAGTCCTGAGCACGCTTGTCACCATTTGAAGATAGATCCGGACAAAAAACCCGTGGCACAGAAAAGGAGAAAAATGGGTCCCGAAAAATACGCAGCCTTAGCAGAAGAGGTCAAGAAGTTGGTCGATAACGATCTCGTGACCGAGGCGTCCGAAGAGCCCCAATGGGTCGCGAATGTAGTTTTGGTAAAGAAGACCAATAACGCCTGGAGGCTATGTATCGATTTCACCGATTTAAACAAAGCCTGTCCGAAAGATTATTTCCCCCTCCCGCATATAGACCATCTGATCGATAGCGTTGCCGGGCACGCAATATTCTCAAACTGCGATTGCTACGCAGGATATCACCAGATTCCCATGGCCGCTGAGGACATGAAATGCACATCTTTCTACACTGATAAGGGTATTTTATGCTGGAAACGGATGCCTTTCGGATTAAAAAATGCGGGGGCAACTTATCAGCGATTAGTCAACAAAATGTTCGCCGAACAGATCGGAGACACAATGGAAGTATACGTGGATGATATCATTATCAAGAGCAAAAGCGAGGAAGATCACGTGAAAGATCTGTCTACGGCGTTCGCGATTTTAAAGACTTATAACATGAAGTTGAATCCGAAGAAGTGTCACTTCGGGGTGTACGCTACCAAGTTCTTGGGACATATAGTCCACCAGCGGGGAATAGAGGCAAACCCCGAAAAGATCGACGCGATCATAAACTTGAGGGAGCCCAGATGTTTGAGGGACGTACAAAAGTTGACGGGATGCTTGGCGGCGTTAAGCAGGTTTATCCCCCGGCTAGGGGATAAAAGCAGGCCTTTCTTTAAGGCCATTAAGAATCAAAAATTCCAGTGGGGAAAGGAAAGTCAAGAAGCGTTTGAAAAACTAAAAGAGCATCTGAGAGATCCCAAAATCCTATCTAAGCCTTTGTCCGGAGAGAAGCTCTTCCTATACCTAGCAGCGTCCGAACACGCCATGAGTTCGGTGCTCGTACGAGCAGAAGGGCAGATTCACCATCCCATTTATTTTGTCAGCCAAGCACTCCATGACGCGGAAACCAGATATACCCCCCTGGAAAAGTTAGCTTATGCTTTAGTCATGAGTGTCCGGAAACTCCGACCATATTTCTTCGACCATCCGGTAGAGGTTTTGACCACCATGCCCCTAAGACAAGTCCTACAAAGGCCAGATACGAGCGGGAGGTTATTAAAATGGAGCCTAGAGGTCGGACAGTATGATATCACTTATGCTCCCCGCACCGCAATCAAAGGACAGGTCCTAGCTGATTTTATCGTAGAGCTAACCTTCCCGAAGATTGTCCCCACGAGCGATTTCCCGCCGTGGAAACTGTACGTGGACGGGTCGTCGAACAGTTCCCACGCCGGGGCTGGAATAGCGCTAATTGGGCCCGAGGGGCAATCCTTCGCGCACGCCATCAAATTCGAGTTTGCGGCGACCAATAACGAGGCGGAGTACGAGGCTCTGATCGCGGGTTTAAACCTAACACTGGCGGTAGGAGCACAACACGTCCATATCTTCATGGACTCCCTGTTAGTGGTAAACCAGATTAAAGGCGAATACGAGACAAGATGCGAGAGGATGGAGAAGTATTACGAGCACGTTTTGGCCTTATGCGAAAAATTCCCCAAGATCTTCATCGAGCTGATTCCCCGGGAACAAAACTCACAAGCAGACGCTCTCTCGAAGTTAGCTTCATCTGAAGGAGTCGCGGACATAACGAATGTCGTCATCACAAGTCAGGCGAGTTCGGCCATAGAAGAAAAGCAAGACCTGATGATAATCGACCGGGGGGAAAGTTGGATGGATCCCATAAAGGCGTACTTAACCACTGGAGAACAACCCGAAGACAAAGTGGAAGCCAGACAATTGAGGATCCGGTCGGCTAGGTACACTTTGATCGGAGACGTTTTATACCGGCGAAGCGTTTTCTTACCACTTCTGAAGTGCGTAACGCCCTTGGAAGGGCAAAGAATTTTCAGCGAGATACACGATGGGGTGTGTGGAAACCATGCAGGCGGGCAATCGCTAGCGCATAAAACTGCCCGCCAAGGTTATTACTGGCCCACACTAAGGAAGGACGCGATCCGCTACGCGAAGAAATGTCATCGGTGCCAGATCACCGCTCCTATCATCCGAACACAGCCAGAGTATCTTAACTCAATTTATAGCCCGTGGCCTTTTGCCTCATGGGGAATTGACCTCATCGGCCCACTACCCACAGGTCCGGGAGGAGTAAAATATGCAGTGGTGGCCGTGGATTACTTCACCAAATGGGCCGAAGCAGAACCATTAAAGACAATCGATCAGAAAGCCATCATTCGTTTCATTTGGAAAAACATCATCTGTCGATTCGGGATCCCGCATACGATCACATCGGATAACGGGAAGCAATTCGACGGACAGGAGATAATGGAGTTTTTCGATAAATGGAAGATCAAAAAAGCTTTTTCTACACCCTACCACCCCCAGACAAACGGACAGGTGGAGGCAGGTAATAAAATTCTGAAACACACTATCAAAGCCAGAATAGAAGAGAGACAAGGGAGATGGGCGGCGGAACTGCCCGATGTGTTATGGTCGTATAGAACGACCAGTAAGGCCGCCACGGGGGAAACCCCATTTGCTTTGGCGTATGGTGCGGAGGCTGTGATCCCGTCCGAAATCGAAGTCCCTAGCTACAGGACTTCCCAGGAAATAAACGATAATAACGACCAGGCTCTGCGGTTGGAGTTGGATTTCTTGGAGGAAAAAAGGCTGAATTCTGTTCACAGGAACGCAGCATCAAAACAGAAAGCAGAGAGGTTCTTTAACTCCAAAGTAAAAATTCGGAAATTCATGCCCGGAGATTAGGTTCTAAAGCGGATAATGGGCCCGAGCACTGGGGCGTTGGGCCCAAATTGGGAAGGACCAATGCGTGTCAGGAAACATGTGCAGAATGGTGCTTACGAGCTCGAACACCTAAACGGAGTGGCTGACCAATATCTTTGGAATGCTTTGTACTTAAAGAAGTATTTTCAGTAAACCGACCAATGTAATGTTTTGGCGTGAGGACGTTTGTTCGATTTGAGAAATAAAAAAAAAAACGATCACCTTTCTGTTTTCATTTATAAAATTGCAATCCTTACTTTTCGGAGGTCGCCGAGCCGGACAGGCAATGGACTGTCCGACCACTCGGGCGACAAAGATCAAGAGACTCCAGAAAAAGACAAGGACAAATCCTTACTTTTCGGAGGTCGCCGAGCCGGACAGGCAATGGACTGTCCGACCACTCGGGCGACAAAGATCAAGAGACTCCAGAAAAAGACAAGGACAAATCCTTACTTTTCGGAGGTCGCCGAGCCGGACAGGCAATGGACTGTCCGACCACTCGGGCGATAAAAATCAAAGGACTCCAGAAAAAGATAAGGACAAATCCTTACTTTTCGGAGGTCGCCAAACCGGACAGACGACGAACCACCCGATCATTCGGGCAACGAAAACGAGAGATCTTCAGTGGATCAAAATTTTTTAAGTTTTAACGATCGCCAGTCCGAATTTGGATTCAATCGCTTGCACGAACACTCGATATGATCTCTATTCAAAGTTAAGAATCACTAATTTACGCTTGTTTAATACATGTGGTATTTTTCGTACACAACAGACAGTTTAATGGGATTAGGAATAATAAAATAAGAGACAGTTCGAACAGAAAGGAAAGTTCCATTCATAAAAACTTCCGGGCAGAGCCGGGGTTACAAAAGGTGAACGGAAAATGAAAGAAAAACATAAAATCTTCAATGAAAATCCGGGTCGACCACCAGCAAGAACTCCGAGTCAAACACCCGGACAGAGAACCCATCAGTGGGGTGGTAGAGGAAACGAACATGCCACCCATGGCGGATACGCGATTCCCTAACAAACTCCTCCCAGCCGGGCCCGAACACCGAGATGAAGCCACGACGGCGCTTCAATTCGAACACCCAAAGCTTCCTCCTCACATCGGTCATGAGGACAAAGTAGCCTAGGCGCACTCCGATCAAGTTAGTGAAAACGGGCGGCAGCGGGAGTTTCTTGCTATGCCACCTGGTGGAGAAGAGCAGGTCCACGCGGCAAGAACCATCGGATTTGGCGGACACTCGAGCCATTTTCCAGCGAACAGATAAAGTTTATTATAGCAGTTTCAAGATCGATGGAGTGAAAATGAATGAAAGAAGAACTGATATTTATAGATGCGGTTTTTCCATCACCTAGGGAAATGGAATCGACACCGTTTCCCTGAAAAGGTATTTCAGAAGACCTGAACTGACGCAAAGAGTATCTGTCAGGTGCGTAGAACCTCGTTTGGTGTAATTGGCATACGGAAAGTCGCGTCGTGTCTTTCGCGCGTGTTAATGACGATTTGACGTTTGAAATCATAACAGTTAGTGTTCCCATAAAGTGAGAAAAATACGAAACCAAACGCGGATACCCGAACACTGGGGCATTTCGGTCCGCGTTCTGGTCGCGGACCGAAATAAGTAAACCCGCGAACACAAAAAGAAAACGCTATCGCAAACAAGAAAGTAAACAACCCGGCAGTGAGTTAAGATACATAAATGTTAAATATCAGTTTCGAATCACAAAACAAAAACACAACATAACAGACATCGTTCGAATGAAAATGTTAGGGAAACAGACAGAAAGAAAAGCACTAAGTATTTTCAAGCATCTCGCTCGGAGGTGTCCGCATCAGCGTCCTTTGAGACTTCATCAATCTTTCTCTAATTCTCCTTCGCAATCGGAGCTTGCTTCTTGAGGGGACGACAGAACTGGCCTTTGTTCGGCCACCATGCGAGGTCGAGACCCATATCCTCGACTAAATCCAGGGCTTCGATGGGGAGGTCCGGATGGATCTTGTTGTCCGCAACAAATTTCTTGAAACTGTCCATCAAGGCATCGATTTTCTGTCCACTCCGGATCAGATCTCTCAAGCAATCAAAAAAGGCGCAACAATATATCCAATCCCCATAGGTGATCAAATTTGTGGCCGGATTCTCCTCCCTCTCCTTATCAGCCACCTTGAAGGTCTCCACTTTTTCCTCCAATGTTTTGATCACCTCATCTTTTTCTTTCAAAGCGGCCAAAGCAGACTCCCCCGTTTGCGTCTTGTCCGCAAGATCAGCCCGAACAGAATCCAACTCGCGTTGCACTTCTCGAAAATTCTCCTCGTGCTCGCTCTCCCTCTTGACGGAGGCCTCAATTTCAGTCCTTAACCCGACCACAACTTTTTCGAGACGAGCCACCTCAGACCTGGCGTTTTTGGACTCCTCCTCCAGTTGCCTGGTCTTTTCAACCTCTAGGCGATGGAGCTCTTTTGTTTTGCCGATCACGACCATCATCTTGTCATACTCTTCTTTGAGCGAGGAAGGAGCCGCCTCCGGCACTTGAGATGCACTCTCCACGGCCCCGAGCAGGGAGTATATCAGGAAGGAAAGCCTAGACGCCGCGATCATGGTCAAATAACCCGTCTCTTTGGGATGTTGGCGGATATATTCAGGATGTTTGCACCAATCACGAGGAACCCCGTCGATCGCTTTCTTGATGCGATCAGGAACCTTATCCAGAGACGGGGGAGATTTGGCTGATTCAAAAGACTTCAAGAAGTCCGAAAAATCCGTATCCCCCGGCCTGAACCTGAAATCATAAAACTTTTTAAAGATTGAAAAATCATAAAATTTAGGATTAAGGGCAATCCCCAAGACACTTACATGGTCGGGAGTCGCGAGCTGCTCGCCGTATGCGAGGCCGGTTTAAAGGCCAAAGTAACGTCAGGATTGTGCGGTGACGCGGTCTCAGTTACTCTCGGACTCGTCGCGGGAGAGATCATAGTATGTCGAGGGGTTTCGTCGCGAGCAGACTCATAGTCGTCAGAGAGGATCGGCGAAGAAGATGTCTCCATGCTAGCCCGATGATGCTTGTCCGCAGGAGGAGAAGGATCTTTCCGACTTTTCCTTTTTCTTGAGAGTTTCTCGGACGCCACGCCCGCCACCTCCGCGACCGCCTCTTTCTTTTTCTCGTCTCTCGCGCTTTTCTTGCTCCCGAGCAGCGCAGACAGACGGCCATTCATGTCTTCTGAACTGGCTCCGGTTGGAGGATACTTGTACCGAGGATACCTGCGGACTACAAAATTGCGAACACCGTTATAGCGAAATTGTACCAGGGAAAAATAAGACAAGTGGTTAAAAATGGCTCGTTATAACGCGAGGGCACGGACTCACTAATATAATCATTTTCAGCATTTTGAGGAATACTAATAAAACGTGACGAACGGATGCGATCAGCACTGATCCATTGCCCGAACATCAACCAATCATCGGGCATGCCTAATATACTTTCCAACACGACCAGAAAGTCCCAACTCATGTCCGCTAAGAGAGGAGGTTGGGGTCCTAGGAAGGATAAAATAATGGTCGGAACGAATAAAAACTAATATAAAACACTACCAAAGGAAATACAAAATTTTTCACTAACGAGTGCGAGGGGTCTGGTATTCGGCACTCAGTCGATAGTTGATCGAATTCCATGCTCCGCCCACAAAAAACCACTCATTCCACCACGACTCTCTTTTCTCCGGCAGGTCCCAGATGATGCTCTGTCGGGATTTCAAATAATGATCGCCGCTAGTCCTCACCGCCTGGCGGATGTTGGAGTTGTGTACTTAATGTCTAGATTTAAGTATCGGTAAACTCCCGATCATAGCATTTAACCTATTTAATTAATAAACAATTATTTGCAATTAATTATTATTAATTAATTATGCAAAATATAGTCCTGGATTTTATACGTTGTAGTTAGTATGGTGTGTCTGGCCCACACGGAAGATCATACTATCGGTTACTCGTATTTAATCGAACAGTTACTCACGACCTAGATGGACACGGACCAATCCATTGGTATAGTAGTTGTGTGAGAGAGAAAATAATTTGTCTTAATTATTTTATCACACTTGTACACTTGGTGTATTGGGCGGATCAGCTTGAGATTTATTGATTAGGATTGCCTTGGATAATCAATTTAAATCTCAGAGTATTTTATTCTTAATCCCCGATATTATTGCGGGTGTGTATATCTAATATAAGTGACTTTGATTTTCCAAAGGAATTAACCGATTTAATTATTGGGTTAATTACCGGTTGAGTTGGGTCACTATATTTTATGTATGGCATGCCGTGAATTCTTGAAGGGACAGTGTATCCCGTAAGGGTTGATAATATCCCCGAGATGAGTTCATAAGGAATTATTATGTAAACCCTGCAGGTGGATTTAATCCGCATAATAATAAAGGTTGAACGGTACTAGTCTCGGATATAAGATATGAATATTATTTATTGAGCAATAAATAAATTTATTCATGGATATTTAAATCTTAAATACACGGAATAAATAATACTAAGATGGAGAAATATTATTTTATATAATATGGAATAATATTGGGAGTGCAATTTTATTTATATAGTGGAAAATAAATAAAATTAATATTGATAAGAATTAATGGATTTGGGTTGGACCCAATTTAATTTTCAATATTGGAAGCCCAATATTTATTCTCCTTATGATCCCCTACGTAGCCTATAAAAGCACTACATGGTCTTCACTTTTCACAACCTAAGTTACGCCAACAATAAAGTCTTGAAGAGTGAAGGAGATCCATAAGGTGTTCGATAGATCGTCGCCCACACGACGTTCGGACAAGGTGCAAGGAATACGTGGGAAGATCGCAAGGTCATCAACGCGTTAATTCGTTTCTCCGTACAACGAATCGAAGGTAATAAATCATAAACCCTCTTTTATGATTTTGTGTGAATTGATTGTAGCGTATACATGAACACACGATCCGGATAAACGTATGAACTTCGGGGACGGGGATTCGAGATCCCCGGCGAAGATCGAGAGAACCCTCGGCTTGAAGCCGAGGGGGCGATCGAACCCTAGGGTTCGATCGCGGCGCGCGGACGAGGGAGCCCCGGCTGGACGCCGGGGCAAGCGATCGACCATGGGTCGATCGCGGGGAGACCGCCGTGGGCTGGTGCCACGGCAGCTGGTCCCTCCCCAGCCCTCGACCGGCGGCCAGGCGCGACGGAGGAGCCCCGGCTGGAGCCGGGGCATGCTATCGACCGCGAGGTCGATCGCGGGGAAAGCCGCGGCTGGAGCCGCGGCGGGTCAGCTGGGGGCTGACCGCCCCTCCTCCGGCGATGGTGGTGAGTCGCCGGACTCACCACCGGGGGTTGCCGGGCAGCCCCGGCGATCGCGGCGTGCGATCGCGAGCCCCCTCGCGGCGGGGGGCTCGGCCAGGGTTTTCTAGCCGCGGGGTTTCATCCCGCGGCAGTGATGCTCAAGTCGAGCTCCGTCAACGTGAGATGGTTCGTGTTTTTCCGGCGATGGGATTTCGATCGGATTATCGGTTTCCGCATATTTTGGTAATCCGGGATATCGATTTCCAACAATTGGTATCAGAGCGTTTGGTTTCGTGTTCATGTATGTGCTCGATTATTGTTCTACCTTGCAGGATTTCCGGCTATCATGGTTGGATTTAATTTATTGTTTATTAATTAATTATCATGATTATTAAACTCTCGGACATGTCGAGATTCGTTTTGTGTGGTTGAATGTTTGTAATAGTAAAATTCGGGGGTTGACCGAATTTAGGATTTATTATTACGTTTTTTTCCGGAAAATGTATAGGGTCGATTTCATGTATAGAATCGATACCGGATAGTGTAATTTAATTCTTGTAATTTTATTACGTTGGTTCGATGTTGAGACGATCGCCGGAAGACGAAGAAGGTGTGACGAAGAAGACGATGGACGAGAGGGACGATCAACCCCATGATCGAACCTCACGATCGACCGCGAGGAAGGGGGCCGATCGCCCCTCGGCCGTGGGCTGCCGCCGGCGTTGGTGGTGGCTGGCCGGAGTGGCGGCGGCGGTGATCCCCTCCGGTGGCCGGTCGATCATGGTGGTGGGGGTGGTGCGGGGACTCCCAACCCGTGCTACTCCTACCATAATCCGACTTTCCTAAATTAATTCGACTTTCCTATTTGAGTATCTTCCTTGTTTTAGGAAATTCTCATGGATTAGGAAAAGAATTAATTGAATTAATTTTATTCCTATTTGTTTTATTTCCTTTATGGAGATATTCATGGATTAGGAATTTAATTAATTTAGTATTAATTTATTTCCTATTTGATTATTCCTACTCTTGGGAATTTTCATTAGATGGAAATTAATTGATAATGGAAAGTAGTAGAGTCCTAAATTTATTTTATTTCCTTATTCTATTATAGAAGTCTTCTAGAATATTCCGAGTTTGACTTGGATAGATTATTCTAAAGATTTAATATAATTAGATGGGAAATTAAATAAATAAAAATATTAATAATATTTAATTTTATTTTTCATATATTCAATTGACTTAATTTTCGAATTAAGTAACTTTTGGATTAATTGAAAATAAATAGATTTAAATATTGGATATTAATATTCTCGTCACATGGAGCATTCAAGAAACGAAGACTGAAGACTAGAAGATGCGTACGAAGATGCGACAAAGCCATGATAGTCGGAAAATAATTTTCTAGCATTATTTTGACTATGTGATACTATGTGCTTTATTGCTTGTATGCATGCTATATGTGTTTATTTTATGCACTAGATAGCGTATCCCTTTATTATAAAAAGCTAAGTGGGAGAGGGGATGGAAACATTCCCATGGTCTCCATTACTGTTCTCTTGGTGACTCTTATGGACTTTCGAAGTTCGTATAGACGAGTCATTGGAGGAGAATTCTTATAATTCCTTTTACAAGAAACATTGATCAAGTTTATCAAACAATGCCTAATTTGTCTTTCTGAAACTGATTTCAAGTCGACTCATTCTCACCCCGGGGAGTGGAATGGAGCCAAAGCCACTTGGTCATGTGGATGACACAAATTAGAGACCTTCGTGCCATTCTTTGATAGATGGATCGATTGTCTGCTCGGCTCCCTCATTTATGAGAGATAGGGTCGTTCGCATGGTGAATCACTGGTTAGAAACTTCGAGTTTCACTTATGATTCTCCACGTCTTGATTTACGAGATCAAATGGATCAAATAATTGGATTTCAATTATATAAATCTTTTTGGTATGGTAAACGTCCACACGAACGTGGCTTGCTATACTGAATGGGATTTTAGAATAATTGATGTAGACAGTTATAGGAAATTGTGAGGGATTGCGAGTTATCGTAAACGTCCACACGAACGTGGCTTGCGGTGACATAACAATTCTAAACGATTCACCTTAGTACTGAGTAATGGTTTACACTTAGGTACGCTTTATAGTATTCTTCCCAACGAAGTAACGCTATAATGATGTACGACCAAAGCAAATCTAATTGCTAAATCATTTGGGTGGGTAAACGTCCACACGAACGTGGCTTGCCTTACCTGATGGGATTTTAGATGTGATTAGTGATTTAATGATATTATTCCAGGGAAATAATGTCGGATATTAAATTAATTGTTTGTTTAAATGTGCTTATAGGTTTAGAAAATGTCTATGAATCCACTTGAGATGATACTTGAGGAATTTGACGCACTGGTTCCATACTGTGTTGAATGGAAAGAAGAGTTAGACATTGCTCAGACTGCAAAGTGTTGGAATTCGCTATCCCGGGTTATCAAAATTGCGGAACCGATAACCCGAACGAACCCTTCGCCGGAGATCGTACGTACACCGACTCATCCGCCGGAGTCCGGGCTTTGGAGACCACGCACCCGAAGGCACGTAATCCGCCCCCACCCGAAAACCCGCGAGCCGAGGTTCGTACAATCGACAACCTCAATCGCCGGAGAAATCACGAGCCCACGCGATCCGGGACCCGACCGAACGCGTCGCGTGCACGAGGCACGCGGACGCCCAGCCGAGTCCCCGCGAGGGGACTCGCGATCGCTCGTAGCGATCGCACGGGATGCCTCGCGGCATCCCCGCAGCGGATCCGGCGATCCGCTGCTCGCGGCTAGGGCTCGCGTCCAGCGAGCCGCTGCGGGTAAACCCGCAGCTCGCTACGAGCTGCTACGGGTGAAACCCGTAGCCCTAGCGATCGGCCCCGTAGGGCTCGATCGACCCTCGGCGTCCAGCCGAGGGTTCGCGCACTCGATCCCCGCGAGGGATCCACGAGCCGCCGGCGGTCCGGTGGCTTCGCCACCACCGCCCGGCTCGACCCTCGGTCCGGGGTTCGATCCTCGGATCTTCGTCCTACGGTATTCTCAATAAATCAAATCGAACAATTAACAAGTGCGTTGAGAATTGTACCTACGATTCGTTGTTCGGAGAAACGAAATCGATGATGACCTCGTGACCTTCCCGCGTATTCCTTGCACTCCGTTCGAACGTCGGGTGAGCGACGAGCTATCGAACTTATGGATCCTCTTCACTCTCAAAACTTTTTAGTTGGCGTAACTTAGGTTAGTAAAAAGTGAAGACCATGTAGTGCTTTTATAGGCTACGAAGGGGATCAAAAGGAGAATAAATATTGGGCTTTAATATTGAAAATTAAATTGGGTCCAACCCAAATCCATTAATTCTTATCAATATTAATTTTATTTATTTTCCACTATATAAATAAAATTGAACTCCCAATATTATTCCATATTATACCAAATAATATTTCTCCAACTTAGTATTATTTATTCCGTGTATTTAAGATTTAAATATCCATGAATAAAATTTATTTATTGCTTAATAAATTTATTCATCTCTTATATCCGAGACTAGTACCACTCAACCTTATTTATTGTGCGGAACAAATCCACTCGCGAGGTTTACACAATAAATCCTTATGAGCTCATCTCGGGGATATTATCAACCCTTCCGGGATACACTGCCCCTTCAAGAATTCACGGCATGCCATATATAAAATATAGTGACCCAACTTAACCGGTAATCAACCCAATAATTAAACCGGTTAATTCCTTTGGTAAATCAAAGTCACTTATATTAAATATACACACCCGCAATTGTTTCAGGGATTAAGAATAAAATACTCCGAGTCTCAAATCAATTATCGCCGAGCAATCCTAATTGATGAGTCTCAATCGATCCGCTCAATACACCAAGTGTACAAGTGTGATAAAATAATTAAGATAAATTATTTTCTCTCTCACACAACGACTATACCGATGGATTGGTCCGTGTCCATCTAGGTCGTGAGCAACTGTTCGATTAGATACGAGTAACCGATAGTATGATCTTCTGTGTGCCCATGCAACACCATACTAACTACAACGTATAAAATCCAGGACTATAATTTGCATATATTTAATTAACAATAATTAAAAGCAAATGAATGTCTGTAATAGATAGGTAAATGAAAGTGCATACAGAGTTCAGAATACTCAAATCTAGACATTAAGTATACTACTCCATCAATCTCCCACTTATACTAAGGTCTAGTCTTATCCTCCAAACTTCTGACTCCCAAACCCTCCAAGTGCTTGTAGTATACTTCCTTAGGAAGTATCTTGGTGAAAGGGTCCGCTAGGTTGTCTTCCGAAGCTATCTTAGTGACTATCGCATCGCCCCTCTTGACGATGTCTCGAATCAGGTGATACTTGCGCTCTATGTGTTTTGTAGCACTATGGGACCGTGGTTCCTTACTGTTTGCCACTGCACCGCTATTGTCACAATAAATTGTCATAGCCTTAGGCAAACTCGGAATCACATCTAAGTCCTGGAGGAAATTAAGGAACCACACTGATTCTTTCGCTGCCTCTGAGGCTGCAACATATTCAGCTTCCATGGTAGAGTCCGAAATGCACTTTTGCTTAACACTCTTCCATGATACGGCTCCACCTCCCAAAGTGTACACATAGCCTGATGTCGACTTACGCCGGTCCTTATCAGCTTGGAAATCCGAATCTGTGTAACCCAAAGGAATCAGATTGTCTGCACTGTATCTCAGAACATAATCCTTAGTATTTCGCAAATACTTGAAAATGCTCTTTACGGCAGTCCAATGAGCCTTTCCAGGGTTACTCTGATATCTCGCTACTATGCCAACGGCATAGCAAATATCAGGCCTCGTGCATAACATTGCATACATTAAGCTTCCCACAGCCGAAGCGTAGGGAACCGCTTTCATGTCATCTTTCTCCTTCTGTGTCTGAGGACACATTTCCTTAGAAAGATAAGTTCCTTTACTGAAGGGCAGATCACCCTTCTTGGAATCTTGCATGTTAAAACGAGCTAGAATCGTGTCTATGTAAGATTGCTGGGAAAGACACAATGTTCTATTCCGGCGATCCCTTATAACTTTGATCCCTAGAACATGTCC
Source organism: Euphrasia confusa (assembly GCA_954870475.1). Taxonomy (NCBI): domain Eukaryota; kingdom Viridiplantae; phylum Streptophyta; class Magnoliopsida; order Lamiales; family Orobanchaceae; genus Euphrasia; species Euphrasia confusa. The sequence goes on from OX940951.1 coordinate 30,057,254, forward strand.
GACTTCTCCCAAATCTTTCATATCGAATTGTCTAGACAACCATCCCTTTATGTCTGATAACATCTTCACACTGTTGCCAATGAGAAGTATGTCGTCTACATAAAGCACGAGGAACACCACCTTCTTTCCATCACGTTTCCAATACACACACGATTCGTCCATGCTTTGAATGAATCCAAAAGATTGGACTACTTCATCAAACCGCAGGTTCCATGATCGCGAGGCTTGTTTCAATCCATAAATGGATCGATTAAGCTTGCACACTAGATGATCTCGCCCCTTAGCAATGAATCCTTCTGGTTGTTTCATATAAATCGTCTCGTCAAGACTTCCATTAAGGAAAGCTGTCTTGACATCCATTTGCCACACCTCATAATCCATATGAGCTGCTATGGATAAGAGAATCCGGATCGACTTTATCTTGGCTACCGGCGAGAAGGTCTCCTCATAATCGATTCCCTCTTTCTGAGTATATCCTTTCGCAACAAGCCGAGCTTTAAAGGTTTCAACCTTTCCGTCAGATCCTCTCTTTCTCTTGTAGACCCATTTACATCCAATTGGCTTTACGCCGCTTGGTGGTTCTACAAGATCCCAGACTTTATTAGAATCCATAGATTCTATTTCGGATTTCATCGCTTTCTTCCAAGAAGGCGCATCTATATCTTGTACCGCCTCATCATAGGTCCAGGGATCGACTTCATGAACTCCGGGTGCCGAGTCCGAAGACTCACCCAGTCCAATCCATCTGTCCGGTTGTTTAACAACCCTCCCACTACGACGGCGTTCCGGTGTATTAACAGTGACAGTATTAGGTGCAGGTTCTAGTGGTGTATCTACACTCGGTTCGGCTGTATCCAGGTCTTCCTCGTTACCTCTCAACTCATCAAGTATTATGTCACTTTTGGGCTTGTGGTCCATGACATAGTCTTCCTCTAAGAACCGAGCGTTAGTACTTATAACGATCTTCTGGTCCGTAGGACTATAGAACATGCCACCCTTAGTTCCTTTCGGGTATCCTACAAACAGCCGTATTTCTGATCTAGGTTCTAACTTATCGGCGCCTTGTCGCAACACGTGTGCTGGACATCCCCAGATCCGAATGTGTCCCAAGTTAGGCTTACGCCCACTCCACAATTCCATGGGTGTAGTTGGTACCGTTTTGGTCGGAACCCTGTTCAGAATGTACGCCGCTGTTTCCAAGGCAAGTCCCCAGAACATAACAGGTAAATCCGAGTAACTCATCATCGATCGCACCATCTCCATAAGAGTCCTATTCCTTCTTTCTGACACACCATTCTGCTGGGGAGTATATGGTGAAGTCAGCTGGGATTCAATCCCATTCTCTGCCAAGTATGCCTTGAATTCTCCAGACAGGTACTCGCCTCCGCGATCAGATCGCAGGCATTTTATGGATTTACCACGAAGGTTCTCCACAAGAGCCTTGAATTCCTTGAACTTGTCAAAAGAATCACTCTTGTGGCGCATCAGGTAAATATATCCATACCTTGAGTAATCATCAGTAAAGGTGATGAAATACTCGTACCCTCCCCTTGCCTGAGTAGACATAGGTCCGCATACATCAGAGTGAATCAAATCCAATACTTGTTCAGCTCTACGTCCTTTACCAGAAAAAGAACGCTTGGTCATTTTACCCTCCAAACAGGATTCGCAGGTTGGAAGGTCCTCTCCTTCTATACCGCTAATGAGACCATCAGCTTTCAACCTTTGAATTCTATTCGAATTAATATGACCTAGCCTTAGATGCCACAAGTATAATTGATTCATCTTAGAAGGTTCCTTTCTCTTATTGGTGTTCGCAGATGTGTTATTACTCTCGGTTAGTTGCATCGTGTTAGACTCAGGATTTAGAATATACAAATCGTCCACCAATGTACCAGAACAGACAATCTCACTATTTCTTCTTATGACCACAGAGTGATCAAAAGAAACAGAATATCCATTCAGAATTAACTTAGAAACTGAAATCAAATTCTTTCTAAAATTCGGTACATAAAGACAATTTTGTAAAACCAAAACCCTATCACTACTAAAACGTAAGTGAACGTCTCCCACTGCAACAGCCGCCACCTTTGCGGCATTGCCCATGTAGACCACGATCTCTCCCTCTCTAAGTCTCCGGGTTTCCTGGAACCCCTGCAATGAATTGCAGACATGGTCAGTGGCGCCCGTATCTACACACCAGGTGCTGGTAGATATCACCGCTGACAATGTTTCAGTGACTAAGGAAAATTTCGTACCTTTGATGAGAGGACAATCAGACCTCCAGTGCCCAAACTGCTTGCATCGAAAGCACTTGCCAGAAGGCTTGCCTTTCCCAATCCGTGGCTTTGAGCCACTGGGTTTCTTTGCACGCTCTTCCTCTAGCCTTGCCACAAAAGCTTGTGATTCTCTTAACTTACGCACAAACTCCGCTCTCGTTGATTCCTTTTTAAGGGATTCATTGAGAGAGAATTCTGTGAGTATGTTAATCACCTCTTGCCCGGCTTCCACGCTGTGTCTCAACATCATCCTGAGGTCATTTCGAATGTCCTCATCAGTTGGGACAACAGTGGATTCGGAGAGCTCAACAGTCTGGACAATGTCTAGATTTCGTTCCCAATCATCACCATATGGAACCGGTGATTTTTCATCCTTAAGTATATCACAAAGTGGGGTCACAGTCATTCTTAACCTATAAGCACATAAAACAAACAAACAATTTAATATCCGATATTATCTCCCTTAAATAATATCATTAAATCACTAATCACATCTAAAATCCCATCAGGTAAGGCAAGCCACGTGGTGTGGACGTTTACCCACCCAAATGATTTAGCAATTAGATTTTCTTCGGTCATACATCAATTATAGCGTGACCTCGTGGGGAGGAATACTATAACGCGTATCTAAGTGTAAACCATTACTCAGTACCAAAGTAAATTACTTGGAATCGCTACATCACCGCAAGCCACGTGGTGTGGACGTTTACGATAACTTCACAACTCTTCATAATTACTTACAACTGTCTACATATATTAATCCAAAGTCCGTCAGCATAGCAAGCCACGTGGTGTGGACGTTTACTACACTAAGAGACTTTTATAATTGACTCCCAATTACTTGATCCATTTAATCTCGTAAATCAAGACGCGGAGAATCATAAGTGAAACTCGAAGTTTCTAACCAGTGATTCACCATGCGAACGACCCTATCTCTCATAAATGAGGGAGCCGAGCAGACAAACGACCCACCTATCAAAGAATGGCACGAAAGTCTCTAATTTGTGTCCTCTACATGACCAAGTGGCTCTGGCTCCATTCCACTCCCCGGGGTGAGAATGAGTCGACTTGAAATCAGCTTTGGAAAGACAAATTAGGCATTGTTTGATAAACTTAATCAATGTTTCTTGTAAGAGGAATTACAAGAACTCTCCTCCAATGACTTATCTATATATACCTCAAAGGTATATAAAAGTCACCAAGAGGGCAGCAATGGAGACCATGGGTATGTTTCCATACCCTCTCCCACTTAGCTTTTTACAATAAAGGGATACGCTATCTAGTGCATAAAATAAACACATATAGCATGCATACATGTAATAAAGCACATAGTATTATCACATAGTCAAAATAATTACTAGAATATTATTTTCCGACTATTATGGCTTCATCACATCCCCGTACGCATCTTCTAGTCTTCAGTCTTCGTTTCTTGAATGCCCCATGTGACGAGAATATTAATGTCCAATATTTAAATCCATTTATTTTCAATTAATCCAAAAGTTACTTAATTCGAAAATTAAGTCAATTGAATATATTAAAAATAAAATTAAATATTATTAATATTTTTATTTATTTTATTTTCTTTTTCCACTTCATTAAATCACTAGAATAATCTATCCAAGATATTCTTGGAATATTCTAAATGATATCCATAATGAAATAAAGAAATAAAATAGTTAGTACTATTATACTTTTCCAAATTTATTTTTATTCCTAATCCATGAATATTCCCATGAGTAGGAATAATCAAATAGGAAAAATAAATTTAGTACTAAATTAATTCTTTTTCTATTTTTTCTAGAATATTCCATAAAGAAATACTCAAAATAGGAAATATGAATTAATTAGGAAAGTATATTTCCGGTAGGAGTAGTCCGGGTTGGGAGACCCCGAACCACCCCCACCCTTTGATCGACCGGCCAGCCACGGGGAGGAGCTCCGCCGCCCAGCCATGCCGACAACCACCGAGGTGGTGGCAGCCGCGGCTAGGGCAACAGCCCCCACGCCCATAGCCATCGATCGGGCATCACGGGGATCGATCCAATCGATCCCTAGCCCTTCGTTCCTCTCGTCACTTCGTCTTCTCCGGCGGTCTTCGATACGTCGATCCAATCGTAATATTAAATTTACAAAAAATCTAAACTACAATTCCGGTATCGATTCTATACACGAAATCGACCCTATACATTTTCCGGAAAAACATGAACATAATAATAAATCCTAAATTCGGTCAACCCCCGAATTTTTACTATTACAAGCATTCACCACCAAAAAACGAATCTCGACATGTCCGAGAGTTTAATAAAACCAACAATCACATGACAAAATAATTAAACGAATAATCATCAAGCCATAATAGTCGGAACCCTGCAAGGTAAAACAACATTTATTGAAAATACCGCGAACGTAAACCACGCTCTGATACCAGTTGTTGGAATTCGCTATCCCGGGTTATCAAAATTGCGGAACCGATAACCCGAACGAACCCTTCGCCGGAGATCGTACGTACACCGACTCATCCGCCGGAGTCTGGGCTTTGGAGACCACGCACCCGAAGGCACGTAATCCGCCCCCACCCGAAAACCCGCGAGCCGAGGTTCGTACAATCGACAACCTCAATCGCCGGAGAAATCACGAGCCCACGCGATCCGGGACCCGACCGAACGCGTCGCGTGCACGAGGCACGCGGACGCCCAGCCGAGTCCCCGCGAGGGGACTCGCGATCGCTCGTAGCGATCGCACGGGATGCCTCGCGGCATCCCCGCAGCGGATCCGGCGATCCGCTGCTCGCGGCTAGGGCTCGCGTCCAGCGAGCCGCTGCGGGTAAACCCGCAGCTCGCTACGAGCTGCTACGGGTGAAACCCGTAGCCCTAGCGATCGGCCCCGTAGGGCTCGATCGACCCTCGGCGTCCAGCCGAGGGTTCGCGCACTCGATCCCCGCGAGGGATCCACGAGCCGCCGGCGGTCCGGTGGCTTCGCCACCACCGCCCGGCTCGACCCTCGGTCCGGGGTTCGATCCTCGGATCTTCGTCCTACGGTATTCTCAATAAATCAAATCGAACAATTAACAAGTGCGTTGAGAATTGTACCTACGATTCGTTGTTCGGAGAAACGAAATCGATGATGACCTCGTGACCTTCCCGCGTATTCCTTGCACTCCGTTCGAACGTCGGGTGAGCGACGAGCTATCGAACTTATGGATCCTCTTCACTCTCAAAACTTTTTAGTTGGCGTAACTTAGGTTAGTAAAAAGTGAAGACCATGTAGTGCTTTTATAGGCTACGAAGGGGATCAAAAGGAGAATAAATATTGGGCTTTAATATTGAAAATTAAATTGGGTCCAACCAAAATCCATTAATTCTTATCAATATTAATTTTATTTATTTTCCACTATATAAATAAAATTGAACTCCCAATATTATTCCATATTATACCAAATAATATTTCTCCAACTTAGTATTATTTATTCCGTGTATTTAAGATTTAAATATCCATGAATAAAATTTATTTATTGCTTAATAAATTTATTCATCTCTTATATCCGAGACTAGTACCACTCAACCTTATTTATTGTGCGGAACAAATCCACTCGCGAGGTTTACACAATAAATCCTTATGAGCTCATCTCGGGGATATTATCAACCCTTCCGGGATACACTGCCCCTTCAAGAATTCACGGCATGCCATATATAAAATATAGTGACCCAACTTAACCGGTAATCAACCCAATAATTAAACCGGTTAATTCCTTTGGTAAATCAAAGTCACTTATATTAAATATACACACCCGCAATTGTTTCAGGGATTAAGAATAAAATACTCCGAGTCTCAAATCAATTATCGCCGAGCAATCCTAATTGATGAGTCTCAATCGATCCGCTCAATACACCAAGTGTACAAGTGTGATAAAATAATTAAGATAAATTATTTTCTCTCTCACACAACGACTATACCGATGGATTGGTCCGTGTCCATCTAGGTCGTGAGCAACTGTTCGATTAGATACGAGTAACCGATAGTATGATCTTCTGTGTGCCCATGCAACACCATACTAACTACAACGTATAAAATCCAGGACTATAATTTGCATATATTTAATTAACAATAATTAAAAACAAATGAATGTCTGTAATAGATAGGTAAATGAAAGTGCATACAGAGTTCAGAATACTCAAATCTAGACATTAAGTATACTACTCCATCACAAAGGAGTACAAAGACGTACTCAGTGAAACTTGTCCTCCTGGACTCACCATTAACTCAACTGAGGATGAGATTTTTGACTTTGAAAAATGGGAGAGTGCTCGTTCACTAGCCATTAATCATGATGTCATGCTCAAACTCAAGTTGCTGTTTGGACATGATGGGGAGGCTAGAAAAGAGGCGATGAGGATACTCGTAAAGATCTGTTACTTCGATGAAACACTTGATCATGTTTTTGAGATGATGGATCTTTTGGACGAGTTGAAACAATCGCAAGCTCTTATAGCCAAAGCCAAAGGTTTCGGACCTAAAGGCAAAGGAAAGGAGAAGAAGACAAGGGGGTCCGGTGGTCCTAAGGGACTTGGACCAAAGGGTGGGATAAAGAAGCCTTCTGGCAAACATCCCCAAGGGAAGCAGTCTGAGTACTGGGGATCTACAGCTTGTCCTCTCAAAGGTACGAATTTTTCTTTAGTCGTAAAACATAGTCAGCGGTATTATCTACCAGAATTCTGGTGTGTAGATATGGAACCACTGACGGTATGTGCATTCTAAATGCAGGGGTTCCAGAAAACCCGGCGACTTAGATAAGAAGAGTTCGAGTCCTCATGGGCAGAGCTGTTAAGGAAGCAGCGGTTGCAGTGGAAGACGTTTATCTTATTGATAGTTATAGGATTTCATTTCAAGTTTATTGCTTTGTACCTTTTAGAAAGAACTTTTGTTCTGGATTTCTATTATTAATGAATATTTTATTTCTTTAATCATTTGATGGTTTAGATAAGAAATAATGGCGATATCTATTCTGGTACATTAGATAGCAATATATGAATGATGAATCCTTAGTCTACCACGATGCAACAAACCGTTATATATGAACTTGTTTTACTCATTAGATGTATTTCTTTGTCAATCATTATGCTTGTGAATTCTTGAACATAGTAGTATCTACTCAAAAGGGATTCAAAAGGTCGAAATTGATTTGATCAATTATAGTTGAAGGAATGGACCTCCCGACCTAAGAATCAATCTTGAAAGATGGTACAACTAAGTCAACCTTTCTGGATAAAGGATGGAATTCGGACAAGTATAGGAAATGATTTATGATTAATGACGTATGTGTAATTAGAGAAGGTACGAGTCGTTCTTTCAAGAATACTCGAAGATGGATTAGAATACTTGATGTGCCATAAAAGCGGAGTGTTTTCAACACAAAGCTATTATGGGGATCCTTCAAAGTATATCCATTAGGAGGCTGCGACTTGTTCGCAGTGGCTATCACCTATCTAGGGAACACATAGCATAAATCAAGGATTGAGATTAAATCTCAAACGACTGCACCATACACTGATGTGTAGACATGGTGCGTCAGGAATAAGAAATGGAATTCTAATAGTAAAAGGACAAGTTTATTCGGAACTACCTATGTTCTATGGATATTTCTGGATACAATGACGCACTCGATGTAATTGTAGAATATCCTAGAAGAACAAGTAATTGTATGTTCAATAGTACTACGAACCAGAAGGGTGTCCTCACCCGGTTCTTAGAAGAAGACTATTAGATGAACTACAATGCCCTAACGGACAAGGTACCTTATAATGAGGAAAGAGAAGGCTGAGAACCAGCCTAACCGAGTAGTATACCACTAACTGCACCTGATGTTATTACTGTTATACACCGGAACGCCATTGCAGTGGGAGGTTGTTAAGCGACCAGAGATGTTCATAAGACTGGAGGAGTTTTAACTCTGGATCTAGTAGACATGAAATCGATCCCTAGTTCTGCATAGGAGGCAGTACTAAACTAAATGTGCCTACTTGGATAGCAATAATTTATTATTGTTAAAGGGGCAAGATCATTTAGAGGTACAAGTTTAATAAATCCATTTATGGATTATCACAAAGCTGAAACTTGTGGAACTTGCAAATTGATGAGGTAGTCCATTTTATGGATTCATCAAGAAGCATAGACAAGATTGGTGTATTGGAGACGTAATGGAAACAAAGTGGTGTTTCTCGGAATTTTGTGTAGATAACACTTCATCATTGGCCACAATGTAAAAGCGTTGTCAGACATAAAATAGAGGTTGTCTAAATAAATCGAGATATAAGATTAAGATGAAATTGTATCATGTTCTTAGAAATCTTTCGATCTCTAGATAAGAACACTTGCACTTCTCTTAAGATATCTTATACGATTATGGTTTGTTTTAAACATGCACAATTCTGAGAAAGGTTATTGCCTTTCAGGAACAGAATACATCTATCTAAAGGTATGTGTTTCGAACACATAAAGGAGATGGGTATAGACAAAGCAGTTTCCTACACTTCAAGTGTAGAGAGCTTTGTAAATGCGATGTTATAAAACAGGAACCCGATATCAACTATGCGGTTAGCATAGTGGGAGGATATCAAAAGTGATCTGGATAAGAGATATTCGAATGCTGTAAAAGTGCTTGGAAGTACTGGATTACTAGCAAAACGAAATCTTCTTAGATTACAGTTTCTCAGATCCAAAATCAGAGAAAGACCAGTGTAAGTCGATATCAGGCTATGTGTTCACTTTTAGAAGAGGTGGAACCTAAGGATGAAAGAGTGATAAGCATAATGCTTCTCGGACTCTATCATAAACCGAATAGCAGCCTCAGAGGCAGCGGAAGTTTTGGTTAGGTTCTGGAATGACCTCTGAACTTGGATATGATTCTTGGTTCACCAAAGGCTATGTATATAGCGGTGCATGGAGAACTGGAAGAAGTCATAAGTTCAAAAGGTGATGATAACACATAGAGCAAGTACCACCTGATACGAATCATCGTCAGAGAGACGACGCAGTAGTCACCAAGATAACTTCAGATCGGCGACCTAGATTGCTCATTCACATAATACTTCTGGGAAGTATAACTTAAGCACGTGATGAGTATGGGAGTCGGGAGTTTGGAGGAAATGACTAGACCTTAGTACAAGTGGGAGATTGTTGGAGTTGTGTACTTAATGTCTAGATTTAAGTATCGGTAAACTCCCGATCATAGCATTTAACCTATTTAATTAATAAACAATTATTTGCAATTAATTATTATTAATTAATTATGCAAAATATAGTCCTGGATTTTATACGTTGTAGTTAGTATGGTGTGTCTGGCCCACACGGAAGATCATACTATCGGTTACTCGTATTTAATCGAACAGTTGCTCACGACCTAGATGGACACGGACCAATCCATCGGTATAGTCGTTGTGTGAGAGAGAAAATAATTTGTCTTAATTATTTTATCACACTTGTACACTTGGTGTATTGGGCGGATCAGCTTGAGATTTATTGATTAGGATTGCCTTGGATAATCAATTTAAATCTCAGAGTATTTTATTCTTAATCCCCGATATTATTGCGGGTGTGTATATCTAATATAAGTGACTTTGATTTTCCAAAGGAATTAACCGATTTAATTATTGGGTTAATTACCGGTTGAGTTGGGTCACTATATTTTATGTATGGCATGCCGTGAATTCTTGAAGGGACAGTGTATCCCGTAAGGGTTGATAATATCCCCGAGATGAGTTCATAAGGAATTATTATGTAAACCCTGCAGGTGGATTTAATCCGCATAATAATAAAGGTTGAACGGTACTAGTCTCGGATATAAGATATGAATATTATTTATTGAGCAATAAATAAATTTATTCATGGATATTTAAATCTTAAATACACGGAATAAATAATACTAAGATGGAGAAATATTATTTGATATAATATGGAATAATATTGGGAGTGCAATTTTATTTATATAGTGGAAAATAAATAAAATTAATATTGATAAGAATTAATGGATTTGGGTTGGACCCAATTTAATTTTCAATATTGGAAGCCCAATATTTATTCTCCTTATGATCCCCTACGTAGCCTATAAAAGCACTACATGGTCTTCACTTTTCACAACCTAAGTTACGCCAACAATAAAGTCTTGAAGAGTGAAGGAGATCCATAAGGTGTTCGATAGATCGTCGCCCACACGACGTTCGGACAAGGTGCAAGGAATACGTGGGAAGATCGCAAGGTCATCAACGCGTTAATTCGTTTCTCCGTACAACGAATCGAAGGTAATAAATCATAAACCCTCTTTTATGATTTTGTGTGAATTGATTGTAGCGTATACATGAACACACGATCCGGATAAACGTACGAACTTCGGGGACGGGGATTCGAGATCCCCGACGAAGATCGAGAGAACCCTCGGCTTGAAGCCGAGGGGGCGATCGAACCCTAGGGTTCGATCGCGGCGCGCGGACGAGGGAGCCCCGGCTGGACGCCGGGGCAAGCGATCGACCATGGGTCGATCGCGGGGAGACCGCCGTGGGCTGGTGCCACGGCAGCTGGTCCCTCCCCAGCCCTCGACCGACGGCCAGGCGCGACGGAGGAGCCCCGGCTGGAGCCGGGGCATGCGATCGACCGCGAGGTCGATCGCGGGGAAAGCCGCGGCTGGAGCCGCGGCGGGTCAGCTGGGGGCTGACCGCCCCTCCTCCGGCGATGGTGGTGAGTCGCCGGACTCACCACCGGGGGTTGCTGGGCAGCCCCGGCGATCGCGGCGTGCGATCGCGAGCCACCTCGCGGCGGGGGGCTCGGCCAGGGTTTTCTAGCCGCGGGGTTTCATCCCGCGGCAGTGATGCTCAAGTCGAGCTCCGTCAACGTGAGATGGTTCGCGTTTTTCCGGCGATGGGATTTCGATCGGATTATCGGTTTCCGCATATTTTGGTAATCCGGGATATCGATTTCCAACAGCGGACCAATAGAGTAGTAAACTCTACGGGAAGTAACCCCCTGTACAACCCGTAATGTCCGAAGAGAGTAGATAAGGAGATTAATAAGAGCCAAGAGTTTGGCGTTAGTTGCATAGGAGCAACACCCCACTCAAGAACTGCTCGGGCAAGGGTATCATGAATGGGAAACCGGAGACCGCTCCGCATCATGTCATAATTTACGGCGACCATTCCCTCAGGAGGACGATCGGCCCAATCAAACTTGTTCGGACAATACAAGTGGACGTCAGAAGGGATCTCCCATTCTGTTCTCCGCGATTGAAGGTCCGTATCGACCACTGTGCTTTCGCGAACACCGGCTTTAAAAGCGCTAGGTGGCGGCGCCTCGGTTGGGAGATCTGTACGGGGTACGTACACGTAAGGATGATCGGCAAGATAGGTTTCATAAGAAAAGTCAACTGGAGGGCCCCGAAAGCTAGCGACCAGTTTTGCGAACAGTTCATAATCGGGATGCACAGTCTCTGAGAACCAGTCATTCTCTTCATCTTTAGATAACGGGAACGGGTCCATCACGCTAGCAGACGGAAACTGTTCGGGCAAAGCTAATAAGTCTGAGGACAGGGGAGACAAAGTCCTCGGAATGTCAATAAACGCGGGAAGAATCACGGTCTGGATGTAATCAGAGTCGTATTCGGGAGTCGAGGATTCACAAGACATCGACCAAAGCGAAATTCTTTAATAAAATCACGGACAAGGATATATTTGTGGAACCTAAGAAATCTAAGAGTCCGCGCCCGCAAGCAAGAATCTAATATAAAGAAACAATAGAGGCAGATGATGCGTACCCGAACAGGAGAGGATGGAAGCAGAAGATCAGATCGCACGAGTTTCTTGCGAGAGTTGGCCAAAAGTATTTCCAAGTACCCCACCTCTCATATATATAGGGGGTTTGGCGGCAGAGATTTCGAAATACAAAATTCAAAATTCAAAATCTCTGACATTCGAAGAGACGTTTGCACAGATATCAAGACAGAAACTTTTCAGATTCCACGGGCCGGCGGTTTTTAGGACTTGAACCGACCGAATCAGGGTGCGAAACGGTCCACTTTCGCCGGGCATAATATTTCAATTCCGCGAGGACTCCGTAAAATAGTTATCCCCGGGGGGCATTTGTTGTTCCCCATTTTTCGCAAAACCCATTACGATCGGGTTACGGCCCAAGTCCAGACCTGACCAGAGATAGCCCCATTAACGAGGAGACTAAGACACCTAATCAGCGACCACATGCGATCACCATGGCGCAGAGGCCGAACATCATCGGACACCATCAATGCGGATGCACCGCGGACATCTTTAATCACTTCACGACTTTTCTGTCCGCAGGAACTTCCCCGAAATACACAGTGTTAGAGTTCCTTGCTTTCCCGGCCGCGTGTTGATGAAGAAAGGGGCAGGATTTGGTCGCCAAGACCGGCGGCTTTCCAACTCATCCCGAGGCCGTCTGGGTAACAGATTAGCGAGCCGAAGCAACCCGAACGAGTTAGACCGGGTCAGGGGTAAAAGCGGGCATCTCATTACTAGGGTATAAGGGGGTTCTCCCCTTAATACAAGGAGTAATGCATGTAGTTATCTATGAAAAAGCCCATGTAATCTAGGCCCAAGCCCATGTATAGAAACCCTAATCAATGTACTATAAATAGTCGAATTTCCTCATTTGTAAAGGACATGCACAATTCCCAAGAAATATACTTGGAATTTAATACTAGAAGCTTTTGTTATTTCCTTATTTGTTCTCTCAATCCCCAAAACATCAATACGTTCGCGGGGGAATTTCCTGTTAGGATTTTCTGCCCGTAAACACGACCGAAGCAAATCTAATTGCAAAATCGTTTGGGTAGGTAAACGTCCACACTATCGTGGCTTACCATATCTGATGGGATTTTAGATGTGATTAGTAATTTAATGATATTATTTTAGGGAGATAATATCGGTATTAAATTGTTTGTTTGTTTTATGTGCTTATAGGTTAAGAATGCCTGTGACCCCACTTTGTGATATACTTAAGGATGAAAACTCACTGGTTCCATATTGTAATGATTGGGAACGAAATCTGGACATTGTTCAGACTGTCAAGCTTTCTGAATCCACTGTTGTCCCAACTGATAAGGACATTAAGAATGACCTTAGGGAGATGTTGAGACATAGTGTGGAAGTTGGACAAGAGGTGGTTAACATACTTACGGAATTCTCTCTTAACGAGTCTCTTAAAAACGATTCATCAAGAGCGGATTTTGTGCGTAAGTTAAGGACATCACAAGCTCTTGTGGCCAAGCTAAAGGAAAAGCTAGCAAAGAAGCTCAGTGGTTTCAAACCACGGAATGGGAAAAGCAAGCTGCAAAGCAAGTGCTTTCGATGCAAGCAGTCTGGGCACTGGAGGTCTGATTGTCTTCTCATCAAAGGTACGAAATTTTCCTTAGTCACTGAAACATTGTCAGCTGTGTTATCTACCAGTACCTGGGGTGTAGATACGGGAGCCACAGTCCACGTCTGCAATTCAATGCTGGGGTTCCAGGAAACCCGGAGACTTAGAGAGGGAGAGATCGTGGTTTACATGGGCAATGCTGCGAAGGTGGCAGCCGTTGCAGTGGGGGAGACGTTCACTTACGTTTTAGTAGTGATAGGATTTTAGTTTTACAAAATTGTCTTTATATACCGAATTTTAGAAATAATTTAATTTCGGTTTCTAAGCTAATTCTGAATGGGTATTCTGTTTCTTTTGATCACTCGGTGGTCATAAGAAGAAATAGTGAAATTATATGTTCTGGTACATTGATAGACGATTTATATGTGCTAAATCCTGAGTCTAACACGATGCAACTAACCGAGAGTAATAACACATCCACGAACACCAATAAGAGAAAGAAACCTTCTAAAATGAATCAATTATACTTGTGGCATCTAAAGCTAGGTCATATTAATTCGAATAGAATTCAAAGGTTGAAAGCTGATGGTTTAATCAGTGGTGTTGAAGGAGAGGACCTTCCAACCTGCGAATCCTGTTTGGAGGGTAAAATGACCAAGCGTTCTTTTTCTGGTAAAGGACGAAGATCCGAGCAAGTATTGGATTTGATTCACTCTGATGTATGCGGACCTATGTCTACCCATGCAAGTGGAGGGTACGAATATTTCATCACTTTTACTGATGATTATTCAAGGTATGGATTTGTATACCTGATGCGCCGCAAAAGCGAGTGCTTTGACAAGTTCAAGGAGTACAAAGCTCTTGTGGAGAACCTTCAAGGTAAGTCCATAAAATGTCTGCGATCTGATCGCGGAGGCGAGTACCTGTCTGGAGAATTCAAGGCGTACTTAGCAGAGAATGAGATTGATTCCCAAATGACTTCACCATATACTCCTCAGCAGAATGGTGTGTCAGAAAGAAGGAATAGGACTCTTATGGAAATGGTGCGTTCAATGATGAGTTACTCGGACTTACCTGTTATGTTCTGGGGATATGCCTTAGAAACAGCGGCGCACATTCTAAACTTGGTTCCATCTAAAACGGTCCCTACAACACCAATGGAACGATGGAGCGGGCGCAAGCCTAGATTAAGACACGTTCGGATCTGGGGGTACCCTGCGCACGTGTTAAGAACAGGAGCCGATAAGTTAGAACCTCGTACTGAAGTGCGGTTGTTTATAGGATATCCTCGAGGAACTAAAGGTGGCATGTTCTATAGTCCTACGGACCAGAAGATCGTTATAAGTACTAACGCTCGGTTCTTAGAGGAAGACTATGTCATGGACCACAAGCCCAAAAGTGACATAATGCTTGATGAATTGAGAGGTAACGAAAAAGACTTAGGTACAGCCAAACCGAGTAGTGATACACCACTAGAACCTGCACCTGACACTGTCACTGTTAATACACCCGAACGTCGTCGTAGTGGGAGGGTTGTTAGACAACCAGACTGATTTATGGGACTGGGTGAGTCTTCAGACTCTGGACCTGGAGTACATGAAATCGATCCCTGGACCTATGATGAGGCGGTACAAGATATAGATGCGCCTTCTTGGAAGAAAGCGATGAAATCCGAAATGGAATCTATGGATTCTAATAAAGTCTGGGATCTTGTAGAACCACCAAACGGCATAAAGCCAATTCGATGTAAATGGGTATACAAGAGAAAGAGAGGATCTGACGAAAAGGTTGAAACCTTTAAAGCAAGGCTTGTTGCGAAAGGATATACTCAGAAAGAGGGAATCGATTATGAGGAGACCTTTTCGCCGGTAGCCAATATAAAGTCGATCCGGATTCTCTTATCCATTGCAGCTCATTTGAATTATGAGGTGTGTCAAATGGATGTCAAGACGGCTTTCCTGAATGGAAGTCTTGACGAGACGATTTATATGAAACAACCAGAAGGATTCATTGATGAGGGGCGAGATCATCTAGTGTGCAAGCTTAATCGATCCACCTATGGATTGAAACAAGCCTCGAGATCGTGGAATATGCGATTTGATGAAGTAGTCCAATCTTATGGATTCATTCAAAGCATGGACGAATCGTGTGTGTATTGGAAATGTGATGGGAAGAAGGTGGTGTTTCTCGTGCTTTATGTAGACGACATTCTTCTAATTGGCAATAATGTAAAGATGTTATCCGACATAAAGAGATGGTTGTCTAGACAATTCGATATGAAAGATTTAGGAGAGGTTGGACATGTTCTAGGGATCAAACTTATAAGGGATCGCCAAAATAAAACATTGCACCTTTCTCAGGCATCTTACATAGACACGATTCTGGCTCGCTTTAACATGCAAGATTCCAAGAAGGGTGAGTTACCCTTCAGTAAAGGAATTTATCTTTCTAAGAAATTGTGTCCTCGGACAAAAAAGGAGAAAGATGAAATGAAAGCGGTTCCCTACGCCTCGGCTGTGGGAAGCTTGATGTATGCAATGTTATGCACGAGACCTGATATCTGCTATGCAATTGGCGTAGTGGCGAGATATCAGAGTAACCCTGGAAAGGAACATTGGTCTACTGTAAAGAGCATTTTCAAGTATTTGCGAAATACTAAGGATTATGTTCTGAGGTACAAAGCAGATGAACTTTTTCCTTTGGGTTACACAGATTCGGATTTCCAAACAGATAAGGACTGGCGTAAGTCGGCATCAGGATATATGTACACTTTGGGCGGTGGAGCCGTGTCATGGAAGAGTGTTAAGCAAAAGTGCATTTCAGACTCTACCATGGAAGCTGAATATGTTGCAGCCTCAGAGGCAGCGAAAGAGTCAGTTTGGTTCCTTAATTTCCTCCGGGACATAGATGTGATTCCGAGTTTGCCCAAGGCTAAGACAATTTATTGTGATAATAGCGGTGCAGTGGAAAACAGTAAGGAACCACGGTCCCATAGTGCTACAAAACACATAGAGCGCAAGTACCACCTGATTCGAGACATCGTCAAGAGAGGCGACGCTGTAGTCACCAAGATAGCTTCAGAGGACAACCTAGAGGACCCTTTCACAAAAATACTTCCTAAGGAAGTATATTTCAAGCACTTGAAGGGTTTGGGAGTCAGAAGTTTGGAAGATAAGACTAGACCTTAGTATAAGTGGGAGATTGATGGAGTAGTATACTTAATGTCTAGATTTAAGTGATCTGAACTCCTTGTACACTTTCATTTATCTATTAATAAATAAACATTCATTTGCTTTTAATTATGTTTAATTAAATAAATGCAAATTATAGTCCTAGATTATATACGTTGTAGTTAGTATGGTGTGCGACGTCACACAGAAGATCATAATATCGGTTACTCGTATATAATCGAACAGTTGCTCACGACCTAGATGGACAATGACCAATCCATTGGTATAGTCGTTGTATGAGTGAGAAAATAATTGGTCTTGATTATTTTATCATACTTGTACACATGGTGTATTGGGCGGATCTACTTGAGACTTATCGATTAGGTTTGCCGTCGATAATCGATTTAAGTCTTAGAGTATTCTATTCTTAATCGGGGACGGTTCAATTGGTGAAGATAATGATGGAGAAATAGTCGTTGAAATCCTCCCTGATCTTCTCATAGATAAGAGTGATGACTACATAAAATCCATTGTAGAAGCAACTTTTCCATCTTTCGCTGATCATATTGGAGACGTCAATTATTTGCAGGGACGTGCAATCCTGTCGCCAACGTTGGAAGGCGTAGAGTCAATTAATGATTATATGGTATCTATGCATTCAACAGAAGAAAGGATTTATCTCAGCGCCGATTCTATTGAAACAACTGAAAAGGGCACAAAGATGTTTGATCAAATGCATTCGGTTGAATTCTTAAACACTATAAAGTGCTCACGAATGCCTAACCATCAATTGAAGCTAAAGGTTAGTGATATTAAATCTTAAAAACTTATAATTTTTTTCGGTCTTTTTTAAAATATTACATGAAATCTGCCCTTGAAGGTTGAGGGCTGTCTTTCTTAGGGACTCTCCTATCTCTTGGAAAACGAAACAACCTTCAAGGGCAGATTGGTCACTGAATATAATTCTGTCCATGTAGACTTTTGCAGTCAAATATTTTTTCATTTAACTTTCAAATTTTTCCTGTTTTTAAGAGATTTCATGTAAGGGTGATTTTGTATTTGATGTAATTTTATGTAATATTTTCAGACACAGGACCTGCGGTTAGTAAGACAGCCGCCCCAATCGGAGTCACACCAGCCGCTAACTACAGGTAACCTATCAGCCCTCAACAAAATTCCTTGACCCGGACTACCCTTAGGATAACGGACAACCCGGAGAGCAGCACCCCAATGCTCCTTGCGCGGTGCGCTAAAAAATCGAGATAAGACATGCACAACATAAGACAAATCCGGTCGCGTAACAGCGAGATACACCAAACGCCCAACAAGACGACGATAGGCCACAATATCATCCAAAACGTCCCCTTTAGCCGCCCCTAAAGTATGGTTAAGCTCAAGAGGAGTAGAAACGGATTTAGCACCCAACAAACCCGTCTCAGAAAAAATAACAAGAGCGTATTTTCGTTGAATTAGGAAAATACCCTCTTTATTACGGGCAATCTCAATACTGAGAAAGTACTTCAATATCCCCAAGTCTTTCATGTGGAAGCAATTCCCAAGATAATTCTTAAAAACCAAAATAGCAGATGAGTCATTGCCCGTAATAACAAGATCATCCACGTAAACCAAAACATGAAGACAAACATTACCACGAACATAGCTAAAAAGAGAGTAATCATAATAAGATTGATTGAACCCGTATTTTCGTAGGGACGCAGCCAACTTAGCAAACCAACACCGTGGAGCTTGCTTTAGCCCATAAAGAGATTTTTTGAGACGACATACCTTGCCTTCGCCACCTTGGCCGAAACCCGGGGGAAGCTTCATGTAAACTTCTTCGTCTAGATCCCCATGTAAGAAGGCGTTGTGCACGTCCATCTGATGAAGTGCCCAATTTTTAATAGCTGCAACTGCTAATAAAGCCCAAACCATGACCATTTTAATAACCGGTGAAAAAGTATCACCATAGTCTATGCCTTCAACTTGATGATTACCAAAAATAACAAGCCGGGCTTTATATCTTTCAATAGTGCCGTCAGAGTTGTATTTAATCTTGTACACCCAACGACAACCAAAAGCTTTCTTACCAGACGGAAGATTAGAAAGTTCCCAAGTATCATTATTTTCAAGAGCTGTAATCTCATCTTGCATTGCCTTACACCAATCCGAACTAGAAAGAGCATCACGAAAAGTGGGTGGCTCAACACCCGAAGTAATAGCTGCAAGAAAAGCTCGGTGGCGCAAGGAAAAATTATGAGTAGATAACTAATTGGCCAATGCATAATGAGTACTTGAGGAACGAGGGGAGTCGGGAGAGGAGTCGGAATCGGAGGACTTATTAGTAGTGGTACCAACAATAAAATCCTTAAGTCGAGAAGAAGGGAATTTTGGTCGCTTGCCCCGACCCATGTCAGTCGTGGTCGCCGCAGAAGACGGACCAACATCGGTTGTACCCGCTGCATCAGGCCCACCAGGCCTTTTCGAACTAGAACTCGTGCTACCTGACCCTGAACCCGGGCCATCGGACCCAACAGCAGTAGCAGAAGTGTCTATACCCGAATCCGTTTCAACATCAAGGGTTTCAAGAGGAATTGGACCAGTAGCCTCGGTTTTAGAATTTGAAATAGTCGGAAAAGGTGTCGCATCCGGAAAATAAGGAAAACTATGTTCATAAAAATATACATCCCGACTCACAAAAATTTCCCGAGTAGCCAAATCAAGAACCTTCCAACCTTTTTTAGTGTGTGGATAGCCAATAAATAAACATTTGCGACTTCTTTTAGCAAATTTATCCCCTTTGGTATGTAAATTATGAGCAAAGCATAAGCAACCAAATATCCGAATTTGTTGATAATTCAGAGTAGACCCAAACAAGAGTTATAGGGGGTTTTATTTTGTAACAAAGTAGAAGGAGTACGATTAATTAAATAGGCCGCGTTCATAGGGGTTTTTATTTTGTAACAAAGTAGAAGGAGTACGATTAATTAAATAGGCCGCAGTGAATATGTTGGAAATCGACATCCCGGAGTCGTCGGGAAACGCGGAATTGACAACTCCGATCGAAATCCCGCCACCGCAAAAATCCCACGTCACCGGACGCGGGGAAGACGCCCGAACGATCACCATCCGCGGATGAAACCGCGGTGATCGATCGCGTCTCGAACGGGGAGTGAGGGGCTGCTCAAAGCAGCCCGCTGGACGTACCTTGAACCCTCGCCGAACAGCCGAAGCCATCCCGAAGGAACAGCTCGATCGAACCCTAGCTGCGGACGAGCCGCCACTTTCCGATCGAGGCATGCGCTCGCACCCATGCGAGCGCTAGGGTTCAGCCCGTAGAACCCCGTACGCAACCAGCGAAGCCCCCGTGTGCGATCCGCAGCGCCACGCGGATCCGCTGCGGGAAATCCCGCAGCCCGCTGCTGCCAGCCACAGGAGGCGGGCGCCTGGTAGTCGCGCGACCGCGCGCGACATGGACCAGGCGGGCGCCTGGTCCCCAGGCGAGCGCTTCGCTCCCAGCGAAGCTTCTTCGCGCGATCCTTGCCGCCGGGTCGCTCCAGCCGTGGCGGTCCGGTGATCCTCGATCACCACCCCTCGGCTCGACCCCGGTGAGGATCCCAAATTCCGGATCTTACGTTCACGTTATTTCCACGATAATAAATTAAAATCATCGAAGTAGGTTCAACGATTTTACCTTTGTTCTCGTTGTACGGAGAAACGAGATCTTATGATGACCTTGAGATCTTCCCACGTATTCCTTGCACTAGCTCGAACGTCGGGTGGGCGACGATCTTCCGAACTCCATGGATCTCCTTCTCTTTCTTTCTCTCTCTAGAATTGTGATCTTCAAGTTATCAGAATAGAGAAGACCATGTAGTGCTTTTATAGGCTACGTAGGGGATCTTAAGGAGGTGGAATATTGGGCTTCCAATAGAATTAATTAAATTGAGCCCAAGCCCAAGTCTATTAATTAATCTATTAATTATATTTATTTTCCACTATATAAATATAATTGCACTCCCAATATTATACTATATTATATCAAATAATATTATCTCTCCGGTAGTATTATTTATTCCGTGCGTTTAAGATATAAATGTCCATGAATAAATTTAAATTAATTGCGTAATTAATTTATTCATCTTTTGTATCCGAGACTAGTACCATTCAACCTTAATTATTATGCGGATCAAATCCACCTGCAGGGTTTACATAATAATTCCTTATGAACTCATCTCGGGGACATTATCAACCCTTATCGGGACACACTTTCCCGTCAAGAATTCACGGCATGTCATACATAAAATATAGTGACCCAACTTTACCGGTAATTGACCAGATATTCTAATCGGACAATTCCTTTGGAAAATCAAAGTCACTTATATTAAATATACACACCCGCAATAATATCAGGGATTAAGAATGAAATACACTGAGACTTAAATCGATTATCTAAGGCAATCTTAATCGATAAATCTCAAGCGATCCGCCCAATACACCAAGTGTACAAGTATGATAAAATAATAAAGACCAATTATTTTCTCACTCATACAACGACTATACCAATGGATTGGTACTTGTCCATCTAGGTCGTGAGCAACTGTTCGATTATATACGAGTAACCGATAGTATGATCTTCCGTGTGACGACGCACACCATGCTAACTACAACGTATATAATCTAGGACTATAATTTGCATATATTTAATTGTAAATAATTAAACGCAAATAATTGTTTATGTAATTAAATAGATTAATGGCAATGGATCGGGAGTTAATATCACTTAAATCTAGACATTAAGTATACAACTCCAACAGAATATACATTCACCCCTAAAATCAATTGGAAGATAAGCTTGAAACATAAAAGCACGTGCTACATTAAATATATGTCTATGTTTTCTTTCGACACGCCCATTCTGTTGAGGGGTTCCAACACATGAAGTGCGAAATAAAATACAATTGTCTCGAAAAAAAAGCAGTCATGTTAAAGAATTTTGTCCCATTATCTGATTGAACTTGCTTTACTACATCCGAGAATTGAGTTTTAACCATAGCAAAGAAGCTTAGAAACATATCAGTGACCTCCGTCTTATCAAGAAGTAAATAAACCCAAACAGTTCTAGAATAGTCATCCAAAATGGTCAGAAAATATTTGGCACCACATGTAGACGGTGACCGATAAGGACCCCATAAATCACAAGTAATTAACTCAAAAATTGCCGAAGCTTTATTATCATTCAAATGAAACTACTGCGGCTATGTTTGGCCTCGTGGCAAATATCACAAACAATGTCTGAATTGGAACGAGAACTACTAACAAAAGGTAAAAATTTAACTACTTTGTCAGATGGATGGCCAAGACGTCGATGCCATAACTCAAAAGAATCAGCGCTCACCCGATTTATTGTTGGTTTAACCACCGCACTCAGTAAATAAAGTCCGCCCTGTTGCTCACCGACTCCAATCCTCGTCCTAAAAAAACGGTCTTGAATATGACAAGAAGTGTTAGTAAAGCTAATAACACAATCTGTGGCAGCCACCAATTGAGATACTGATAAGAGATTGCAAGTTAGGCTGGGCACATATAAGACATTGTGAAAAATAAGAAATTCATTTAAACGGACCGTCCCAGCAACATCAGCCGAGACAGTATGGCCATTTGGAAGCGTAATCGGATAAGGAGGTATCGGATGTGGATCGGCCAACCATGAAGCATCTCCGGTTACGTGATGTGAGGCTCCTGTATCAATATCCAATTAGGAGACATACCACTAAGACGATCTTGCATCGGAATAGAAGAGGAGCTGCTGCCTCCTAGAAAATTCACACGCCCTCCTTGTTGGAGTTGTATACTTAATGTCTAGATTTAAGTAACGTAAACTCCTGGTCATAACATTTAATATATTTAATTAAATAAACAATTGTTTGCCTTTAATTATTGATAATTAAATATATGCAAATATAGTCCTAGATTATATACGTTGTAGTTAGTATGGTGTGCGACGCCACATGGAAGATCATACTATCGGTTACCCGTATATTAATAAAACAGTAGCTCACGACCTAGATGGACAGGGACCAATCCATCGGTACATTCGTTGTATGAAAGAGAAAATAATTTGTCTTGATTATTTTATCATACTTGTACACTTGTTGTATTGGGCGGATCGCTTGAGATTTATCGATTAGGATTGCCTTAGATAATCGGTTTAAATCTCAGTGTATTTTATTCTTAATCCCCGATATTATTGCGGGTGTGTATATTTAATATTAGTGACTTTGATTTTCCAAAAGAATTGATTGATTAGTATAATCAGTCAATTACCGGTAAAGTTGGGTCACGGTATTTTATATATGACACGCCGTGAATTCTTGACGGGAAAGTGTATCCCGATAAGGGTTGATAATATCCCCGAGATGAGTTCATAAGGAATTATTATGTAAACCTCATGAGTGGATTTGTTCCACATCTAGGTCGTGAGCAACTGTTCGATTAAATACGAGTAACCGATAGTATGATCTTCTGTGTGACGGCGCACACCATACTAACTACAACGTATATAATCTAGGACTATAATTTGCATTTATTTAATTAACAATAATTAAAAGCAAATGAATGTTTATTTCAATAGATAAATGATCGTGTACAAGGAGTTCAGAATACTCAAATCTAGACATTAAGTATACTACTCCAACATTCTCCCACTTATACTAAGGTCTAGTCTTATCCTCCAAACTTCTGACTCCCAAACCCTTCAAGTGCTTGAAGTAAACTTCCCTAGGAAGTACTTTAGTGAAGGGGTCTGCTAGGTTGTCATCTGAAGCTATCTTGGTGACTACAGCGTCGCCTCTCTTGACGATGTCTCGAATCAGGTGGTACTTGCGCTCTATGTGTTTCGTAGCACTATGGGACCGTGGTTCCTTACTGTTTGCCACTGCACCGCTATTGTCACAATAGATGGTCATAGCCTTGGGCAAACTCGGAATCACATCTAAGTCCTGGAGGAAATTAAGGAACCACACTGACTCTTTCGCTGCCTCTGAGGCTGCAACATATTCAGCTTCCATGGTAGAGTCCGAAATGCACTTTTTCTTAACACTCTTCCATGATACGGCTCCACCTCCCAAAGTGTACACATAGCCTGATGTCGACTTACGCCGGTCCTTATCAGCTTGGAAATGCGAATCTGTGTAACCCAAAGGAATCAGATTGTCTACTCCGTATCTCAGAACATAATCCTTAGTATTTCGCAAATACTTGAAAATGCTCTTTACAGCAGTCCAATGAGCCTTTCCAGGGTTACTCTGATATCTTGCCACTACGCCAACTGCATAGCAGATATCAGGTCTCGTGCATAACATTGCATACATTAGGCTTCCCACTGCCGAAGCGTAGGGAACTGCC
This sequence comes from Euphrasia confusa, assembly GCA_954870475.1. Taxonomy (NCBI): domain Eukaryota; kingdom Viridiplantae; phylum Streptophyta; class Magnoliopsida; order Lamiales; family Orobanchaceae; genus Euphrasia; species Euphrasia confusa. The sequence continues at coordinate 30,081,483 of OX940951.1, forward strand.
TTCATGTCATCTTTCTCCTCTTGTGTCTAAGGACACATTTCCTTAGAAAGATAAGTTCCTTTGCTGAAGGGTAACTCACCCTTCTTGGAATCTTGCATGTTAAAACGAGCCAGAATCGTGTCTATGTAAGATTGCTGGGAAAGGTACAACGTTCTATTCCGGCGATCCCTTATAACCTTGATCCCTAGAACATGTCCCACCTCCCCTAAATCCTTCATATCGAATTGTCTAGACAACCATCCCTTTATGTCTGATAACATTCTTATATTGTTGCCAATGAGAAGTATGTCATCTACATAAAGCACGAGGAACACCACCTTCTTTCCATCACGTTTCCAATACACACACGATTCGTCCATGCTTTGAATGAATCCAAAAGATTGGACTACTTCATCAAACCGCAGGTTCCACGATCTCGAGGCTTGTTTCAATCCATAAATGGATCGATTAAGCTTGCACACTAGATGATCTCGCCCCTTAGCAATGAATCCTTCTGGTTGTTTCATATAAATCGTCTCGTCAAGACTTCCATTTAGGAAAGCTGTCTTGACATCCATTTGCCACACCTCATAATCCATATGAGCTGCTATGGATAAGAGAATCCGGATCGACTTTATCTTGGCTACCGGCGAGAAGGTCTCCTCATAATCGATTCCCTCTTTCTGAGTATATCCTTTCGCAACAAGCCGAGCTTTAAAGGTTTCAACCTTTCCGTCAGATCCTCTCTTCCTCTTGTAGACCCATTTACACCTAATTGGCTTTACGCCGCTTGGTGGTTCTACAAGATCCCAGACTTTATTAGAATCCATAGATTCTATTTCGGATTTCATCGCTTTCTTCCAAGAAGGCGCATCTATATCTTGTACCGCCTCATCATAGGTCCAGGGATCGACTTCATGAACTCCGGGTGCCGAGTCTGAAGACTCACCCAGTCCAATCCATCTGTCCGGTTGTTTAACAACCCCCCCACTACGACGGCGTTCCGGTGTATCAACAGTGACAGTATTAGGTGCAGGTTCTAGTGGTGTATCTACACTCGGTTTGGCTGTATCTAAGTCTTCTTTGTTACCTCTCAACTCATCAAGCATTATGTCACTTTTGGGCTTGTGGTCCATGATATAGTCTTCCTCTAAGAACCGAGCGTTAGTACTTATAACGATCTTCTGGTCCGTAGGACTATAGAACATGCCACCCTTAGTTCCTCTAGGATATCCTATAAACAACCGTACTTCAGTACGAGGTTCTAACTTATCAGCCCCTGTCTTCAACACGTGTGCAGGACACCCCCAGATCCGAACGTGTCTCAGGCTAGGCTTGCGCCCGCTCCAACGTTCCATGGGTGTTGAAGGAACTGTTTTAGATGGAACCAAGTTCAGAATGTGCGCCGATGTTTCTAAGGCATATCCCCAGAACATAATAGGTAAATCCGAGTAACTCATCATTGAACGTACCATCTCCATAAGAGTCCTATTCCTTCGTTCCGACACACCATTCTCCTGAATGGTATACGGTGAAGTCATTTGAGAATCAATCCCATTCTCTGCCAAGTATGCCTTGAATTCTCCAGACAGATCGCAGGCATTTTATAGATTTACCATGAAGGTTCTCCACAAGAGCCTTGAATTCCTTGAACTTGTCAAAGGATTCACTCTTGCGACGCATCAGGTATACAAATCCATACCTTGAATAATCATCAGTGAAAGTGATGAAATATTCGTACCCTCCTCTTGCCTGGGTAGACATAGGTCCGCATACATCAGAGTGAATCAAATCCAATACTTGTTCGGATCTCCGTCCTTTACCATAAAAAGAACGCTTGGTCATTTTACCCTCCAAACAGGATTCGCAGGTTGGAAGGTCCTCTCCTTCTATGCCGCTAATGAGACCATCACCTTTCAACCTTTGAATTCTATTCGAATTAATATGACCTAGCCTTAGATGCCACAAGTATAATTGATTCATTTTAGAAGGTTCCTTTCTCTTATTGGTGTTCGTAGATGTGTTATTACTCTCGGTTAGTTGCATCGTGTTAGACTCAGGATTTAGAACATACAAATCGTCTATCAATGTACCAGAACAGATAATCTCACTATTTCTTCTTATGACCACAGAGTGATCAAAAGAAACAGAATATCCATTCAGAATTAACTTAGAAACTGAAATTAAATTCTTTCTAAAATTCGGTACATAAAGACAATTCTGTAAAACTAAAACCCTATCACCACTAAAGCGTAAGTGAACGTCTCCCACTGCAACAGCCGCCACCTTCGCGGCATTGCCCATGTAGACCACGATCTCTCCCTCTCTAAGTCTCCGGGTTTCCTGGAATCCCTGCAATGAATTGCAGACATGGTCAGTGGCGCCCGTATCTACACACCAGGTGCTGGTAGATATCACCGCTGACAATGTTTCAGTGACTAAGGAAAATTTCGTACCTTTGATGAGAGGACAATCAGACCTCCAGTGCCCAAACTGCTTGCATCGAAAGCATCTGCCCAATGGCTTGCCTCTCCCAATCCGTGGTTTTAAACCACTGGGTCTCTTTGCACGCTTTTCCTTTAGCCTTGCCACAAAAGCTTGTGATTCTCTTAACTTACGCACAAACTCTGCTTTTGCCGAATCCTTTTTAAGAGATTCGTTGAGAGAAGATTATGTGAGTATGTTAATCACCTCTTGTCCGGCTTCCACGCTATGTCTCAACATCATCCTGAGGTCATTCTTAATGTCCTCATCAGTTGGGACAACAGTGGATTCGGAAAGCTCAACAGTCTGAACAATGTCCAGATTTTGTTCCCAATCATTACTATATGGAACCGGTGAGTTTTCATCCTTAAGTATATCACAAAGTGGGGTCACAGTCATTCTTAACCTATAAGCACATAAAACAAACAAACAATTTAATACCATTATTATCTCCCCCAAATAATATCATTAAATCACTAATCACATCTAAAATCCCATCAGGTAAGGCAAGCCACGATAGTGTGGACGTTTACCCACCCAAACGATTTCGCAATTAGATTTCCTTCGGTCGTACATCATCAATAGCGTTACTTCGATGGGAAGGATACTATGAAGCGTACCTAAGTGTAAACCATTACTCAGTACTAAGAAGTTCGTTTGGGACTCGCACATCACCGCAAGCCACGATAGTGTGGACGTTTACGTTGACACACGGATCCTTCACTCCCTTCTATAACTGTCTACATCAATCGTTCCAAAATCCCAATCAGTGCAGCAAGCCACGATAGTGTGGACGTTTACTACACCAAAAGACTTTTACAATTGACTCCCAATTACATGATCCATTCGATCTTGTAAATCAAGACGTGTTGAATCATAAGTGAAACTCGAAGTTTTTAACCAGTGATTCACCATGCGAACAACCCTATCTCTCATAAAATGAGGGAGCCGAGCAGACAATCGATCCATCTATCAAAGAATGGTACGAAGGTCTCTAATTTGTGTCCTCTACATGACCAAGTGGCTTTGGCTCCATTCCACTCCCCGGGGTGAGAATGAGTCGACTTGAAATCAGTTTTGGAAAGACAAATTAGGCATTGTTTGATAAACTTAATCAATGTTTCTCGTAAGAGGAATTACAAGAACTCTCCTCCAATAACTTATCTATATAAACTTCAAAAGTTTATAAAAGTCACCAAGAGAGCAGCAATGGAGACCATGGGTATGTTTCCATACCCTCTCCCACTTAGCTTTTTACAATAAGGGATACGTTATCTAGTGCATAAAGTAAACACATATAGCATGCATACATGTAATAAAGCACATAGTATTATCACATAATCAAAATAATACTAGAATATTATTTTCCGACTATTATGGCTTTATCACATCTCCGTACGCATCTTCTAGTCTCCAGTCTTCATTTCTTGAATGCTCCATGTGACGAGAATATTAATCTCCAATATTTAAATCTATTTATTTTCAATTAATCCAAAAGTTACTTAATTCGAAAATTAAGTCAATTGAATATATCAAAAATAAAATTAAATATTATTAATATTTTTTATTTATTTTTATTTTCCTTTTCTACTCCATTAAATCTCTAGAATAATCTATCCAAGATCCACTTGGAATATTCTAGAAGATTTCCATAATGGAATAAGGAAATAAAATAATTTAGGACTCTTATACTTTCCAAATTTATTTTTATTCCTAATCCATGAATATTCCCATGAGTAGGAATAATCAAATAGGAAAATAAATTTAATACTAAATTAATTCTTTTCCTATTCCATTAATATTCCATAAAAGAAATAATCAAATAGGAAAACCGAATTAAAATAGGAAAGTAAATTTCCGGTAGGAATAGCATGGGTTGGGAGATCCCACGCCACCCCCACCTCGATCGACCGGCCGACCATGGGGAGGAGCACCGCCGCCCAGCCACGCCGGCTAGCCACCGAACCGGCGGTAGCCGCGGCTAGGGCAACCGAGCCCCCGCCCCTTAGCCATCGATCGGGCATCATACCATGGGATCGATCCAATCGATCCCAAGCCCTAGTTCCTCTCGTCACATCGTCTTCTCCGGCGGTCTTCGATTCATCGATCCAATCGAAAAATAAATTACAATAATCTAAATTACAATTCCGGTATCGATTCTATACATGAAATCGACCCTATACATTTTCCGGAAAAACGAAGAACAATAATAATAAACCTAAATTCGGTCAACCCCCGAATTTTTACTATTACAAGCATTCACCACCAAAAACGAATCTCGACATGTCCGAGAGTTTAATCAAACCAACAATCATGACAAAATAAATTAAACGAATAATTAATCAAGCCATAATAGTCGGAACCCTGCAAGGTAGAACAATTTTATCGAAAATACCGCGAACGTAAACCACGCTCTGATACCAGTTGTTGGAATTCGATATCCCGGGCTATTAAAATTTGCGGAAACAATAACCCGATCAAACCCTTCGCCGGAGATCACACGAACGCCGACGAACGCGCCGGGGCTCGACCGAGGAGACCACGTACCCGAAGGCACGCGGCTGCCCCCCCAGCCGAACCCCCGCGAACGCGGGGTTCACGCGATCGCCCGATCGCGTCTCACGCGATCGATGGGTGGGGCTGCTCATGCAGCCCCCGCGGCGAGTCCAACGACTCGCCGCCGCCTGGGGTCCCCCACCGTCGAGGTGGGGAGGGGGACGGCACCAGCCCGTGCCCGCAGCGATCGATCCTTGTGATCGATCGCAAGCCCTCGGCCCAGCCGAGGGTTCGACCCTCTCACCCCGCCGAAACCCTAGCGGGCGATTGGCGTGGTCCGGTGGCTTCGCCACCACCACGCGATCGTCCGTCTATTCCGGGCTTCGATCTTCGGATCTTCGTTCTACGATATTCTCGATATATCCAAAATCAAATAATATCAAGGATGTTTAGATATTATACCTTCGATTCATTGTTCGGAGAAACGAAATCAAACACCTTTGAATCTTCCCACGTATTCCTTGCACTCCGTTCGAACGTCGGGTGGGGGACGATCTATCGAACTCCTATGGATCTCCTTCAACTCTCTAGAACTATCAAAAATTGATATTCTTGTCTTATGATTTATGAAGGCCATGTAGTGCTTTTATAGGCTACGTAGGGTATCTAAAGGAGGTGGAATATTGGGCTTCCAATATTGATGATTAAATTGAGCTCAGCCCAAATCTATTAATTCTTATCAATATTAATTAATTTATTTTCCACTATATAAATTAATTGCACTCCCAATATTAAACCATATTATATCAAATAATATTTCTCCGGTTAGTATTATTTATTCCGTGTATTTAAGATTTAAATATCCATGAATAAAATTTATTTATTGCTTAATAAATTTATTCATCTCTTATATCCGAGAATAGTACCACTCAACCTTATTATTATGCGGGAACAAATCCACTCGCGAGGTTTACATAATAAATCCTTATGAGCTCATCTCGGGGATATTATCAACCCTTCCGGGATACACTGTCCCGTCAAGAATTCACGGCATGCCATATATAAAATATAGTGACCCATGATCGATCCCGGGCTGCCTTAGGGCTCTCGGCCACGCCGGCCACCAAGGGAGGTGGCGCGTGGGCCTTCGGCGGCGGCGGTGGAGGTGGTCGATGGTGGGGGTGGTGCGGGGACTCCCAACCCGTGCTACTCCTACAAAGATCCGACTTTTCTATTTTGATTCGGTTTTCCTATTTTGAGTATTCCTATGTTTGGGAACCCTCATTGAATAGGAAAATAATTAATTTGGTATTAATTTATTTCCATAGTTGATTATTCCTATTATTTGGAATTTTCATGAATTAGGGAATTAATTAATTATGGAAAGTTTAGGAGTCCTAATTTATTTTATTTCCCTATTCAATTATGGAAGCCTTCTAGAATATTCCAAGTTTGATTTGGATGAGATTCGAAAGATTTAATTGAATTAGAAAGGAAAATAAAAATAAATAAAAATATTAATAATATTTAATTTTATTTTTGTTATATTTGATTGACTTAATTTTCGAATTAAGTAACTTTTGGATTAATTAAAAATAAATAGATTTAAATATTAGGATTAATATTTTCGTCACATGGAGCATTCAAGAAACGAAGACCGAAGACTAGAAGATGCGTACGGGGATGCGATAAAGCCATAATAGTCGGAAAATAATATTCTAGTATTATTTTGATTATGTGATAATATTTATGTGCTTTATTTCATGTATGCATGCTTATGTGTATTTAATTATGCATTAGATAGCGTATCCCTTATTGTAAAAAGCTAAGTGGGAGAGGGATTGAAAACAATCTCATGGTCTCCATTACTGTTCTCTTGGTAACTTTTATGAACTTTTGAAGTGTTGGAGTTGTGTACTTAATGTCTAGATTTAAGTAACGGTAAACTCCCGGTCATAGCATTTAATCTATTTAATTAATAAACAATTGTTATGCATTTAATTATTATTAATTAAATATATGCGAATCATAGTCCTGGATTCTATACGTTGTAGTTAGTATGGTGTGCGTCGTCACACAGAAGATCATACTATCGGTTACTCGTATTTAATATAACGGTTGCTCACGACCAAGATGGACACGGACCAATCCATCGGTATAGTCGTTGTGTGAGAGAGAAAATAATTTGTCTTAATTATTTTATCACACTTGTACACTTGGTGTATTGGGCGGATCGCTTGAGATTTATCAATTAGGATTGCCGTTGATAATTGATTTAAATCTCTGAGTATTTTATTCTTAATCCCCGATACTATTGCGGGTGTGTATATTTAATATAAGTGACTTTGACTTTCCAAAGGAATTAACCGATTTAATTATTGGGTTGACTATCCGTAAAGTTGGGTCGCTATATTTTATATATGACATGCCGTGAATACTTGACGGGAAAGTGTATCCCGTAAGGGTTGATAATATCCCCGAGATGAGTTCATAAGGAATTATTGTGTAAACATCATGAGTGGATTTGTTCCGCACAATAATTAAGGTTGAATGGTACTATTCTCGGATATAAGAGATGAATAAATTAATTAGCAATAAATTAATTTTATTCATGGATATTTAAATCTTAAATACACGGAATTAATAATACTACCGGAGAAATATTATTTGATATAATATGGTTTAATATTGGGAGTGCAATTAATTTATATAGTGGAAAATAAACTAATTAATATGGATGAGATTAATAGATTTGGGCTTGGGCTCAATTTAATCATCAATATTGGGAGCCCAATATTCCACCTCCTTTAGATCCTCTACGTAGCCTATAAAAGCACTACATGGTCTTCACAAATCATAAGACAAGTTTATCATACTTGATATTCTAGAGAGTTCGTGAAGGAGATCCATAAGCTTGGAGGATCGTCGCCCACCCGACGTTCAAGCTAGTGCAAGGAATACGTCGGAAGATCCAAAGGTCTTCAACTTGATTTCGTTTCTCCGCACAACGAATCAAAGGTAAAATCGTAAACCCCCTTGTATGATTTTTGTGTGAATTAATTGTGATACATACATGAACATACGATCCGGGAAAACGACGAACCTCGGGGACGGGGATTCGAGATCCCCGGCGAGGATCGAAGGGGCGGCCGAACCCTAGGGTTCAACCGCCGGGACCGCAACCAAGGAGAAGCCCCGGCTGGGCGCCGGGGCATGCGATCGACCAAGGGTCGATCGCTGGGGAGTCGCCGTGGGCTGGTGCCACGGCAGACGACCTCCCCGGTCCTCCCTGGCCGGCGGTGGCGCACGGGGAGAAGCCGCGGCTGGGGGCGATCGAGCCCTCGCTCGATCGCCGGAGGGGGGGGGGGGGGGGGGGGGGGACTGCCGCGGGCTGGTGCCGCGGCTGGTGGCTCCCCCCACCTCCGGTGATGGCGATGAGTCGCCGGAATCACCGCCCGGGGCTGCCGGAGCAGCCCCATGCGATCGCGTGCGATCGCGAGCCCCGATGGGGGCTCGACTAGGGTTTCGGCCGCGGGTTTATCCCGCGGCGATGCTCGGGTCGAGCCCGGCTCCGTTTTGGTGGTTCGCGGGTTCTCCGGCGATGGGATTTCGGTCGGGGTTATCGGTTTCGTTTTTTTTTTATACCCCGGGATATCGATTTCCAACATGATGTTCGTATAGACAAGTCATTGGATGAGAATTCTTGTAATTCCTCTTACAAGAAACATTGATTAAGTTTATCAAACAATGCCTAATTTGTCTTTCTGAAACTGACTACAAGTCGACTCATTCTTACCCCGAGGAGTGGAATTGAGCCAAAGCCACTTGGTCATGTCGAAGACACAAATTAGAGACTTTCGTGTCACATTGTGACTAGATCGATTGTCTGCTCGGCTCCCTCATTTTATGAGAGATAGGGTTGTTCGCAATGTGAATCACTGGTTAGGAAATTTCGAGTTTCACTTATGATTCTCCGCGTCTTGATTTACAATATTGAATGATTCAAGTAATTGGATGTCAATTATAAAAATCTTTTGGTATAGTAAACGTCCACACTATCGTGGCTTGCTATATTGAATGGGATTTTGGAATAATTGATGTAGACACTTATAGGAGAAAGTGAAGGATCGTGTGTTAACGTAAACGTCCACACTATCGTGGCTTGCGGTGATATACGAGTCTCAAACAATCTTCTTAGTACTGAGTAATATTAGGTTTACACTTAGGTACGCTTTATAGTATTCTTCCCATCGAAATAACGCTATAATGATGTACGACCAAAGCAAATCTAATTACGAAATCATTTGGGTAGGTAAACGTCCACACTATCGTGGCTTACCATATCCGATGGTATTTTAGATGTGATTAGTAATTTAATGGTATTATTTATGGGAGATAATATCGGTATTAATTGATTGTTTGTTTATATGTGTTTATAGGTTTAGAGAATATCTATGAATCCACTTTCTGTGATACTCAAGGAGAATAAACTCACTGGCCCCAATTACATTGATTGGAGGAGAAATTTGGACATTGTCCTGACTGTAGAGGAGTACAAGTTTGTACTTTATGATCCATGCCCTGCCGAACCCACGGGTGCCTCAACTGATGAGGAGAGAGCGGCATATAGGAGGTGGACAAAGGCTGATGAAATGGCTAGGTGCTATATTTTGGCTTCTATGTCAAATGTACTCAAAACCCAACATGAGTCGATGGACACCGCCGATGACATGTTGTTCAACCTCAAGGAGATGTTTGGGCACCAAGACCGTGCGGCTATGCACTATGAGAGTCCTTATGTCAACTACTCAGTCTGAAGGAACGCCCGTTGGGGAACACGTTCTTAAGATGATGGGTTTGTTGAATGAATTGGAGATCCTAGGAGTTCAGATTGATGGTGAGACGCAAGTCGACATCATACTCCAGTCTCTGACCCCTAGTTTTGAGCAGTTCCGTGTGAGTTATAATATGGGTAAACTATCTTATACTCTTGCGCAACTCCTGACTGAACTAAAGGCGGCAGAGGGGATCTACAAGAAGGGTAAGTCTCTAGCACTTGTAGCTACCAAGTTCAAAGGGTTCAAACCTAATGGAGGTAAGGGCAAGAAAAGGAAGCAAGCCTGGAAACCCAGTGGTGCCAAGAGGAATGGACCACGAGAAGGGGCTGGCAGGCCTAAGGGCAAGTGCTTCCGATGCAAGAAGTCTGGACACTGGAAGTCTGATTGTCCTCTCAATAGACAAGGTACGAATCTTCTTTAGAAAAAAACATAGTCAGCAGGTTTATCTACCAAGTATTATGGTGTGTAGATATGGAACCACTGAAGGTATGTGCATTTTAATGCAGGGGTTCCAGAAAACCCGGCGGCTTAGAGAAGAAGAGTTCAAGTCTACATGGGCAGAGCTGTAGAGAAGGCAGTTGTTGCAGTGGAAGACATTTATCTGCTTTTAGTAGTTATAGGATTTCATTTCAAGTTTATTGCTTTATGTACCCTTTTATTTTACAAAGAACTTTGTTCTGGTTTTCTATTATTAATGAATGGATATTTTATTTCTTTAATCATTTGATGGTTTTGATAAGAAATAATGGTATTATCTATCCTGGTACATTAGATAGCAATATATGAATGATGAATCCTAAGTCTACCACGATGCAACAAACCGTTCTATAACTTGTTTTACTTATTAGATGTATTTCTTTATTAAATCATTATACTTGTGAATTCTTGTGCTCAGTAGTATTTATTCAAATAAGATTCAAAGGTCGAAATTGATTTGATCAATTATAGTTGAAGGAATGGACCTTCCGGCCTAAGAATTGAATTTGGAAGATAATACAACTAAGCAAACCTTTTGATAAAGGATAGAATCCGGACAAGTATTGAAATTGATTAACACTGATACATGCAGACATATGTCTACTCAAGAAGGTACGAGTACTTCTTTTAAAGAATACTCAAGAATGGGTTAGATTACTTGATGTGCCACAAAAGCAAAGTGTTTTGACAAGTCAATGGACACAAAGCTATTGTGGGGAACCTTCAAAGCATATCCATTAGAAGCCTGTGATTTGATCGCGGAGGCAAGTACCTATCTAAGTAATGCATAGCATAAATCAGAGAATGGGATTGGATCCCAAATGACTGCACCATACACTCTAGTGTAGAAATGGTGTGTCGTGAAATAAGAAATGGAATTCTAATAGTAAAAGGAAAAGTTATTCGGAACTACCTATATTCTATGTATATTTCTGGAAAACAACGACACATTCAAATGTGGTTGTAGGATATCCTAGAAGAACAAAAGGTTGTGTGTTCAATAGTACTATGAACCAGAAGGACGTTATATCGCCCGGTTCTTAGATAAAAACTATAAGATGAACCACAAAGCCCGAAGTGACGTAATACTTTGGAATGAGAGAAAGAAAAGACTTGGAACTAGCCAAACCGAGTAGTGATACACCACTAACTGCACCTACTGTTATTACTGTTTATACACCTGACGCTACCATCGTTTGAGTAGCGCAAAATAAATTTATAGGACCTAAAGCTTCACACCAACAACAAGTATTAGTGGTAAGTATTAGGTGTCAATCCCACGAGGAGTTTATTGTTATTTTCTCACGGCTTTGCCCAATGTAAGTTGTCACGTTTTTAGAAAGTGTTTTGAGTGATCAACTGAACAACTAAAATAACTAAGAACAAATAATAAACAAACTAAATTAAATAACAAGAAATAAAATACTCAGCTACTCAACTTGACCAATAACGGAAATTAAACTACTCAACTACAGAACTCGACCAAACTGTAAAACAGAGCATCTGGGCACAATCGTCACCTTGTCTACCTGATCATGTTTCTAATGTTCATCAGCACGTAAGATTTTGCTAACAGCTTTATCTTTCGGTTATAGGTTGTCCAATTAAAGTATAAACGCCCCTATGATGTCACGCACGCAAATACCCCAACCCTTATTCACTCTTTCGGTTTAAAGTCTTACTAAATCTCTTTAAGCAAAACTTCTAGTACTGATCAATTCGACACTATGTTAGCCGACATGAGCCTAAGTTGACCAAACAGCCTTAATCTCTAAGCGAACCCGAAATGGCCAATAGCATGCCCGGACAGACCCGAGTCATACGACCACATCTCCAGCAACATGTAATACTATGCAGACGCCCAGTCTCCCGGCACGTTGATCCGCGTATGTGTGCGTTAGGTGAAAAGGGATTCCTACTGGCTACTGTAAGTTGCCCAAGTCCCTAACATGCCTGTAGATACTACCCTGTTGAATCGGGAATAAAACTAAGTTAGTTGCTATAGTCAAGCCTCACAGTATTTTAGAAAATAGATCGACCAAGTTCAGACGTTGCCCAGGCGCAGATTACTAGCTACGCATGAACAAATAGAAAATAAATAAATTAAAAACGAAATCAAACATGCTTGGATTAAACTAAGAAATCAAAGTAACAATTGTCCTTAATTAAAAGAAATTAAAAGACGAAAATAAAAACATTAATTAAAACGAAATTGCCCAGCTATGCCCGAAGGCGATAGCCGGCGAGAACTCGTCTTCTTCTTCCTCCGATCTTCTTTGGTGGGCTGAATATATTCGTATGTGAGTTCGTGTATTCTCTACTCTTCGCCACTCTTCTCCAATGTTAGCCCTAGTTAGCCACGTGATTTCTAGGGTCTCATGTGTATTTATAGATGGTGGAAGTCTTGGGCTCCAAGTAAAATCGCTGCCTTGATCGGTTTAATTGAGATAAGGAAATAAAAGATTCTTTCCTTATCCTTTCCTTAAAAATAGGGATCCTGCCGCGTCCTTGACCAATTTCGTGTAGATATAGGACTCAATCTCATGTAGAGACGTGTTGGACAATAACTCTAACGTTGGATGAGAGTCCTTCTTTGATACTTCTCTGAATCTGGTCGCCTTTGAAGTCTCCATGATTCCCAGGACTCTTCGTACACTGCTTGCTCAACGTCCGTCTCTGGTCAACTTTGATCTTTGTCCAACCTATTTACTTGGTACGGTACTTGGTCAAGCTTCGGTCTTGGTCACTTTCTGAATTTGGCCAATATGACATGGGTGTTCGGGTCAGGCTAACTTGCTCAACCAACATACATGCTCAATGCGGCGATTTCTTTCCAAATGTGCGTCTTTTCACGTTTCACCTGCATAACTTGACCATAGACTCCAAATGTGCCCTCCCAGACACAAGCAAGGTGAAAACAAATAAAAAGACTCGATTAACTTGACTCAAAAGAAATAAAAATGAGCCAAAAAATATGGCTCATCACACGCACACACTTTAATTACGCTTGTCCTCAAGCGTGTGGTATGACTCGCGCTGCTCAAGTAGAAAACAAGCGAGGAGGGAAAGAAATAAACAGAAGACACTAGCATGATTTTCAGAATATTACCTTGATCAAGTAAACAGATAGTCAAAAAATTAGTCCAGGGGATGCATAAAAAACGGTCAAGACGCTGCAATAGGATTTTATGATTCTCTCCCTAAGTGTTTCTCTCTTTCAGTGTATGGGTAGTGTATCACTCAATTTTGTTTTGGAATGCGCTCTGCCTTGGGCTTGACCAATTTTGGACGTATGAGGATTCTTAGTTGAGCTAGGCATATCATCAGGACTTGCTTGGGTATTTTTGTAGGCTGTATTGGACATATCTCCATGTTGACCGTAGGCAGGGTTGCTTATTCAGCAATTTTTTTCGTACCTCTAATTCACTTCCCTTCTTACGGGCCTAATCAAAACCCATTAATTCAGGAGTTTTTTTTTAACTTGGTCAACCAGTTCGCAGGATTTACTTACTGCCATTGACAAGGTTTTTTTTTGTTTTTTTTTTTGCTGAAGACTTTTTTCTGACTTGCCCCTTTTATGTACTCGGACATGTTTTCATATTGGTCAGAGTGTCCCCCAGTTGATCAAAGAACATGCTAGGCTCAAGGGGCTATCAAGGGTCTTCTTTATTTTTTGACAAATATGAACAAAAATTGTCTAAGTCATCTAATACCTTAAGTCAACTTTGTTGGAATTCGCTATCCCGGGTTATCAAAATTGCGGAACCGATAACCCGAACGAACCCTTCGCCGGAGATCACACGAACACGACAACCATGCCGGGATACGACCGAAGCGCACAGCGAGGCCCGAAGGCCGCGCACGCCCCAGCCGCACCCCCACGGCCGCGCGCTCGCGCGATCAAGGATCGATCGCGCTCGGGCGATCGATCGGGGTGGGCTGCCCAGCAGCCCCCCGCGGCGGGTCCGGCGACCCGCCGCCACCAGGAGGCCCCCGCCTTCACGGCGGGGTAGGGCACGGCACCAGCCCGTGCCCTAGCGATCGATCCCGTGGATCGATCTCACACCCTCGGCCCAGCCGAGGGTCGGCCCCCACGCCCCACGCCGAAACCCTAGCGGGCGCACGCCGCGGTCCGGTGGCTTCGCCACCACCGCGCGTTCGTCCGTCTATTCCGGGCTTCGATCTTCGGATCTTCGTCCTACGGTATTCTCGATAAAAACAAATCGAACAATAATCAAGTGCGTTGAGAATTGTACCTACGATTCGTTGTTCGGAGAAACGAAATCGATGACCTCGTGACCTTCCCGCGTATTCCTTGCACTCCGTTCGAACGTCGGGTGGGCGACGAGCTATCGAACTTATGGATCCTCTTCACTCTCAGAACTTTATTGTTGGCGTAACTTAGGTTAGTAAAAGTGAAGACCATGTAGTGCTTTTATAGGCTACGAAGGGGATCAAAAGGAGAATAAATATTGAGCTTTAATATTGAAAATTAAATTGGGTCCAACCCAAATCCATTAATTCTTATCAATATTAATTTTATTTATTTTCCACTATATAAATAAAATTGAACTCCCAATATTATTCCATATTATACCAAATAATATTTCTCCAACTTAGTATTATTTATTCCGTGCATTTAAGATTTAAATATCCATGAATAAAATTTATTTATTGCTTAATAAATTTATTCATCTCTTATATCCGAGAATAGTACCACTCAACCTTATTTATTATGCGGAACAAATCCACTCGCGAGGTTTACATAATAAATCCTTATGAGCTCATCTCGGGGATATTATCAACCCTTACGGGATACACTTCCCCTTCAAGAATTCACGGCATGCCATATATAAAATATAGTGACCCAACTTAACCGGTAATTAACCCAATAATTAAATCGGTTAATTCCTTTGGCAAATCAAAGTCACTTATATTAAATATACACACCCGCAATTATTTCAGGGATTAAGAATAAAATACTCCGAGTCTCAAATCAATTATCGCCGAGCAATCCTAATTGATGAGTCTCAATCGATCCGCTCAATACACCAAGTGTACAAGTGTGATAAAATAATTAAGATAAATTATTTTCTCTCTCACACAACGACTATACCGATGGATTGGTCCGTGTCCATCTAGGTCGTGAGCAACTGTTCGATTAAATACGAGTAACCGATAGTATGATCTTCTGTGTGCCCATGCAACACCATACTAACTACAACGTATAAAATCCAGGACTATAATTTGCATATATTTAATTAACAATAATTAAAAGCAAATGAATGTCTGTTTAATTAAATAGATTAATGGCAATGGATCGTGAGTTTCCGTTACTTAAATCTAGACATTAAGTACACAACTCCAACAATCTCCCACTTGTACTAAGGTCTAGTCATTTCCTCCAAACTCCCGACTCCCATACTCATCACGTGCTTAAGTTGTACTTCCAAGAAGTACTATGTGAATGAGCACTCTAGGTTGCCGCTCTGAAGTTATCTTGGTGACTACAGCGTCGTCTCCCTCGACGATGACTCGTATCAGGTGGTACTTGCTCTATGTGTTATCTTACACTTATGGACTTGTGATTTCTTACCATTTGCCATCGCACCGCTATTGACATAGCCTTTGGCAAATTAAGAATCACATCTAAGTCCCAGAGATTATCCCGGAGCTATACCAAAACTTCCGCTGCCTCTGAGGCCGCTTATTTGGTTTCCCATGGCAGAGTCCGAAAAGCATCGTGCTTATCACTCTTCCATGTTAAAACTCCTTCTCCTTTAATAGTGAAACACATAGCCTGATATCGACTTACACCGGTCCTTATTCGATTAGAAATCTAAGAGAATGTAATCCAAAGGAAATGTTTGTCTGCTCCGTAATCCAGAACATAGTTTCCAGTACTTCGAAAGTACTTAAAATGTTCATTACAGCAGTCAAGTATTCCTTTCTAGGATTACCTTGATATCCTCCCACTATGCTAACCGCATAGCCGATATCAGGTTCTTGTTTTCAACAATGCATTCATCAAGCTTTCCACACTTAAAGTGTAGGAAACTGCTTTCATTGCTTCTATCTCCTTTTGTGTTCCAAAACACATATCCTTAGATAGATGCATTCCGTATCTGAAAGGTAACGAACCTTTCTGGGAATCTTGCATGTTAAAACGAACCACAATCATATATATGTAAGATGTCCAGGAGAAGTACAATGTTCTCTCCTAGAGATCCAAGATCTCAAGAACAGGTCCAACTTCTTCCTATATCTTTAATAATGATTTATCCAGACAACCATCATTTCATGTCTGATTACATCTTTACATTGTTGCCAATGATAAAATGTTATCTACATAAAACCCGAGAAACACCACCTTGTTTCCATCATGTTTCCTATACACACGATTCGTCTATGCTTTGATGAATCCATAAAATGGACTATCTCATCAATTTGCAAGTACCACGAACTCGAGGCTTGTTTCAATCCATAAATGGATCGATTAAGCTTGCACACTAGATGATCTCGCCCCTTAGCAATGAATCCTTCTGGTTGTTTGTCTCGTCAAGACTTCCATTAAGGAAAGCTGTCTTGACATCCATTTGCCACACCTCATAATCCATATGAGCTGCTATGGATAAGAGAATCCGGATCGACTTTATCTTGGCTACCGGCGAGAAGGTCTCCTCATAATCGATTCCCTCTTTCTGAGTATATCCTTTCGCAACAAGCCGAGCTTTAAAGGTTTCAACCTTTCCGTCAGATCCTCTCTTTCTCTTGTAGACCCATTTACCCAAATGGCTTTACGCCGCTTGGTGGTTCTACAAGATCCCAGACTTTATTAGAATCCATAGATTCTATTTCGGATTTCATCGCTTTCTTCCAAGAAGGCGCATCTATATCTTGTACCGCCTCATCATAGGTCCAGGGATCGACTTCATGAACTCCGGGTGCCGAGTCCGAAGACTCACCCAGTCCAATCCATCTGTCCGGTTGTTTAACAACCCTCCCACTACGACGGCGTTCCGGTGTATTAACAGTGACAGTATTAGGTGCAGGTTCTAGTGGTGTATCTATACTCGGTTCGGCTGTATCCAGGTCTTCCTCGTTACCTCTCAACTCATCAAGTATTATGTCACTTTTGGGCTTGTGGTCCATGACATAGTCTTCCTCTAAGAACCGAGCGTTAGTACTTATAACGATCTTCTGGTCCGTAGGACTATAGAACATGCCACCCTTAGTTCCTTTCGGGTATCCTACAAATAGCCGTATCTCTGATCTAGGTTCTAACTTATCGGCGCCTTGTCGCAACACATGTGTTGGACATCCCCAGATCCGAATGTGTTTCAAGTTAGGCTTACGCCCACTCCACAATTCCATGGGTGTAGTTGGTACCGTTTTGGTCGGAACCCTGTTCAGAATGTACGCCGCTGTTTCCAAGGCAAGTCCCCAGAACATAACAGGTAAATCCGAGTAACTCATCATCGATCGCACCATCTCCATAAGAGTCCTATTCCTTCTTTCTGACACACCATTCTGCTGGGGAGTATATGGTGAAGTCAGCTGGGATTCAATCCCATTCTCTGCCAAGTATGCCTTGAATTCTCCAGACAGGTACTCGCCTCCGCGATCAGATCGCAGGCATTTTATGGATTTACCACGAAGGTTCTCCACAAGAGCCTTGAATTCCTTGAACTTGTCAAAAGAATCACTCTTGTGGCGCATCAGGTAAATATATCCATACCTTGAGTAATCATCAGTAAAGGTGATGAAATACTCGTACCCTCCCCTTGCCTGAGTAGACATAGGTCCGCATACATCAGAGTGAATCAAATCCAATACTTGTTCAGCTCTACGTCCTTTACCAGAAAAAGAACGCTTGGTCATTTTACCCTCCAAACAGGATTCGCAAGTTGGAAGGTCCTCTCCTTCTATGCCGCTAATGAGACCATCAGCTTTCAACCTTTGAATTCTATTCGAATTAATATGACCTAGCCTTAGATGCCACAAGTATAATTGATTCATTTTAGAAGGTTCCTTTCTCTTATTGGTGTTCGTAGATGTGTTATTACTCTCGGTTAGTTGCACCGTGTTAGACTCAGGATTCAGAATATACAAATCGTCTACCAATGTACCAGAACAGACAATCTCACTATTTCTTCTTATGACCACAGAGTGATCAAAAGAAACAGCATATCCATTCAGAATTAAATTAGAAACTGAAATTAAATTCTTTCTAAAATTCGGTACATAAAGACAATTTTGTAAAACCAAAACCCTATCACTACTAAAGCGTAAGTGAACGTCTCCCACTGCAACAGCCGCCACCTTCGCGGCATTGCCCATGTAGACCACGATTTCTCCCTCTCTAAGTCTCCGGGTTTCCTGAAACCCCTGCAATGAATTGCAGACATGGTCAGTGGCACCCGTATCTACACACCAGGTGCTGGTAGATATCACCGCTGACAATGTTTCAGTGACTAAGGAAAATTTCGTACCTTTGATGAGAGGACAATCAGACCTCCAGTGCCCAAACTGCTTGCATCGAAAGCACTTGCCAGAAGGCTTGCCTTTCCCAATCCGTGGCTTTGAGCCACTGGGTTTCTTTGCACGCTTTTCCTCTAGCCTTGCCACAAAAGCTTGTGATTTTCCTAACTTACGCACAAACTCCGCTCTCGTTGATTCCTTTTTAAGGGGCTCATTGAGAGAGAATTCTGTGAGTATGTTAATCACCTCTTGTCCGGCTTCCACGCTATGTCTCAACATCATCCTGAGGTCATTTCGAATGTCCTCATCAGTTGGGACAACAGTGGATTCGGAAAGCTCAACAGTCTGGACAATGTCCAGATTTCGTTCCCAATCATCACCATATGGAACCGGTGAGTTTTCATCCTTAAGTATATCACAAAGTGGGGTCACAGTCATTCTTAACCTATAAGCACATAAAACAGACAAACAATTTAATATCCGATATTATCTCCCTCAAATAATATCATTAAATCACTAATCACATCTAAAATCCCATCAGGTAAGGCAAGCCACGTGGTGTGGACGTTTACCCACCCAAATGATTTAGCAATTAGATTTTCTTTGGTTATACATCAATTATAGCGTGACCTCGTGGGGAGGAATACTATAACGCGTATCTAAGTGTAAACCATTACTCAGTACCAAAGTAAATTACTTGGAATCGCTACATCACCGCAAGCCACGTGGTGTGGACGTTTACGATAACTTCACAACTCTTCATAATTACTTACAACTGTCTACATTAATTAATCCAAAATCCGTCAGCATAGCAAGCCACGTGGTGTGGACGTTTACTACACTAAGAGACTTTTATAATTGACTCCCAATTACTTGATCCATTTAATCTCGTAAATCAAGACGCGGAGAATCATAAGTGAAACTCGAAGTTTCTAACCAGTGATTCACCATGCGAACAACCCTATCTCTCATAAATGAGGGAGCCGAGCAGACAAACGACCCATCTATCAAAGAATGGCACGAAAGTCTCTAATTTGTGTCCTCTACATGACCAAGTGGCTCTGGCTCCATTCCACTCCCCGGGGTGAGAATGAGTCGACTTGAAATCAGCTTTGGAAAGACAAATTAGGCATTGTTTGATAAACTCAATTAATGTCTCCTGTAAGAGGAATTACAAGAACTCTCCTCCAATGACTTATCTATATAAACTTCAAAAGTTCATAAAAGTCACCAAGAGAGCAGCAATGGAGACCATGGGTATGTTTCCATACCCTCTCCCACTTAGCTTTTTACAATAAAGGGATACGCTATCTAGTGCATAAAATAAACACATATAGCATGCATACATGTAATAAAGCACATAGTATTATCACATAGTCAAAATAATTACTAGAATATTATTTTCCGACTATTATGGCTTCATCACATCCCCGTACGCATCTTCTAGTCTTCAGTCTTCGTTTCTTGAATGCTCCATGTGACGAATATTAATTTCCAATATTTAAATCTATTTATTTTTAATTAATCCAAAAGTTACTTAATTCGAAAATTAAGTCAATTGAATATATCAAAAATAAAATTAAATATTATTAATATTTTATTTATTTTATTTTCTTTTTCCACTTCATTAAATCTCTAGAATAATCTATCCAAGATATTCTTGGAATATTCTAGATGATATCCATAATGAAATAAAGAAATAAAATAATTAGGACTATTATACTTTTCTAAATTTATTTTACTCCTAATCCATGAATATTCCCATGAGTAGGAATAATCAAATAGGAAAAATAAATTTAGTACTAAATTAATTCTTTTTCTATTTTTCTAGACTATTCCATAAAGAAATAATCAAAATAGGAAATAATGAATTAATTAGGAAAGTATATTTCCGGTAGGAGTAGCCCGGGTTGGGAGTCCCCGAGCCACCCCCACCATCGATCGATCGGCCAGCCACGGGGAGTACCGCCGCCGCCCAGCACACCGACAACCACCGAGATGGTGGCAGCCGTGGCTAGGGCAACAGCCCCCCCGGCCATAGCCACGATCCGGGCATCACGGGGATCGATCCAATCGATCCCTAGCCCTTCGTCCACCCCGTCACTTCGTCTTCTCCGGCGGTCTTCGATACGTCGATCCAATCGCAAAATTAAATTTACAAAAATCTAAATTACAATTCCGGTATCGATTCTATACACGAAATCGACCCTATACATTTTCCGGAAAATCAACGAACATAATAATAAATACTAAATTCGGTCAACCCCCGAATTTTTTACTATTACAAGCATTCACCACCAAAAACGAATCTCGACATGTCCGAGAGTTTAATAAAACCAACAATCACATGACAAAATAATTAAACGAATAATCATCAAGCCATAATAGTCGGAACCCTGCAAGGTAGAACAATTTTATCGAAAATACCGCGAACGTAAACCACGCTCTGATACCAATTGTTGGAATTCGCTATCCCGGGTTATCAAAATTGCGGAACCGATAACCCGAACGAACCCTTCGCTGGAGATCACACGAACACGACAACCATGCCGGGATACGACCGAAGCGCACAGCGAGGCCCGAAGGCCGCGCACGCCCCAGCCGCACCCCCACGGCCGCTGGGGTACAAGTGTACAAGTGTGATAAAATAATTAAGATAAATTATGTTCTCTCTCACACAACGACTATACCGATGGATTGGTCCGTGTCCATCTAGGTCGTGAGCAACTGTTCGATTAAATACGAGTAACCGATAGTATGATCTTCTGTGTGCCCATGCAACACCATACTAACTACAACGTATAAAATCCAGGACTATAATTTGCATATATTTAATTAACAATAATTAAAAGCAAATGAATGTCTGTTTAATTAAATAGATTAATGGCAATGGATCGTGAGTTTCCGTTACTTAAATCTAGACATTAAGTACACAACTCCAACAAACTTTAAATCACACAAGCAGAAATAAGGCAAACCTCAGCATTACGGCATTCCAAACAGACTCTCAAGAAAGAAATATTTTCATAATGTTGGCTCAAATCTCACGGCTACCTAATTGCAGTTCCATCATCCCAAATTTAATGCATAGACTAATAATTTTGATAATTGTTAAAATTGACCAAGTATATTCATCAAGCATGCAACACGACCAAGGACAGGAATTGCTCCTACCCGTTCCCCCACTCACATACTTTGCCTCTGGCAAAGTGGGTGAAATAGTAATAAGATTGGGCAGGGACTTCCCTTGACACAAAACTCCGACTCCAAACGACATTGGCGCACCCTTCACTCACACACTTTGCCTTGGGCAAAGTGTGTTAATGAAAAGATCAACCCTTGACTTGAAGGAAAAGAATAAAAATATATAAATTGGGAGGGCAAGTGAGGAGGAGGTAAAGTAAAGGTAAAACCTGAATTGAGCATGGGTGAAGTTGACCATTAATGATTTCAGCAGCTTCGTGAGGTCATCTTTTCATGTTGCCCTGGTGCCTTAGGACTACGCCCTCAGTTAGTAACTTGGGCACGTCTACTCAGACCTTTGAATTCTCTCTAGTGGTCATCCTTGCGACTTCATGGAACTCATCCATCTTCTAGCGTAAACTGCTGAAAGTTGACCAATTAGCTTTTCGGTGTGCTCAAGTAGCTACCTTTCTGCCCTCCTTGACCATTCTTCATGATGGAAGGGTTTGAGCATCTCCTCGTTATGGCCATAGGAGGCCTTCAGGCACTTGAGTAAATCTGTGAAGTTGCTCATCATCCATCCATGTAAAGTGCCTGGTGCTTTGCCCAAACCAAATGGTAACTGCATGTTGGTCAGGGGCGACTTGCTCTTCTCTTCCGGATTTTGGGCGAACAACCCTTGTGTCTTCCTTTCTGAACCTTCACTTAAAACATCACTGTTGATCTCACTGATTGTATCCCTTTGTCCAAAGTAGAGATATTTCGTGTGCTTGGGCAATATCTTCGATTTTTGCTCGGGTTCCCGTTCAAAGGCTGGCTCCAATATCTCTTCTTGGACATCATTCCCAGTTTGCCTCGCCTGCATTAAAATATCAAATGGTTGAAACATCCCAATATGAAATACCTCTTGGTTCTTCACTTGGACGATATTCAATTTCTGCTCTTGGGCAAGTTGCTCCTCTTGGGCAGGTTGCTCTTCTAATGCAGGTTGCTCCTCTTGGGCAGGTTGCTCTTCTACTGCAGGTTTCTCCTCTTGGTGGTTGTAATGCCCGTAACCAAAATCATGATGATTTCTCACTTCTGGTATGTTGGTCAAGGCATACTGGTCAAAGTCATTATGTTCGTCTTGACCATAACTGTGTATTGGCCAACCTGCGTGTCTTCCCTCATAGTGTAGTGGGCGCTGGTCATGATCAACTTCATTTGTTTTGACTGCTTTGAGTGGTCTTGTGGCCATGATCTCCACGAGTTTCTCAATGGTCCCGCAAAGTTTATCAATTTTAGCTTCGGCAGACATGGGCATAACAACTGTCTGCTTGGGCAAGTAGTCTTCATCTTCACGGGATCCTTCGGCCAAGTCTTTCAATATCTTGAACGCCTCACTTGCAGTTTTATTCAGAATAGAACCTCCACATGCAGCAAAAATCATCATTCTTTCTTGTCCTCTCAGTCCGGATCTAAAGTATTGGATCAATTCATGATCCGGAAATAGAGGATATGGGCATAGTGCTTGAATCTCATTGAATCGTACCCAATAGTCGTGGAAAGATTCTTCAGTGCCCATTTTGATGTTGTAAATCATCTTCTTGATCTGCATGATTCGAGATATGGGAAAGTGCTTCTTCAAGAATTGATGTTGGAGTTGCTGCCATGTTGTAATTTCGCCCCTAGGCAAGGTGTATAGCCATTCTCTTGCCTCATCGACAAGGGAGAAGGGAAAAGCTAATAGTCGGATGTACTCTACCAGGTTGCCCATAGCAGGAATAGTCCCACATGCTAGCTCAAAATTTCGCACATGTTATTGAGGGTCCTCCCAGGGCATATCGCTGAACTTGAGCAACAGTTGCAGAAAACTGGGATTCATTGACCAATCTGTAGTGATGTTGGGCAAAGTTATGCCCACAAGTCTAAAGTCCAAAGAGTTAGGGAACCACAATTCCCTCAATGTCTGATCCACTCGTTGGTTCTTCAAGCCGTCCATCTTTTTTGTCCTCTGCTCAAGTCTGGATCTTGAGCAAAGGTGGTTCTCTGGGCTGCACGTGCTGCTTGACCGGCTTTCCTCGTCTTGCTCCTTGTTGTCCTGTTTGGTCAACCTGGAACAAAAACAAAAATAATCGCAAGTCAAATAGCACAAAGAAAATAACTGGAATATAAACTCCCCGGCAACGGCGCCAATTTTGACGCTACCGTTGTTTGAGTAGCGCAAAATAAATTTATAAGACCTAAAGTTTCACACCAACAACAAGTATTAGTGGTAAGTATTAGGTGTCGATCACATGAGGAGTTTATTGTTATTTTCTCACGGCTTTGCCCAATGTAAGTTGTCACGTTTTTAGAAAGTGTTTTGAGTGATCAACTGAACAACTAAAATAACTAAGAACAAATAATAAACAAACTAAATTAATTAACATGAAATAAAATACTCAGCTACTCAACTTGACCAATAACGGAAATTAAACTACTCAACTACAGAACTCGACCAACTGTAAAACAGAGCATCTGGGCACAATCGTCACCTTGTCTACCTGATCAAGTTTCTACTGTTCATCAGCACGTAAGATTTTGCTAACTGCTTTATCTTTCGGTTATAGGTTGTCCAATTAAAGTATAAACTGCTGGGATTCGATGTCCCGGGCTATCAAAAATATTGCGGAACCGATAACCCGACCGAAAAACCCGTCGCCGGAAAACGCACGAACACCAACTCATCCGCAGGAGTCAGACCTTTGGAGACTACGCGCCCGAAGACACGCAGCCCGCCCCCAGTCGAAGTCTCCCGCGAGTCGGAAATCACGAACGCGAACCACGAACGAGCTAGAGCATGACCAAGGCGTCGCCGCGGGAGAACCCGCGACTAAACCCTAGCCACGCCCACGCCCGGGCTCGCGATCGCCGTGTGTGGCGATCGCCGGGGATGCGAGGCATCCCCGCGGGGCTGATCCGATCAGCACCCGCCGGCGGTGAGTCCGGCGACTCACCGCCACCACCTCACGGGGTGGAGGGCCCCCAGCCGCGGCACCAGCCCGCGGCTGCCCTCCGCGATCGAGCTTGGCTCGATCGCTCGCTCCGGCTTCGGCCGGAGCTATCCCCGCGAGCGCACGCCGCCGTCGAGGGGTGGGGATCCGCCATGGCACCAGCCCGTGGCATCCCCAGCGATCGACTGCCGTCGATCGCTTGCCCCGGCGCCCAGCCGGGGCTCCCTTCGTCGCGCGGTACCGGCGGTCGAACCCTAGGGTTCGGCCGCCCCTCTCGATCCCGACGGGGATCGCGAGATCCCCGTATCCCGGTCTCGACGCTTTCCCGGATCTTCTTGTTCATGTACATATCACGATTAAACAACACAAATAATCAAAGAGGGGGGTTCTCGATTATTACCTCGATTCGTTGTACGGAGAAACGAATCTTGTTGATGACCTTGCGATCTTCCTACGTATTCCTCGCACTTCGTCCGAACGTCGTGTGGGCGACGATCTATCGGATTCCTATGGATCTTCCTCACTCTCAGAACTTTATGGTTGGCGTAACTTAGGTTGTGAAGAGTGAAGACCATGTAGTGCTTATATAGGCTACGTAGGGGATCATAAGGAGAATAAATATTGGGCTTCTAATATTGAAAATTAAATTGGGTCCAACCCAAATCTATTAATTCTTATCAATATTAATTTTATTTATTTTCCACTATATAAATAAAATTGCACTCCCAATATTATTCCATATTATATCAAATAATATTTCTCCGATTAGTATTATTTATTCCGTGTATTTAAGATTTAAATATCCATGAATAAATTTATTTATTGCTCAATAAATAATATTCATATCTTATATCCGAGACTAGTACCGTTCAACCTTTATTATTGTGCGGAACGAATCCACTCATGAGGTTTACACAATAATTCCTTATGAACTCATCTCGGGGATATTATCAACCCTTCCGGGATACACTTTCCCTTCAAGTATTCACGGCATGTCATATATAAAATATAGCGACCCAATTTTACCGGTAATTAACCCAATAATTAAATCGGTTAATTCCTTTGGAAAATCAAAGTCTCTAGTATTAAATATACACACCCGCAATAATATCGGGGATTAAGAATAAAATACTCCGAGATTTAAATTGATTATCCAAGGCAATCCTAATCAATAAATCTCAAGCTGATCCGCCCAATACACCAAGTGTACAAGTGTGATAAAATAATTAAGATAAATTATTTTCTCTCTCACACAACGACTATACCGATGGATTGGTCCGTGTCCATCTAGGTCGTGAGCAACTGTTTGATTAAATACGAGTAACCGATAGTATGATCTTCTGTGCGCCCATGCGCACCATACTAACTACAACGTATAAAATCCAGGACTATATTTTGCATAATTAATTAATAATAATTAATTGCAAATAATTGTTTATTAATTAAATAGGTTAAATGCCATGACCGGGAGTTTACCGGTACTTAAATCTAGACATTAAGTACACAACTCCAACAATCTCCCACTTGTACTAAGGTCTAGTCATTTCCTCCAAACTCCCGACTCCCATACTCATCACGTGCTTAAGTTATACTTCCCAGAAGTATTATGTGAATGAGCAATCTAGGTTGCCGCTCTGAAGTTATCTTGGTGACTACTGCGTCGTCTCCCTTGACGATGACTCGTATCAGGTGGTACTGGCTCTATGTGTTATCATCACTTTTCGAACTTATGACTTCTTCCAGTTCTCCACGCACCGCTATGTACATATCCTTTGGTGAACCAAGAATCATATCCAAGTTCAGAGGTCATTCCGGAACCTAACCAAAACTTCCGCTGCCTCTGAGGCTGCTATTCGGTTTATGATAGAGTCCGAGAAGCATTACGCTTATCACTCTTTCATCCTTAGGTTCCACCTCTTCTAAAAGTGAACACATAGCCTGATATCGACTTACACTGGTCTTTCTCTGATTTTGGATCTGAGAAACTGTAATCTAAGAAGATTTCGTTTTGCCAGCAATCCAGTACTTCCAAGTACTTTACAGCATTCGAATATTTCTTATCCAGATTACTTTGATATCCTCCCACTACGCTAACCGCATAGTTGATATCAGGTTCTTGTTTTTCAACATTGCATCTACAAAGCTTTCTACACTTGAAGTGTAGGTAACTGCTTTGTCCATATCCATCTCCTTCATGTGTTCCAAACACATACCTTTAGATAGATGTATTCTGTTCTAGGAAGGCAATAACCTTTCTCAGAATTGTGCATGTTTAAAACAAACCATAATCGTATAAGATATCTTAAGAGAAATACAAATGTTCTTATCCAGAGATCGAAAGATTTCTAAGAACATGATCCAATTTCATCTTAATCTTATATCTCGATTTATTTAGACAACCTCTATTTTATGTTTGACAACACTTTTACATTGTTGCCAATGATGAAGTGTTATCTACACAAAATTCCGAGAAACACCACCTTTGTTTCCATTACGTCTCTAACACACCTTTCTCGCAAACTCCTATGCAGACCTAGGGATCGATTTCATGTATACTAGATCCAGAGTTTTAAAAAACTCCTCCAGTCTTATGAACATCTCTGGTTGCTTAACAACCTCCCACTGCAATGGCGTTCCGATGTATAACAGTAATAACATTAGGTGCAGTTAGTGGTGTATCGCTACTCGGTCAGGCTGGTTCTCAGTCTCTCCTTTCCTCATTTTAAAGTACTTTGTCAGTTAGGGCATTGTTGTTCATCTAATAGTCTTCCTCTAAGAACCGGGCGAGGACACCCTTCTGGTTCGTAGTACTATTGAACATACAATTACTTGTTCTTCTAGGATATTCTACAATCACATTGGATGTGCCGTTGTATCCAGAAATATCCATAGAACATAGGTAGTTCTGAACAAACTTGTCCTTTTACTATTAGAATCCCATTTCTTATTCCTGACACACCATGTCTACACATCAGTGTATGGTGTAGTCTTTTGAGATTTAATCTCAATCTCTGATTTATGCTATGTGTTATTTAGATAGGTGATAGCCTCCGCGAACAAGTCGCAGGCTTTTAATGGATATACTTGGAAAGATACCCATAATGGCTTTGTGTTGAAAACACTCCGCTCTTATGGCACATCAAGTATTCTAATCCATCTTCGAGTATTCTTGAAAGAATGACTCGTGCCTTTCTAATCACACATACCGCATTAATCACAAATCATTTTCTATACTTGTCCGAATTCCATCCTTTATCCAGAAAGGTTGACTTAGTTGTATCATCTTTCAAGATCGATTCTTAGGTCGGGAGGTCCATTCCTCCAACTATAATTGATCGAATCAATTTCGACCTTTTGAATCCCTTTTGAATAGATACTACCAAGTTCAAGAATTCACAAGTATAATGATTAATAAGAGAAATACATCTAATAAGTAAAACAAGTTATACATAACGGTTTGTTGCATCGTGGTAGACTAAGGATTCATCATTCACATATTGCTATCTAATGTACCAGAATAGATATCACCATTATTTCTTATCCAAACCATCAAATGATTAAAGAAATAAAATATCCATTAATAAGAAAACCAGAACAAAAGTTCTTTTTCAAAATAAGGGGTACATAAAGCAATAACTGAAATGAAAACTTAAAACAGATAAATGTCTTCCACTGCAACCGCTGCTACCCCAACAGCTTAGCCCATGTAGACTCGAACTCTTCTTCTCTAAGTCGCCGGGTTTTCTGGAACCCCTGCATTTAAAGAAATGCACATACCGTCAGTGGTTCCATATCTACACACCAGAATTCTGGTAGATAATACCACTGACTATGTTTTTACGACTAAAGAAAAATTCGTACCTCTGAGAGGACATTCAGACTTCCAGTGTCCAGACTTCTTGCATCGGAAGCACAAGCCCTTTGGCTTACTAGCCCCCACTCGTGGTCCATTCCTCTTGGCACCACTGGGTTTTATGGCTTGCTTCCTTTTCTTGCCCCTACCTCCAATAGCTTTCAAGCTTTTGGACTTGGTAGCCACAAGCGCTTGAGACTTGCCCTTCTTGTAGATCCCCTCTGCCGCCTTCAGTTTAGTCAGGAGTTGCGCAAGAGTATAAGATAGTTTACCCATATTATAGCTCATACGAAACTGCTCAAAACTAGGGGTCAGAGACTGGAGTATGATGTCGACTTGCGTCTCACCATCAATCATAGCTCCTAGGACCTCCAATTCATTCAACAGACTCATCATCTTGAGAACGTGCTCCTCGACAGGCGTTCCTTCAGACTGAGTAGTCGACATGAGGACTCTCATTGCTTCTTGCCTACCCGCACGGTCATGATGCCCAAACATCTCCTTGAGGTTAAATAACATATCCTCGGCAGTGTTCATCGGCTCATGTTGGGTTTGGAGTACATTTAACATGGAAGCCAAAATATAGCACCTAGCCATTTCATCAGCCTTTTTCCACTTCCGATATGCTTCTTTTTCCTCATCAGTTGAGGCGGCCGTGGGTTCAGCAGGGCATTGCTCATAAAGTACAAACTTGTACTCTTCAGCAGTCAGGACAATGTCCAAATTTCTCTTCCAATCAATGTAATTGGGACCAGTGAGTTTATGTTCCTTAAGTATCACAGAAAGTGGATTCATAGCTATTCTCTAAACCTATAAGCACATGTAAACAAACAATCAATTTAATATCCGATATTATCTCCCTCAAATAATATCATTAAATTACTAATTGCGTCTAAAATCCCATCAGGTAAAGCAAGCCACGTGGTGTGGACGTTTACCCACCCAAATGATTTAGCAATTAGTTTTTCTTTGGTCATACATCAATCATAGCGTAACTTCGTGGGGAAGAATACTATGACGCGTATCTAAGTGTAAACCATCACTCAGTACTAAAGTATATCGCTTGGAATTGCTACGTCACCGCAAGCCACGTGGTGTGGACGTTTACGACAATTTCACAACTCTTCACAATCACTTATAACTGTCTACATCAATTAATCCAAAATCCGTCAGCATAGCAAGCCACGTGGTGTGGACGTTTACTATACCAAGAGATTTTTATAATTGACTCCCAATTACAAGATCCATTCGATTTCGTAAATCAAGACTCGGAGAACCATAAGTGAAACTCGAAGTTTCTAACCAGTGATTCACCATGCGAGCGACCCTATCTCTCATAAATGAGGGAGCCGAGCAGACAATCGACCCACCTATAAAAGAATGGTACGAAGGTCTCTAATTTGTGTCATCCACATGACCAAGTGGCTCTGGCTCCATTCCACTCCCCGGGGTGAGAATGAGTCGACTTGAAGTCAGTTTCAGAAAGACAAATTAGGCATTGTTTGATAAACTTGATCAATGTTTCTTGTAAGAGGAATTACAAGAATTCTCCTCCAATGACTTATCTATATGAACTTCGAAAGTCCATAAAAGTCACCAAGAGAACAGTGATGGAGACCATGGGAATGTTTCCATCCCCTCTCCCACTTAGCTTTTTACGATAAAGGGATACGCTATCTAGTGCATAAAATAAACACATATAGCATGCATGTAAGCTATAAAGCACATAGATCACATAGTCAAAATAATACTAGAGAAATTATTTTTTCCCGACTATCATGGCTTTATCTTCATATGCATCTTCTAGTCTTCAGTCTTCGTTTCTTGAATGCTCCATGTGACGAGAATATTAATTTCCAATATTTAAATCTATTTATTTTCAATTAATCCAAAAGTTACTTAATTCGAAAATTAAGTCAATTGAATATATCAAAAATAAAATTAAATATTATTAATATTTTTATTTATTTATTTTCCTATCTAGTTCTTATTAAATCTTTAGAATAATCTATCCAAGTAAAATTGGAATATTCTAGAAGATATCTATAATAGAACAAGGAAATAAAATAAATTAGGACTTACTACTTTCCAAAATTTATTTTTATTCCTAATCCATGAATATTCCCATGAGTAGGAATAATCAAATAGGAAAAATAAATTTAGTACTAAATTAATTAAATTCCCAATCTTTGAATAATTCCATGAAGGAAATAAATCAATAGGAATAAAATTAATTCTAATTAATTCTTTTCCTATTCCATGAGATTTTCCTAAAAGGAAAGTACTCAAATAGGAAAACCGAATTAATTTTGGAAAGTGAATATCGGTAGAAGTGGCATGGGTTGGGAGATCCCCGTACCACCACCACCATTGACCGCCGCCACCACGGGAAGAGGGTACGCCGCCGCCACCCCAGCTGGCCGGCCACCACCGCCGGCGGCAGCCCCAGCCGAGGGGCGATCGACCCCTCCCCATGGCTTCGGTCATGGGGTCGATCATGGGGTTGATCGACTCCCCGGTTTTTCGTCCCTTTCGTCTTCGTCACACGTCTTCGTCTTCCGGCGATCGTCTCATCATCGAACCAACGTAAAATAAATTACAATAATCTAAATTACAATTCCGGTATCGATTCTATACATGAAATCGACCCTATACATTTTCCGGAAAATAAAGTGCGTAATAATAAATCCTAAATTCGGTCAACCCCCGAATTTTTACTATTACAAACATTCAACCACACAAAAAACGAATCTCGACATGTCTGAGAGTTTAATAATCATGATAATTAATTAAAAAACAATTAATTAAATCCAACCATGATAGCCGGAAATCCTGCAAGGTAGAACAATAATCGAACATATACATGAACACGAAACCAAACGCTCTGATACCAATTGCTGGGATTCGATGTCCCGGGCTATCAAAAATATTGCGGAACCGATAACCCGACCGAAAAACCCGTCGCCGGAAAACGCACGAACACCAACTCATCCGCAGGAGTCCGACCTTTGGAGACTACGCGCCCGAAGACACGCAGCCCGCCCCCAGTCAAAGTCTCCCGCGAGTCGGAAATCACGAACGCGAACCACGAACGAGCTAGAGCATGACCAAGGCGTCGCCGCGGGAGAACCCGCGACTAAACCCTAGCCACGCCCACGCCCGGGCTCGCGATCGCCGTGTGTGGCGATCGCCGGGGATGCGAGGCATCCCCGCGGGGCTGATCCGATCAGCACCCGCCGGCGGTGAGTCCGGCGACTCACCGCCACCACCTCACGGGGTGGAGGGCCCCCAGCCACGGCACCAGCCCGCGGCTGCCCTCCGCGATCGAGCTTGGCTCGATCGCTCGCTCCGGCTTCGGCCGGAGCTATCCCCGCGAGCGCACGCCGCCGTCGAGGGGTGGGGATCCGCCACGGCACCAGCCCGTGGCATCCCCAGCGATCGACTGCCGTCGATCGCTTGCCCCGGCGCCCAGCCGGGGCTCCCTTCGTCGCGCGGTACCGGCGGTCGAACCCTAGGGTTCGGCCGCCCCTCTCGATCCCGACGGGGATCGCGAGATCCCCGTATCCCGGTCTCGACGCTTTCCCGGATCGTCTTGTTCATGTACATATCACGATTAAACAACACAAATAATCAAAGAGGGGGGTTCTCGATTATTACCTCGATTCGTTGTACGGAGAAACGAATTTTGTTGATGACCTTGCGATCTTCCTACGTATTCCTCGCACTTCGTCCGAACGTCGTGTGGGCGACGATCTATCGGATTCCTATGGATCTTCCTCACTCTCAGAACTTTATGGTTGGCGTAACTTAGGTTGTGAAGAGTGAAGACCATGTAGTGCTTATATAGGCTACGTAGGGGATCATAAGGAGAATAAATATTGGGCTTCTAATATTGAAAATTAAATTGGGTTCAACCCAAATCTATTAATTCTTATCAATATTAATTTTATTTATTTTCCACTATATAAATAAAATTGCACTCCCAATATTATTCCATATTATATCAAATAATATTTCTCCGATTAGTATTATTTATTCCGTGTATTTAAGATTTAAATATCCATGAATAAATTTATTTATTGCTCAATAAATAATATTCATATCTTATATCCGAGACTAGTACCGTTCAACCTTTATTATTGTGCGGAACGAATCCACTCATGAGGTTTACACAATAATTCCTTATGAACTCATCTCGGGGATATTATCAACCCTTCCGGGATACACTTTCCATTCAAGTATTCACGGCATGTCATATATAAAATATAGCGACCCAATTTTACCGGTAATTAACCCAATAATTAAATCGGTTAATTCCTTTGGAAAATCAAAGTCTCTAGTATTAAATATACACACCCGCAATAATATCGGGGATTAAGAATAAAATACTCCGAGATTTAAATTGATTATCCAAGGCAATCCTAATCAATAAATCTCAAGCTGATCCGCCCAATACACCAAGTGTACAAGTGTGATAAAATAATTAAGATAAATTATTTTCTCTCTCACACAACGACTATACCGATGGATTGGTCCGTGTCCATCTAGGTCGTGAGCAACTGTTTGATTAAATACGAGTAACCGATAGTATGATCTTCTGTGCGCCCATGCGCACCATACTAACTACAACGTATAAAATCCAGGACTATATTTTGCATAATTAATTAATAATAATTAATTGCAAATAATTGTTTATTAATTAAATAGGTTAAATGCCATGGCCGGGAGTTTACCGGTACTTAAATCTAGACATTAAGTACACAACTCCAACAATCTCCCACTTGTACTAAGGTCTAGTCATTTCCTCCAAACTCCCGACTCCCATACTCATCACGTGCTTAAGTTATACTTTTCAAGAAGTATTATGTGAACGAGCAATCTAGGTCGCCGATCTGAAGTTATCTTGGTGACTACTGCGTCGTCTCTCTGACGATGATTCGTATCAGGTGGTACTGGCTCTATGTGTTATCATCACCTTTTTGAACTTATGACTTCTTCCAGTTCTCGATGCACCGCTATGTACATAGCCTTTGGTGAACCAAGAATCATATCCAAGTTCAGAGGTCATTCCGGAACCTAACCAAAACTTCCGCTGCCTCTGAGGCTGCTATTCGGTTTATGATAGAGTCTGAGAAGCATCACGCTTATCACTCTTTCATCCTTATGTTCCACCTCTTCTAAAAGTGAACACATAGCCTGATATCGACTTACACTGGTCCTTCTCTGATTTTTGGATCTGAGAAACTGTAATCTAAGAAGATTTCGTTTTGCCAGTAATCTAGTACTTCCTAAGTACTTTACAGCATTCGAATATCTCTTATCCAGATTACTTTGATATCCTCCCACTACGCTAACCGCATAGTTGATATCAGGTTCTTGTTTTTCAACATTGCATCTACAAAGCTTTCTACACTTGAAGTGTAGGTAACTGCTTTGTCTATATCTATCTCCTTCATGTGTTCAAGACACATACCTTAGATAGATGCATTCTGTTCTTGAAAGGCAATAACCTTTCTCAGAATTGTGCATGTTTAAAACAAACCATCATCGTATAAGATATCTTAAGAGAAGTACAAATGTTCTTATCCAGAGATCGAAAGATTTCTAAGAACATGATCCAACTTCATCTTAATCTTATATCTCGATTTATTTAGACAACCTCTATTTTATGTCTGACAACACTTTTACATTGTTGCCAATGATAAAGCGTTATCTACACAAAATTCCGAGAAACACCACCCTTGTTTCCATCACGTCTCTAACACACCTCTCCTTGCCTTTTGATGAATCCATAGAATGGACTATCTCATCAATTCGCAAGTTCCTATGCAGAACTAGGGATCGATTTCATGTCTACTAGATCAAGAGTTCAAAACTCCTCCAGTCTTATGAACATCTCTGGTTGCTTAACAACCTCCCACTGCAATGGCGTTCCGGTGTATAACAGTAATAACATTAGGTGCAGTTAGTGGTGTACTACTACTCGGTTAGGCTCGTTCTCAGTCTTTCCCTTTCCTCATTTTAAAGTACTTTGTCAGTTAGGGCATTGTAGTTCATCTAATAGTCTTCCTCTAAGAACCGGGCAAGGACACCCTTCTGGTTCGTAGTACTATTGAACCTACAATTACTTGTTCTTCTAGGATATTCTACAATCACATTGAATGTGCCGTTGTATCCAGAAATATCCATAGAACATAGGTGTATGTTGTACACATCAGTGTATGTTGTAGTCGCTTGAGATTTAATCTCAATCTTTGATTTATGCTATGTGTTATTTAGATAGGTGATAGCCTCCGCGAACAAGTCGCAGGCTTCCAATGGATATACTTTGAAGGTTCCCCATAATGGCTTTGTGTTGAAAACATTCCACTCTTATGGCATATCAAGTATTCTAATCCATCTTCGAGTATTCTTGAAAGAACGACTCGTACCTTCTCTAATTACACATACCGCATTAATCATCAATCATTTTCTATACTTGTCCGAATTCCATCCTTTATCCAGAAAGGTTGACTTAGTTGTATCATCTTTCAAGATCGATTCTTAGGTCGGGAGGTCCATTCCTCCAACTATAATTGATCAAATCAATTTCGACCTTTTGAATCCCTTTTGAATAGATACTACCAAGTTCAAGAATTCACAAGTATAATGATTAATAAGAGAAATACGTCTAATAAGTAAAACAAGTTATACATAACGGTTTGTTGCATCGTGGTAGACTAAGGATTCATCATTCACATATTGCTATCTAATGTACCAGAATAGATATCACCATTATTTCTTATCCAAACCATCAAATGATTAAAGAAATAAAATATCCATTAATAAGAAAACCAGAACAAAAGGTTCTTTTTCAAAATAAGGGGTACATAAAGCAATAACTGAAACGAAAACTTAAAACAGATAAATGTCTTCCACTGCAACCGCTGCTACCCCAACAGCTTCGCCCATGTAGACTCAAACTCTTCTTCTCTAAGTCGCCGGGTTTTCTGGAACCCCTGCATTTAAAGAAATGCACATACCGTCAGTGGTTCCATATCTACACACCAGAATTCTGGTAGATAATACCGCTGACTATGTTTTTACGACTAAAGAAAAATTCGTACCTCTGAGAGGACATTCAGACTTCCAGTGTCCAGACTTGTTGCATCGGAAGCACTTGCCCCTTGGCTTACTATCCCCCACTCGTGGTCCATTCCTCTTGGCACCACTGGGTTTTATGGCTTGCTTCCTTTTCTTGCCCCTACCTCCAATAGCTTTCAAGCTTTTGGACTTGGTAGCCACAAGCGCTTGAGACTTGCCCTTCTTGTAGATCCCCTCTGCCGCCTTCAGTTCAGTCAGGAGTTGCGCAAGAGTATAAGATAGTTTACCCATATTATAGCTCATACGAAACTGCTCAAAACTAGGGGTCAG
The DNA here is from genome assembly GCA_954870475.1 of Euphrasia confusa. Lineage (NCBI taxonomy): Eukaryota > Viridiplantae > Streptophyta > Magnoliopsida > Lamiales > Orobanchaceae > Euphrasia > Euphrasia confusa. The sequence goes on from OX940951.1 coordinate 30,117,662, forward strand.
AGACTGGAGTATGATGTCGACTTGCGTCTCACCATCAATCATAGCTCCTAGGACCTCCAATTCATTCAACATACTCATCATCTTGAGAACGTGCTCCTCGACAGGCGTTCCTTCAGACTGAGTAGTCGACATGAGGACTCTCATTGCTTCTTGCCTACCCGCACGGTCATGATGCCCAAACATCTCCTTGAGGTTAAATAACATATCCTCGGCAGTGTTCATCGGCTCATGTTGGGTTTGGAGTACATTTGACATGGAAGCCAAAATATAGCACCTAGCCATTTCATCAGCCTTTTTCCACTTCCGATATGCTTCTTTTTCCTCATCAGTTGAGGCGGCCGTGGGTTCAGCAGGGCATTGCTCATAGAGTACAAACTTGTACTCTTCAGCAGTCAGGACAATGTCCAAATTTCTCTTCCAATCAATGTAATTGGGACCAGTGAGTTTATGTTCCTTGAGTATCACAGAAAGTGGATTCATAGCTATTCTCTAAACCTATAAGCACATGTAAACAAACAATCAATTTAATGTCCGATATTATCTCCCTCAAATAATATCATTAAATTACTAATTGCGTCTAAAATCCCATCAGGTAAGGCAAGCCACGTGGTGTGGACGTTTACCCACCCAAATGATTTAGCAATTAGATTTCCTTTGGTCATACATCAATTATAGCGTAACTTCGTGGGGAAGAATACTATAACGCGTATCTAAGTGTAAACCATCACTCAGCACTAAAGTACATCGCTTGGAATTGCTACGTCACCGCAAGCCACGTGGTGTGGACGTTTACGACAATTTCACAGCTCTTCACAATCACTTATAACTGTCTACATCAATTAATCCAAAATCCGTCAGCATAGCAAGCCACGTGGTGTGGACGTTTACTACACCAAGAGATTTTTATAATTGACTCCCAATTACAAGATCCATTCGATTTCGTAAATCAAGACTCGGAGAATCATAAGTGAAACTCGAAGTTTCTAACCAGTGATTCACCATGCGAGCGACCCTATCTCTCATAAATGAGGGAGCCGAGCAGACAATCGACCCACCTATCAAAGAATGGTACGAAGGTCTCTAATTTGTGTCATCCACATGACCAAGTGGCTCTGGATCCATTCCACTCCCCGGGGTGAGAATGAGTCGACTTGAAGTCAGTTTCAGAAAGACAAATTAGGCATTGTTTGATAAACTCGATTAATGTTTCTTGTAAAAGGAATTACAAGAATTCTCCTCCAATGACTCGTCTATACGAACTTCGAAAGTCCATAAGAGTCACCAAGAGAACAGTAATGGAGACCATGGGAATGTTTCCATCCCCTCTCCCACTTAGCTTTTTATAATAAAGGGATACGCTATCTAGTGCATAAAATAAACACATATAGCATGCATGAAAGCAATAAAGCACATAGATCACATAGTCAAAATAATGCTAGAGAAATTATTTTCCCGACTATCATGGCTTTATCTTCATATGCATCCTCTAGTCTTCAGTCTTCGTTTCTTGAATGCTCCATGTGACGAGAATATTAATTTCCAATATTTAAATCTATTTATTTTCAATTAATCCAAAAGTTACTTAATTCGAAAATTAAGTCAATTGAATATATCAAAAATAAAATTAAATATTATTAATATTTTTTATTTATTTATTTTCCTATCTAGTTCTATTAAATCTCTAGAATAATCTATCCAAGTAAAACTTGGAATATTTTAGAAGATATCTATAATAGAACAAGGAAATAAAATAAATTAGGACTTACTACTTTCCAAATTTATTTTTATTCTTAATCCATGAATATTCCCATGAGTAGGAATAATCAAATAGGAAAAATAAATTTAGTACTAAATTAATTAAATTCATAATCCATGAATAATTCAATGAAGGAAATAAATTAATAGGAATAAAATTAATTCCAATTAATTCTTTTCCTATTCCATGAGAGTTTCCTAAAAGGAAAGTACTCAAATAGGAAAACCGAATTAATTTTGGAAAGTGAATATCGGTAGAAGTGGCATGGGTTGGGAGATCCCCGTACCACCACCACCATTGACCGCCGCCGCCACCCCAGCTGGCCGGCCACCACAGCCGGCGGAAGCCCCAGCCGAGGGGCGATCGACCCCTCCCCATGGCTTCGGTCATGGGGTCGATCATGGGGTTGATCGACTCCCCGGTTTTTCGTCCTTTTCGTCTTCGTCATACGTCTTCGTCTTCCGGCGATCGTCTCATCATCGAACCAACGTAATTAAAATTACAAAATTTAAATTACAATTCCGGTATCGATTCTATACATGAAATCGACCCTATACATTTTCCGGAAAATAAAGAGCGTAATAATAAATCCTAAATTCGGTCAACCCCCGAATTTTTACTATTACAAACATTCAACCACACAAAACGAATCTCGACATGTCCGAGAGTTTAATAATCATGATAATTAATTAAAAACAATAATTAAATCAACCATGATAGCCGGAAATCCTGCAAGGTAGAATAATAATCGAATATATACATGAACACGAAACCAAACGCTCTGATACCAATTGCTGGGATTCGATGTCCCGGGCTATCAAAAAAATTGCGGAACCGATAACCCGACCGAAAACCCGTCGCCGGAGATCGCACGAACACCAACTCATCCGCAGGAGTCCGACCTTTGGAGACTACGCGCCCGAAGACACGCAGCCCGCCCCCAGTCAAAGTCCCCCGCGAGTCGGAAATCACGAACGACAACCACACGCGAAGAACCGGGCTCGACGAGAGCATCGCCGCGGGATGAACCCGCGGCTAAACCCTAGCCGAACCCCATCGCGGATGGGGTTCGCGATCGCCGTGCATGGCGATCGCTGGGGCTGCTCCGGCAGCCCCCGGGTGGCGGTGAGTCCGGCGACTTCACCGCCATCGCCACCAGGAGGGGGGAACCACCAGTCGCGGCGCGAAGCCGCGACGGTCCCCGGCGATCGAGCTAGGGCTCGATCGCCCCAGCCGCGGCGTCCAGCCGCGGCCTTCTCCCCTTGCGCGCACCACCGGCGGAGGGAGGCCGGGGGGTTCGATCCGCCGTGGCACCAGCCCACGGCCGAACCCCCAGCGATCGACTTCACGTCGATCGCTCGCCCCGGCGTCCAGCCGGGGCTCCCCTCACGCCCACGCGCCGGCGGTCGAACCCTAGGGTTCGGCCGCCCCTTCTTCGATCCCGACGGGGATCGCGAGATCCCCGTATCCCGGTCTCGACGTTCCCGGATCGTCTTGTTCATGTATACATCACAATCAACAATCACAAATAATCATAGAAGGGGTTTCTCGATTATACCTTCGATTCGTTGTACGGAGAAACGAAATCGGTTGACGACCTTGCGATCTTCCTACGTATTCCTCGCACTTCGTCCGAACGTCGTGTGGGCGACGATCTATCGGATTCCTATGGATCTTCCTCACTCTCAAGACTTTATGATTGGCGTAACTTAGGTTATTCTCAAGTTATGAAAAGTGAAGACCATGTAGTGCTTATATAGGCTACGTAGGGGATCATAAGAAGAATAAATATTGGGCTTCTAAATATTGAAGATTAAATTGGGTCCAACCCAAATCCATTAATCCTTATCAATATTAAATTTTATTTATTTTCCACTATATAAATAAAATTGCACTCCCAATATTAATCCATATTATATCAAATAATATTTCTCCAATTAGTATTATTTATTCCGTGTATTTAAGATTTAAATATCCATGAATAAATTTATTTATTGCTCAATAAATAATATTCATATCTTATATCCGAGACTAGTACCGTTCAACCTTTATTATTGTGCGGAACGAATCCACTCATGAGGTTTACACAATAATTCCTTATGAACTCATCTCGGGGATATTATCAACCCTTCCGGGATACACTTTCCCGTCAAGTATTCACGGCATGTCATATATAAAATATAGCGACCCAATTTTACCGGTAATTAACCCAATAATTAAATCGGTTAATTCCTTTGGAAATCAAAGTCTCTAATATTAAATATACACACCCGCAATAATATCGGGGATTAAGAATAAAATACTCCGAGATTTAAATTGATTATCCAAGGCAATCCTAATCAATAAATCTCAAGCTGATCCGCCCAACACACCAAGTGTACAAGTGTGATAAAATAATTAAGATAAATTATTTTATCTCTCACACAACGACTATACCGATGGATTGGTCTGTGTCCATCTAGGTCGTGAGCAACTGTTCGATTAAATACGAGTAACCGATAGTATGATCTTCTGTGCGCCCATGCGCACCATACTAACTACAACGTATAAAATCCAGGACTATATTTTGCATAATTAATTAATAATAATTAATTGCAAATAATTGTTTATTAATTAAATAGGTTAAATGCTATGACCGGGAGTTTACCGACACTTAAATCTAGACATTAAGTACACAACTCCAACATAAACGTCCACACTAACGTGGCTTGCGGTGAATATGCGTGTCCCAAACAATCTTCTTAGATACTGAGTAATGGTTTACACTTAGGTACGCTTTATAGTATTCTTCCCAACGAAGTAACGCTATAATTATGTACGACCGAAGCAAATCTAATTGCTAAATCATTTGGGTGGGTAAACGTCCACACGAACGTGGCTTGCTTTACCTGATGGGATTTTAGATGTGATTAGTGGTTTAATGATATTATTTGAGGGAGATTATATCGGAGATTAAATCGATTGTTTGTTGTTATATGTGCTCATAGATTAGGACATGGCTTTGAACCCACTTTATGTGATGCTTGAGGAATTTAACTCACTGGTCCCTAAATGTATTGATTGGAATAGAGATCTAGACATTGCCTAGACTGTTAAAGAGTACAAGTTTGTACTCAGTGAGCTTTGTTCTCCCGAACCTACTAATGTCTCGACTGTTGAGGAAAGAACTGATTTTATCATGTTCAAACTCAAGGAGATGTTTAGACATGACATAGGCGGCTAGACAAGAAGCGATGAGGATACTCATAAAGGCCAGTCGCTTCGAGGAAACGCTTAAACACGTTTCTGAGATGATGGACCTTTTGGACGAGTTGAGACAGAAATCGCAAGCTCTTGTAGCCAATGCCAAAGGTTTCGAACCTAAGGGCAAAAACCGGGGATAGGAAAAGCAAGCAAAGAAACCCAGTGGTCCTAAGTTTTCTTGGATCACGAGATGGGGCGAGAAAGCCAATAGGCTAGTGTTCTCGATGCAAACAGTCTGGGTACTGGAAGTCTGATTATCCTCTCAAAGAAAGTACGAAATCTTCTTTAGTCGTAAAACATAGTCAGTGGTATTATCTACCGGAACCTGGTGTGTAGATATGGAACCATTGACGGTATGTGCATTTTTAAATGCAAGGGTTCCAGGAAACCCGACGACTTAGAAAAGAAGAAATCGTAGTCTACATGGGCAATGCTGTAGAGGAGGCAGCAGTTGCAGTGGAGGACATTTTATAGGATTTCATTTTGAGTTATTGCTTTTATGTACCTCTCAAATTAGAAAGAACTTTGTTCTGGATTTCTAATAAATGGATATTTTATTTCTTTTAATCATTTGATGGTTATAAGAAGAAATAATGATATTATCTATTTTGGTACATTAGCTAGCAATATATAAATGATGAATCCTGAGTCCACCACAATGCAACGAACCGTAGTATGTATAACTCGTTTTACTAATAAGAGATTTCTTTGTTAAATCAATTTTACTTGTGGATTCTTATGCTAAGTCATATTTATTCAAATAAGAAGTTCAAAGGTCGAAAATTGATTGTAAGATCAATTAAGTTGAAGGAGTGGACCTTCCGACCTAAGAATCAAATTTGGAAGATAATATGACTAAGCAATCCTTTATGGATATAAGATGTAAGATCCGGACAAGTATAAGAATTGATTGACTCTGATGTATGCAGACCTATGTCTACTCAGACAATAAGGTACGAGTACTTCATTTGATGATTACTCGAGAAATGGATTAGAATACCTGATGTGCCACAAAAGCAATTGTTTTGACAAGTCAATGGACACAAAGCTATTGTGGGGAACCATCATGGTATATCCATTGAAAGCCTGCGATCTAATCGCGGAGGCAAGTGCCTGTCTGAGGAATGCATGGCATACTGATCAGAGATTGGGATTTGATCCCAAATGACTACACCATACACTCTTGTGTAGAAATGGTGTGTCGGAAATAAGTGATGGAGTTATATTCTAAATGTCTAGTTTAGTGACAATATGGAACTCCTTATCTGTGTTTTATTATCTATTAATCAAACAGTCTGCATTTTTGTTTATTATAACTCTGTGCTCTATAGTCCTAGATATATACGTTGTAGACAGTATGGCGTGAGGAGACACGCAGAAGATCATACTGTCGGTTACTCGTATATTATCGAACAGTGGCTCACGACTTAGATGGACAGGGACAATCCATCGGTACGTCGTTGTGTGACTGGTAGATAGTCGGTCTTGACTATCATGTTACACTCGTACACTTGGTGTATTGAGCAGGACCACGGGAGGGCGTTCGATTTATACTAATCGACGAAATCGAACTAGACCTCAGAATTATGGATATACGAATTCTTAATCCCTATATAATTATAGGTGCGTATGTCCAATTCTCGGTTCTTTAACTTGCCAATGAGTGAGACTATTTGATTAGTCGAGATACTCGGTAAATTGGGAATCGGAATTGTACACACGGCATGCTATAGATTATAGACAGGAAACCGTGTCCCGTTTATCGGGTTGATGACGTCCCCGAGATGAGCTCATAAAGTTTATCATGTAAACCCTGCAGGTGGATTTGTTCCACATGATAATAAGGATGAGTGGTACTAGTCTCGGAAAATAAGAAACGAATTAATTTAATTATTAGTAATTAAATAAATTCGTGGACGTTCGATATCTTAAACACGGGGAAAGTCGTATATGTAATTTCGGCGGATTTATTATTGTTGAAATAATATTAAAATTAATTTCGGGAATTCAATTATTATTTTATAGTGGAGTTAATAATAATTAAAATTGAAATCGATTAATTAAGGAATTGCTTTTACGTATTCCAAGTTAATTAATATTTCAATTTAGCCCTTAATTAATTTATCCTTAGGTCCCTAACGTAGCTCTATTTAAACCCCCTCCCTTACCCTCTCTAAACCTAACATTCGCCGCAATTCTCATTTTTCATCTGAGAATAATTATTTTGCTTAGCGCAAAAATATTTTTCTCTGTGTGAAAAATAGAGTTAACGCAATTATAATTTTATTCTCTCATTGAGAATAATTATACCGTGGTTGAGAAAGAGAGAGTATAGACGGGAGAACTCCAGCGGATCGTTGCCCACACAGCGGTTGGAGACGAGGTCAGAGAATACGTTAGAAGCTCTAAGGTCTCAACAATCGACCGATAAGGTATGAGATCGGAACTTTCAATTCCGCGTTAATTCGATCTCAATTTCCTCGTTGAACATACATGAACGTAGATCGGTTCCCGTGGCTTGGATGTGATATTCTCGGACTGCTGGGAGGTTTCTGACCTCCGGCGTGGCAGTCGGATCGAGAAAATCGCGTCGGAACAGCCGGAACGGGCGAACGGGGTCGCTGTTCGCAGCGACGAGGCGCCCGCCTGAGGGGCAAGCGCCCGCTCGCGACAGGCAGCAGGCGCTCGCTTGGGCAGCAGGCGCTCGCTTGCCCTGCTGCGCGAGCGCTCGCTTGGTAGGCAAGCGACCGCTTGCTCCGGGCAGATCGCGAGCCGCGGCTTCGGCTGCGGCGGACGCGCGATCTCTTGGGCGGGCGGCCATGGCTGTCTAAGGGTGACCTCCAGAAGTCGATTGGGGACGTCCGGATGTTCGATGGTTCGAACGGACGTGTCCCGGGTAGTCGATTTCCATCAAATGGTATCAGAGCCGGTTTTGTTCGTTCTTTGTATTGTTTGCGAGTTTTGCCTTGCAGGTTGAACCCGATTATTATGGCCAATTTAATTTTATATTTTGTGCTGTATGTATGTGGTTTTGATTAAACTCTCGGGCTTGTCGAGATCGGTTTATTTTTGGAAAGTTGCTTGTTTGTAATAAATAAAAACGACGGGTTGAGTCGTTAGGTTTATTTAATTTTTCGTTGCATCCGGGACTTGTATAGGGTCGATCAAATGTATAGGATCGATACCGGACTTAGTAGAATAATTTTGTAATTATTTTCTGCTATTGGATCGAGACGAGATCGAAGCCCGGAGGAACGAGAATCGAAGTTGAGACGAGCAACGAGTTCGAGTTCCAAGAGACGTGCATTCAAGATTTTAAGGCCATAATAATCGGGCCACGTTAATTGCTTATTGTGTGATTTACGTGTTTTATTATGCTTATTATTTTATGCATGTATATCCCTAAATCGTAAAATACTAAGTGGGAGAGGGATTGGAAACAATCCCGCGGTCTCCATTCTCTGTTTCGAGAGTGATGTGTATTGACTTACGAGTTGGCTTTAGTGTCATCCTCCCTATCGGATAAAGTCGATACACGGAAATCATTTTGATCGAAATTCCAATTCAATTCCATTTATAGAATTGAACACTTAAGTTTTTCAAAGCAAATGCCTAATCTGTTTTTCAAAGACTAAGTTCAACTCGACTCATTCTCACCCCGGGGAGTGGAATGGAGCCAAAGCGCTTGCTTATGTCGATGACACTGATTAGAGACATTCGAGTCATTCGATGACTAGATCGATTGTCTGGTTGGCTCCCTCACTTAGTGAGAGATAGGGCTCAATTGCATGATTGATCGCTGGTTAGAAACTTCGAGTTTCACTTACGAGATATCAAGCTTTGATTAACGAAATTGTGAAATTTATTAAATGGAATTCAATTAACAAAGTTGTTTGTTTAGTAAACGTCCACACTATCGTGGCTTACTAGACGGAAACGGAACTTTGGGTTAATTGAGGCTCGACAGTTATAGGAAATCGTAAAGGGACCGCATGTCAACGTAAACGTCCACACTAACGTGGCTTGCGGTGGATATGTAGTTCCCGAGCGGTTAACTTAGTACTGAGAAATGGTATACACTTAGGTACGCTTTACAGTATCCTCCCCATCGGAGTCACTGCTGTAATGATGTACGACCGAAGTAAAAGTCCAATTATAAAATCGTTTGGACTAGTATACGTCCACATGAACGTGGCATGCTGGTCTGATGGGATTTTAGGATTGATTGGTAAATTTAATGATATTAATTAAGGGAGTTAATATCGAATTAAATTTGACGGTTTGATTTGTCTCTTTTATAGATATGGCACTCAACCCGCTGTCTGTGATACTAAAAGAAAACAAACTCACTGGTCCAAATTATGTTGATTGGAAACGAAACTTGGACATTGTCCTAACTGCTGAGGAGTACAAGTATGTACTCCAGGTCGAATGTCCTGTTGCACCTACTGAAACATCCTCTCCTGAGGAAAAGGAAGCTCATCGGAAGTGGGTCAAGGCTGATCAGATGGCGCGGTGCTACATTTTGGCATCTATGTCAAATGTGCTGCAACATCAGCATGAAGCCATGGACACTGCCTATGATATGATGCTTAACCTCAAAGAGATGTTTGGTAGTCAGGACAGGGCAGCCAGACAAGATGCTATGAGGCAACTCATGACAGCCACTATGTCCGAAGGAACGCCCGTGAGGGATCACGTTCTTAGGATGATAGGCTATCTGAATGAGATAGAGATTATGGGAGGAGCTATCGATGGGGAAACCCAGATCGATATAGTGCTCCAGTCTCTGCCTAGGAGTTTTGAGCAGTTCCGCCTGAACTATAACATGAACAAGAGGTTATATACGTTGGCGGAACTCCTGACTGAACTCCAGGCGGCAGAGGGTATCTTTAAGAACTCTCAAGCACTTGTGGCTGTGAAATCGACTCTTCCTCGCCCTTCGGGGATTAAGAAGAAGAAAAAGCAAGGACGGAAACCCAGTGGGCCCAGAGTTGGTGGACCACAGAATGGAGTGAACAGGCCTAAGGGCAAGTGTTTCCGTTGCAAGCAGTCTGGACATTGGAAGTCTAATTGTCCTCTCAGACAAGGAGGTACGAACTTTTCCTTAGTCACTGAAACATGTTTAGCGGTGTTATCCACCGGTACCTGGTGTGTGGATACGGGAGCCACTGATCATGTCTGCAATTCTTTGCAGGGGTTCCAGGAAACCCGGCGGCTTAGAGAGGGAGAGATCACTATCTACATGGGCAACGCGACGAAAGTGGCGGCTGTTGCAGTGGGAGATATTTATTTATCTTTTAATAATAAAGTTTTAGTATTGAATAATTGTCTTTATGTACCGAATTTTAGAAAGAACCTTGTTTCGGTTTCTAAATTGGTTTTGAATAAATATTCTGTTTCTTTTGATAGTTCTGTTATTATCAAAAAGAATGGTGAGTATATATGTTCTGGTACATTGGTAGGCAACTTATATATACTGAATCCTGATTATTCCACGATGCAACGAGTAGAGTCAAATAATACATCTAGTACCAATAAGAGAAAGGAGCCTTCTAGAATGAATCAAAAGTACTTATGGCATCTTAGGCTAGGTCATATTAACTTGGGTAGGATTCAAAGGTTGATAACTGATGGAATACTCAGTGGTGTGAAAGATGAGGACTTTCCAACCTGCGAATCATGCCTGGAAGGAAAAATGACCAAGCGACCCTTTAGTGATAAGGGGTATAGATCCAAGGAAGTACTGGAATTGATTCACTCTGACTTGTGCGGGCCTTTATCTGTCCAAGCGAGAGGAGGTTATAAATATTTCGTAACCTTCACTGATGATTACTCAAGGTATGGTTTTATATACCTGATGCGCCGCAAGAGCGAGTGCTTTGACAAGTTCAAGGAGTACAAAGCTCTTGTGGAGAACCTTCATGGTAAGACCATAAAGACTCTACGATCTGATCGTGGAGGAGAGTACCTCTCGGGAGAGTTTAAAGCGTACTTATTAGAGAATGGGATTGACTCCCAGATGACTGCACCATACACGCCCCAGCAGAATGGTGTAGCAGAAAGAAGGAATAGGACTCTTATGGAAATGGTAAGATCTATGATGAGTTATTCAGAACTACCAGTTTCGTTCTGGGGATATGCCTTGGAAACAGCGGCTTATATCTTGAACTTAGTTCCTTCCAAATCAGTCCCTAAGACACCCTCGGAATTGTGGACCGGGCGTAAGCCAAACTTGAAACACATTCGGATCTGGGGTTGTCCAGCACATGTGCTGAAGCACGGGGCTGATAAGTTGGAGTCACGTTCAGATATTCGGTTGTTTATAGGATATCCTAGAGGAACGAAAGGTGGTCTATTTTATAGTCCTAAGGACCAGAAGATCGTTGTTAGCACCAACGCTCGGTTCTTGGAAGAGGATTATATAATGGACCACAAGCCCAATAGTGAGATAATACTTAACGAACTGAGAGGGAACGATCAAGGCTTAGATCCAACCCAACCGGGTGATACGCCACCACAGTCTGCACCTGTAGTTACTGAGGTTACACCGGAGCGTCGTCGTAGTGGGAGGGTTGTTCGACAACCCGATAGGTTCATGTTTATAGGTGAGTCTTTGGACTTGTTACCTGGAGAACATGAAGCCGATCCCTGGACCTACGGCGAGGCGCTTAAAGATCAAGATGCTCAGTCTTGGCAAAAGGCGATGAAATCTGAGATTGAATCTATGGATTCAAATCAGGTCTGGGATCTTGTAACACCGCCCAAAGGTGTAAAAGCCATTGGTTGCAAGTGGGTGTACAAGAGGAAAAGAGGGTCTGACGGGAAGGTGGAAACCTTCAAAGCTAGGCTTGTTGCGAAAGGGTACACTCAGAAAGAAGGGATCGATTATGAGGAAACCTTTTCGCCGGTAGCTATGCTAAAGTCGATCCGGATTCTTTTGTCTATAGCATCTCATATGGATTATGAGGTGTGGCAAATGGACGTCAAGACAGCATTCTTGAATGGGAATCTTGACGAGACCATTTATATGAGACAGCCAGAGGGTTTCATCGAGAAAGGCCAAGAGCATCTAGTGTGTAAGCTAAAGCGATCCATTTATGGATTGAAGCAAGCTTCTAGATCTTGGAACATGCGGTTTGATGAGGTTATCCAGTCTTATGGATTCATTCAAAGCATGGACGAGTCGTGTGTATACCGGAGAAGTGACGGAAACAGCGTGGCGTTTCTCGTGCTTTATGTAGACGACATTCTTCTAATTGGCAACAATGTGAAGATGTTGTCGGACATAAAGGGATGGTTGTCCAAGCAATTCGATATGAAAGACTTAGGACAAGTAGGGCATGTTCTTGGGATCAAGGTTATACGAGATCGCCAGAAAAGGACATTGAGCTTGTCCCAGGCTTCATACATTGATACGATTCTAGCTCGTTTCAACATGCAGAATTCCAAGAGAGGTTCTCAACCTTTCTGCCATGGAATTCATCTATCTAAGGATATGTGTCCCAAAACACAGAAGGAGATAGATTACATGAAGACAGTTCCTTATGCTTCGGCAGTGGGTAGTCTCATGTATGCTATGTTGTGCACGAGACCTGATATCTGCTATGCCGTAGGCATGGTAGCTAGATATCAGAGTAACCCTGGACAGGGTCACTGGACTGCTGTAAAGAACATACTTAAGTACCTGCGAAGGACTAGGAATTATGTTCTGAGATACAAAGCGTCTGAATTGATTCCTGTGGGTTACACAGATTCGGATTTCCAATCTGATAAGGAACAGCGAAAGTCTACATCAGGCTATGTGTTCACATTGGGAGGTGGAGCAGTTTCATGGAGGAGTGTTAAGCAGAAATGCATTTCGGACTCCACCATGGAAGCCGAATATGTAGCAGCCTCTGAGGCAGCTAAAGAATCGGTCTGGCTCCGGAACTTCATAATGGACTTGGATGTGATTCCTGATTTGCCCAGAGCTATCACAATTTATTGTGACAATAGCGGTGCAGTGGCAAATGCGAAGGAACCACGAGCCCACAATGCGAGTAAACACATAGATCGCAAGTACCACCTGATTAGAGACATCGTCAAGAGAGGCGATGCAGTTGTCACCAAGATTGCATCAGCGGATAACCTGGCAGACCCCTTTACGAAGGCACTTCCAGCGGAAGCGTTCAAGAGACACGTGAAGGGGATGGGTATCGGATGTATGGGAGAGGGCAACTAGACTTTTAGTATAAGTGGGAGATTGATGGAGTTATATTCTAAATGTCTAGTTTAGTGACAATATGGAACTCCTTATCTGTGTTTTATTATCTATTAATCAAACAGTCTGCATTTTTGTTTATTATAACTCTGTGCTCTATAGTCCTAGATATATACGTTGTAGACAGTATGGCGTGAGGAGACACGCAGAAGATCATACTGTCGGTTACTCGTATATTATCGAACAGTGGCTCACGACTTAGATGGACAGGGACAATCCATCGGTACGTCGTTGTGTGACTGGTAGATAGTCGGTCTTGACTATCATGTTACACTCGTACACTTGGTGTATTGAGCAGGACCACGGGAGGGCGTTCGATTTATACTAATCGACGAAATCGAACTAGACCTCAGAATTATGGATATACGAATTCTTAATCCCTATATAATTATAGGTGCGTATGTCCAATTCTCGGTTCTTTAACTTGCTAATGAGTGAGACTATTTGATTAGTCGAGATACTCGGTAAATTGGGAATCGGAATTGTACACACGGCATGCTATAGATTATAGACAGGAAACCGTGTCCCGTTTATCGGGTTGATGACGTCCCCGAGATGAGCTCATAAAGTTTATCATGTAAACCCTGCAGGTGGATTTGTTCCACATGATAATAAGGATGAGTGGTACTAGTCTCGGAAAATAAGAAACGAATTAATTTAATTATTAGTAATTAAATAAATTCGTGGACGTTCGATATCTTAAACACGGGGAAAGTCGTATATGTAATTTCGGCGGATTTATTATTGTTGAAATAATATTAAAATTAATTTCGGGAATTCAATTATTATTTTATAGTGGAGTTAATAATAATTAAAATTGAAATCGATTAATTAAGGAATTGCTTTTACGTATTCCAAGTTAATTAATATTTCAATTTAGCCCTTAATTAATTTATCCTTAGGTCCCTAACGTAGCTCTATTTAAACCCCCTCCCTTACCCTCTCTAAACCTAACATTCGCCGCAATTCTCATTTTTCATCTGAGAATAATTATTTTGCTTATCGCAAAAATATTTTTCTCTGTGTGAAAAATAGAGTTAACGCAATTATAATTTTATTCTCTCATTGAGAATAATTATACCGTGGTTGAGAAAGAGAGAGTATAGACGGGAGAACTCCAGCGGATCGTTGCCCACACAGCGGTTGGAGACGAGGTCAGAGAATACGTTAGAAGCTCTAAGGTCTCAACAATCGACCGATAAGGTATGAGATCGGAACTTTCAATTCCGCGTTAATTCGATCTCAATTTCCTCGTTGAACATACATGAACGTAGATCGGTTCCCGTGGCTTGGATGTGATATTCTCGGACTGCTGGGAGGTTTCTGACCTCCGGCGTGGCAGTCGGATCGAGAAAATCGCGTCGGAACAGCCGGAACGGGCGAACGGGGTCGCTGTTCGCAGCGACGAGGCGCCCGCCTGAGGGGCAAGCGCCCGCTCGCGACAGGCAGCAGGCGCTCGCTTGGGCAGCAGGCGCTCGCTTGCCCTGCTGCGCGAGCGCTCGCTTGGTAGGCAAGCGGCCGCTTGCTCCGGGCAGATCGCGAGCCGCGGCTTCGGCTGCGGCGGACGCGCGATCTCTTGGGCGGGCGGCCATGGCTGTCTAAGGGTGACCTCCAGAAGTCGATTGGGGACGTCCGGATGTTCGATGGTTCGAACGGACGTGTCCCGGGTAGTCGATTTCCATCAATAAGAAGGGGAACTCTTATAGAAATAGTAAAAGCATGAGTTATACGGAACTACCTGTGTTCTATGGATATGTCTGGAAACAACGGCGCATTCAAATGCGGTTGTAGAATATCCTAGAAGAACAAAAGATGTGTGTTCAATAGTTCTATGAACCAGAAGGACGTTATAAGTTCTAACGCCCGGTTCTTAGAGGAAGACTATTAGATGAACCACAAGCCCAAAGTGACGTAATACTTTGAAATGAGAGAGAAAGATTAAGACTTAGAACCAGCCGAACCGAGTAGCGGTACACCACTAACTGCACCTACTGTTATCACTGTTTATACACCGGAACGCCATTGTAGTGGGAGGTTGTGGGACAACCGGAGATATTCATAAGACTAGGATATTTTTCGGACTCTGGATCTAGTATACATGAAATCAATCCCTGGATCTACATGGAGGCAGTACTAGATCTAAATGTGCCTTCTTGGAAAGCAATAAGGATTATTGCTAAAATGCAAGATCATTTAGAGTACAAGCTTAGTTGATCCATTTATGGATTGGAACAAAGCTTTGGGTTCGTGGTACTTGCAAATTGATGAGATAGTCCATTTTATGGATTCATCAAAGCATAGACGAATCGTGTGTATTGGAAACGTGATGGAAACAAGGTGGTGTTTCTCGGGTTTTATGAAGATAACATTTTATCATTGGCAACAATGTAAAGATGTGATCAGACATAAAATGATGGTTGTCTGGTATAAATCATTATGAAAGATATAGGAAGAAGTTGGACATGTTCTTGAGATATTGGATCTCTAGGAAAGAACATTGTACTTCTCCTGGACATCTTACATATAAATGATTATGGTTCGTTTTAACATGCAAGATTCCGAGGAAGGTATGTTACCTTTCAGATGCGGAATGCATCTATCTAAGGATATGTGTTTTGGAACACGAAAGGAGATAGAAGCAATGAAAGCGGTTCCCTACACTTCAAGTGTGGAAAGCTTAATAAATGCGATGTTGAAAATGAGAACCTGATATCTGCTATGCGGCTAGTATAGTGGGAGGATATCAAGGTAATCCTGGAAAGGGATACTCGACTGCTGTAATGAACATTTTAAGTACTTTCGAAGTACTGGAAACTATGTTCTGGATTACGGAGCAGACAAGGTTTTCCTTTGGATTACATTCTCTTAGATTTCTAATCGAATGAGGACCGGTGTAAGTCGATATCAGGCTATGTGTTTCAATATTGAAGGAGAAGGAGTTTTAACATGGAAGAGTGATAAGCACGATGCTTTTCGGACTCTGCCATGGGTAACCAAATAGCGGCCTCAGAGGCAGCGGAAGTTTTGGTATAGCTCCGGGAATCTCTGGGACTTAGAGGTGATTCTTAAATTGCCAAAGGCTATGTGAATAGCGGTGCAATGGCAAATGGTAAGAAATCACAAGTCCATAAAGTGCAAGATAACACATAGTGCAAGTACCACCTGATACGAGTCATCGTCAAGGGAGACGACGCTGTAGTCACCAAGATAACTTCAGAGCGGCAACCTAGATTGCTCATTCACATAGTACTTCTTGGAAGTACAACTTAAGCACGTGATGAGTATGGGAGTCGGGAGTTTGGAGGAAAAGACTAGACCTTAGTACAAGTGGGAGATTGTTGGAGTTGTGTACTTAATGTCTAGATTTAAGTAACGGAGACTCACGATCCATTGCCACTAATCTATTTAATTAAATAAACAATTATTTGCGTTTAATTATTTATAATTAAATATATGCAAATCATAGTCCTGGATTTTATACGTTGTAGTTAGTATGGTGCAAGCATGGGCGCACAGAAGATCATACTATTGGTTACTCGTATTTAATCGAACAGTTGCTCACGACCTAGATGGACACGGACCAATCCATCGGTATAGTCGTTGTGTGAGAGAGAAAATAATTTATCTTAATTATTTTATCACACTTGTACACTTGGTGTATTGAGCGGATCTGCTTGAGATTTATCGATTAGGATTGCCGGCGATAATCGATTTAAGTCTCAGTGTATTTTATTCTTAATCCCCGATACTATTGCGGGTGTGTATATTTAATATAAGTGACTTTGATTTTCCAAAGGAATTGACCGGTTTAATTACTGGGTCAATTACCGGTTAAGTTGGGTCGCTATATTTTATATATGACATGCTGTGAATACTTGACGGGAAAGTGTATCCCGGAAGGGTTGATAATATCCCCGAGATGAGTTCATAAGGAATTATTATGTAAACCCTGCAGGTGGATTTGTTCCGCATAATAATTAAGGTTGAATGGTACTAGTCTCGGATATAAGAGATGAATAAATTAATTAGCAATAAATTAATTTTATTCATGGATATTTATATCTTAAATACACGGAATAAATAATACTACCGGAGAAATATTATTTGATATAATATGGTTTAATATTGGGAGTGCAATTAATTTATATAGTGGAAAATAAATTAATTAATATTGATAAGGATTAATGGACTTGAGCATTGGGCTCAATTTAATCTTCAATATTAGAAGCCCAATATTCCACCTCCTTAAGATCCCCTACGTAGCCTATAAAAGCACTACATGGTCTTCTCTATTCTCATAACTTGAAGATCACAATTCTAGAGAGAGAAAGTAGAGAGGGAGATCCATGGAGTTCGGAAGATCGTCGCCCACCCGACGTTCGAGCTAGTGCAAGGAATACGTGGGAAGATCTCAAGGTCATCGATTGATCTCGTTTCTCCGAACAACGAATCGAAGGTAAAATCGTTAAACACCCTTGATGATTTTATTCGATTATTTATTGAAAATACCGTAGAACCAAGATCCGAGGACGAACCCCGGAACGAGGTCGAACCGGGTGGTGGTGGCGAAGCCACCGGACCACCGCGGCTCGAGGACCCCGTGGGGATCGAACCAAGAGCACCCCGGCTGGATGCCGGGGATGCGCGATCGAGGAGAACCCCGGCTGGACGCCGGGGTGCGATCGAACCCTAGGTTCGATCCCGGGGTGGCGGCTGGTGCCGCCGCGGCTCGCTGGGCGAGCTGCCCCCCTCCCCGACGGCGGTGAGTCGCCGGACTCACCGCGGGGCTGCCGCTGCAGCCCCAGCTGATCGATCGCACGATGCGATCGATCCATGCGATCGCATGAACCCCGTACTCGCGGGGGTTCGGCTGGGGGCGGGCCGCGTGCCTTCGGGTGCGTGGTCTCCAAAGGCCGGACTCCGGCGGATGAGTCGGCGTTCGTGTGATCTCCGGCGAAGGGTTCGT
Organism: Euphrasia confusa; assembly: GCA_954870475.1. NCBI lineage: Eukaryota > Viridiplantae > Streptophyta > Magnoliopsida > Lamiales > Orobanchaceae > Euphrasia > Euphrasia confusa. Next base: position 30,135,890 of record OX940951.1, read on the forward strand.
TCGGGTTATTGGTTTCCGCAAATTTAAATAACCCGGGATATCGAATTCCAACAGATGGATTGGTCTGTGTCCATCTAGGTCGTGAGCAACTGTTCGATTAAATACGAGTAACCGATAGTATGATCTTCTGTGTGCCCATGCACACCATACTAACTACAATGTATAAAATCCAGGACTATAATTTGCATATATTTAATTAACAATAATTAAATGCAAATAATTGTTTATTTAATTAAATAGATTAGTGGCAATGGATCGTGAGTTTCCGTTACTTAAATCTAGACATTAAGTACACAACTCCAACAATCTTCCACTTGTACTAAGGTCTAGTCATTTTCTCCAAACTCCCGACTCCCATACTCATCACGTGCTTAAGTTGTACTTCCAAGAAGTACTATGTGAATGAGCAATCTAGGTTGCCGCTCTGAAGTTATCTTTGTGACTACAGCGTCGTCTCCCTCGACGATGACTCGTATCAGGTGGTACTTGCACTATGTGTTATCTTACACTTATGGTCTTGTGATTTCTTACTATTTTCCATCGCACCGCTATTTACATAGCCTTTGGCAAATTAAGAATCACATCTAAGTCCCAGAGATTATCCCGGAGTTATACCAAAACTTCCGCTGCCTCTGAGGCCGCTATTTGGTTACCCATGGCAGAGTCCGAAAAGCATCGTGCTTATCACTCTTCCATGTTAAAACTCCTTCTCCTTCAATAGTGAAACACATAGCCTGATATCGACTTACACCGGTCCTCATTCGATTAGAAATCTAAGAGAATGTAATCCAAAGGAAATGTTTGTCTGCTCCGTAATCCAGAACATAGTTTCCAGTACTTCGAAAGTACTTAAAATGTTCATTATAGCAGTCAAGTATTCCTTTCCAGGATTACCTTGATATCCTCCCACTATGCTAACCGCATAGCCGATATCAGGTTCTCGTTTTTCAACATTGCATTTATCAAGCTTTCCACACTCCAAGTGTAGGAAACTGCTTTCACTGCTTCTATCTCCTTTTGTGTTTTCCAAACACATATCCTTAGATAGATGCATTCCGTCTCTGAAAGTTAACGAACCTTTCTCGGAATCTTGTATGTTAAAACGAACCATAATCATATAAGATATCTAGAGAAGTACAATGTTCTTTTCTTGAGATCCTAGATCTTAAGAACATGCTCTAACTTCTTCTTTATCTCATATATCGATTTTTCTAGACAACCATCATTTTATGTCTGACAACATCTTTACATTGTTGCCAATGATAAAATGTTATCTACATAAAACCCGAGAAACACCACCTTGTTACCATCACGTTTCCCATACACTCGATTCGTCTATGCTTTTGATGAATCCATAAAATGGACTATCTCATCAATTTGCAAGTACCACGAACTCAATGCTTTGTTCCAATACATAAATGGATCAACTAAGCTTGTACTCTAAATGATCTTGCCTCTTAGCAATAATCCTTATTGCTTTCCAAGAAGGCACATTTAGATCTAGTACCGCCTCTATGTAGATCCAGGGATTGATTTCATGTTTACTAGGTCCAGAGTTCAAAACTCTCCTAGTCTTATGAATATCTCCGGTTGTCAAACAACCTCCCACTACAACGGCGTTCCGGTGTATGAACAGTAATAACAGTAGGTGCAGTTAGTGGTGTACCGCTACTCGGTTAAGCTGGTTCTAAGTCTTTATCGTTCTCTCTCATTTCAAAGTATCACGTCACTTTGGGCTTGTGGTTCATCACAAAGTCTTCCTCTAAGAACCGGGCGTTAGAACTTATAACGTCCTTCTGGTTCATAGTACTTGTTGAACACACATCTTTTGTTCTTCTAGGATAATCTACAACCGCATTTGAATGCGTCGTTATTTCCAGACATATCCATAGAACATAGGTAGTTTCGTGTAACTCATCTTTTACTATCTCTATAAGAGTTCCATTTCTTATTATCGACACACCAATCCTACAAAAGACTGTATGGTGTAGTCTCTTGGGATCCAATCCCAAGCTCTGATCATAAACCAGAGTCAATCAATTCTAATACTTGTTTGGATCTTACATCTTATATCCATAAAGGATTGCTTAGTCGTATTATCTTCCAAATTAGATTCTTAGGTCGGAAGGTCCACTCCTTCAACTTAATTGATCTTACAATCAATTTTCGACCTTTGAACTTCTTATTTGAATAAATATGACTTAGCATAAGAATCCACAAGTATAAATGATTTAATAAAGAAATCTCTTATTAGTAAAACGAGTTATGTATAACGGTTCGTTGCATCGTGGCGACTCAGGATTCATCATTTATATATTGCTAGCTAATGTACCAAAATAGATAATATCATTATTTCTTCTTATAACCATCAAATGATTAAAAGAAATAAAATATCTATTAGAAATCCAGAACAAAGTTCTTTCTAATATGAAAGGTACATAAAAGCAATAACTCAAAATGAAATCCTATAAAATGTCCTCCACTGCAACTGCTGCCTCCTCCACAGCATTGCCCATGTAGACTACGATTTCTTCTTTTCTAAGTCGTCGGGTTTCCTGGAACCCTTGCATTTAAAATGCACATACCGTCAGTGGTTCCATATCTACACACCAGGTTCCGGTAGATAATACCACTGACTATGTTTCACGACTAAAGAAAAATTTCGTACTTTTGAGAGGATAATCAGACTTCCAGTACCCAGACTGTTTGCATCGAGAACACTTGCCTATTGGCTTTCTCGTCCCATCTCGTGGTCCAAAAGGAACCACTGGGTTTCTTTGCTTTCTTGTCTCTTCCCCCGATTCATGCCTTTAGGTTCGAAACCTTTGGCATTGGCTACAAGAGCTTGCGATTTCCGTCTCAACTCGTCCAAAAGGTCAATCATCTCAAAAACGTGTTTAAGCGTTTCCTCGAAGGACTGGCCTTTATGAGTATCCTCATCGCTTCTTGTCTGGCCGCCTATGTCAATAGGCTCGGGAGGACAAAGCTCACTGAGTACAACCTTGCACTCTTTAACAGTTTGGGTAATGTCTAGATCTCTATTCCAATCATTACATTTAGGGACCAGTGAGTTAAAATCCTTACGTATCACATAAAGTGGGTTCAAGGCCATTTCCTAATCTATGAGCACATATAACAACAAACAATTGATTTAATATCCGATATTATCTCCCTCAAATAATATCATTAAACCACTAATCACATCTAAAATCCCATCAGGTAAAGCAAGCCACGTTCGTGTGGACGTTTACCCACCCAAATGATTTAGCAATTAGATTTGCTTCGGTCATACATCACTTACAGCGTAACCTCGTTGGGAGGAATACTATAACGCGTGTCTAAGTGTAAACCATTACTCAGTACTAAGAAGATTGTTTGGGACACGCATATTCACCGCAAGCCACGTTAGTGTGGACGTTTACGTTAACATACGCTCCTTTACTCCCCTCTATAACTGTCTACATCACTTAATCCAAAATCCCATTCAGTATAGCAAGCCACGTTCGTGTGGACGTTTACTACACCAAAAGATTTTTATAAGTGACTCCCAATTACTTGATCCATTCGATTTTCGTAAATCAAGACTCGGAGAATCATAAGTGAAAATCGAAGTTTCTAACCAGTGATTCACCATGCGAACAACCCTATCTCTCATTAAATGAGGGAGCCGCGCAGACAATCGATCTAGTCATCAAATGACACGAAAGTATCTAATTTGTGTCCTCGACATGACCAAGTGGCTTTGGCTCCATTCCACTCCCCGGGGTGAGAATGAGTCGACTTGAAATCAGTTTCAGAAAGACAAATTAGGCATTGTTTGATAAACTTAATCAATGTTTCTCGTAAAAGGAATTACAAGAATTCTCCTCCAATGACTTGTCTATACGAACTTCAAAAAGTCCATAAAAGTCACCAAGAGAACAGCAATGGAGACCATGGCAATGTTTCCATTCCTGCTGGAAATCGATATCCCGGGTTATCAAAAATTGCGGAAACCAACAACCCGACCGAAATCCCATCGCCGGAAACCGATCACGAACACCACGAAGAACCGGGCTCGACAAGAGTATCGCCGCGGGATGAACCCGCGGCTAAACCCTAGCCGAACCCCGACGCGGGGTTCGCGATCGCTGCCCTAGCGATCGCCGGGGATGCACGCGCATCCCCGTGGGGCTGTTCCGAACAGCCCCCGGCGGTGAGTCCGGTGACTCACCGCCACCGCCGAGGAGGGCGGTGCGCCCAGCGCACCCGCCGCGGCCCAGCCGTGGCTCGCCCGGCGATCGACCCCGCGGTCGATCGCATGCCCCGGCTCCAGCCGGGGCGTCCTCGTGTGGGCCCCGCGATCGACGCCCCTAGGGCTCGATCGCACCCCTCGGCTCCCAGCCGAGGGTCCTTCGAACCTTCGCCGGAGATCTCGAATCCCCGTCCCCGAAGTTCTTCCCGGATCTTGTGTTCATGTATGTATCACAATTTAATTCACATAAAATCACACAAGGGAGTTTTATGATTATACCTTTGATTCGTTGTGCGGAGAAACAAAATCAAGTTGAAGACCTTTTGGATCTTCCCACGTATTCCTTGCACTCCGTTCGAACGTCGGGTGGGCGACGATCTATCGAACTCCTATGGATCTCCTTCAACTCTCTAGAATATCAAGTATGATAATCTTGTCTTATGATTTATGAAGCCCATGTAGTGCTTTTATAGGCTACGTAGGGGATCTAAAGGAGGTGGAATATTGGGCTTCCAATATTGAAGATTAAATTGAGCCCAATGCTCAAGTCCATTAATCCTTATCAATATTAATTAATTTATTTTCCACTATATAAATTAATTGCACTCCCAATATTAAACCATATTATATCAAATAATATTTCTCCAGTAGTATTATTTATTCCGTGTATTTAAGATTTAAATATCCATGAATAATATTAATTTATTGCTAATTAATTTATTCATTTCTTGAATCCGAGACTAGTACCATTCAACCTTAATTATTGTGCGGAACGAATCCACTCATGAGGTTTACACAATAATTCCTTATGAACTCATCTCGGGGATATTATCAACCCTTCCGGGATACACTGTCCCATCAAGTATTCACGGCATGCCATATATAAAATATAGTGACCCAACTTAACCGGTAATTAACCCAATAATTAAATCGGTTAATTCCTTTGGTAAATCAAAGTTACTTATATTAAATATACACACCCGCAATAATATCGGGGATTAAGAATAAAATACACTGAGACTCGAATCGATTATCGCCGGCAATCCTAATCGATGAATCTCAACGATCCGCTCAATACACCAAGTGTACAAGTGTGATAAAATAATTAAGATAAATTATTTTCTCTCTCACACAACGACTATACCGATGGATTAGTTCGTATCCTATCTAGGTCGTGAGCAACTGTTCGATTAAATACGAGTAACCGATAGTATGATCTTCTGTGCGCCCGTGCACACCATACTAACTACAACGTATAAAATCCAGAACCATGGTTTGCATATATTTAATTAATAATAATTAAACGCAAAACAATTGTTTGTTAATTTAATAGATTAAATGCTATGATCGGGAGTTTACCGTTACTTAAATCTAGACATTAAGTACACAACTCCAACAATCTCCCACTTTTACTAAGGTCTAGTCATTTCCTCCAAACTCCCGACTCCCATACTCATCACGTGCTTAAGGTGTACTTCCGAGAAGTACTATGTGAATGAGCACTCTAGGTTGCCGCTCTGAAGTTATCTTGGTGACTACTACGTCGTCTCCCTCGACGATGACTCGTATCAGGTGGTACTTGCACTATGTGTTATCATCACTTTTAGACTTATGACTTCTTCCAGTTTATCATGCACCGCTATAAAATAGCCTTTGATAAACTAAGAGTCATTTCCAAGTCTTAGAGGTTATCCCGGAACCTAACCAAAACTTCCGCTGCCTCTGAGGCTGCTATTCGGTTATGAGAGAGTTTGAGAAGCGTCCTGCTTATCATTCTTTCATATCAAAGGTCCCACCTCTTCCAAAAGTGAACACATAGCCTGATATCGATTTACACTGGTCCTTCTCTGATTTTAGATCTGAGAATGTGTAATCTAAGAAGATTTCGTCTTGCTTAATAATCCAATACTTCGCAAGTACTATTACAGCATCTGAAAATCTCTTGTCCAGATTACTCTTGATATCCTCCCACTACGCAAACCGCATAGTTGATATCAGGTTCTTGTTTTTCAACATTGCATCTAAGCTTTCCACACAAAGTGCAGGAAACTGCTTTGTATCATCTATCTCCTTTATGTGTTAAAAACACATGACTTTAGATAGATATTCTGTCTCTGAAAGGTAACAACCCTTCTCAGAATTTATGCATGTTAAAACAAACCATAATCGTATAAGATTATCTAGGAGAAGTACAATGTTCTTTTCCCTAGATCATAAGATCTTAAGAACATGCTCTAACTTCTACTTAATCTTATATCCCAATTTATTTAGACAACCATTATTTTATGTCTGACAATATCTTTACATTGTTGCCAATGATAAAATGTTATCTACATAAAATCTCCGAGAAACACCACCTTGTTTCCATTACGTCTCCAATACACCCATCGTCTCTTGCCTTTGATGAATCCATTAAATGGACTATCTCATCAATTTGCAAGTTCCACGACTTATAGCTTTGTTACAATCCATAAATGGATTTACTAAGCTATGTGCTCTAAATGATCTAGCCTCTTAACAATAAATCTTATTGTTCTAAGCAGGCACATTTAGATCCAGTACCGCCCTTATGCAGAACTTAGGGATCGATTTCATGTTTACTAGATCCAGAGTCCGAACTCCTCTAGTCTTATGAACATCTCTGGTTTCTAAACAACCTCCCACTGCAATGGCGTCCCGGTGTATAACAGTAATAACAATAGGTGCACTATGTGGTGTACTTCTACTCGGTTCGGCTGGTTCCTAGTCTTTTTATCCTTTCTTCTCATTTCTAGGTATCACTTTATTTCAGGCTTTGTGGTTCATCTAATAGTCTTTCTCTATGAACCGAACGATAGACGTCCCTCTGGTTCACAGTACTATAGAATACACAATACTTCGTTCATCTAGGATATCCTACAACTATATTCAATATGTTTGTATCCAGGTGTTGTACCCGAGAAAATGGTCACCGACACGTGTCACGAATCAAAGGGCCACGTCATCAAGAGAGAAAGTCAGCCGGTACAGTCAAAGAGACCCTCAAAAGCAGATCTAAGAAGAAGATAAAGACCTTGGACAGTAAAGATTGCACGGTAGAATCAGACTCCCCTCTCAGGGGAATCGCCTGGGGAGGCTCCTGGGATGACAGCCAATAAGCTGGGACTTCACGGAGAAAGAGGCAGATTAAGCACTAAGGGAAATTAGTGGGTATTTAATGCTTCATATTAGTGGACTAGAGGTCCAATAAGAGGCCAATATGTGGGCATTAGGTGGCATAATTAAGCCATGCATAGAGTATTATAAATAGAGGGAGTGAGATAGAGAAAAAGGGACATGCAAACCTTGATTTTAATAAAGAATTCTAAGTATGAATATATGAATTAAGAGGTGCCTTGAGCATCCTTGTTCTTACTTATGATTTCTGCAGAAACTTAATCCTTTTGCTAGCTTACTTATAACAAATTTACCATTTTGTGTTGTTTAACAAAACCCTCAATTACCAGCAAATATTACCGACAAGTACAAAAACAACCAAAACAGTTGGCGCTAGAAGGATCGAGCATCAGGTATTGAAGTTGCAGAAAAGCTCGATTAAAATCAAAAATGGTGAATGAAAATGAAGGCACCACGGTGTCAGGTGCGTCTGGCACAAGTGGCAGGTGGCGGGCTGTGATGGGTAAGGCTGTGATGGTGGAACCCGAGGTTCCATCTCCACCTAAAAACCCAGAACCTGAGAATAAGGAACAGCCGCCGCCTACCCAGATCAGCTCCGATGAGCACAATAGCAAACGTGCAGAGGCCGACGAGCCTACGGACAGTCAGGCAGATCAACGACAGCGCCGACTTCGGTCGCGACGTCGGAATCGCCGTCTCCATCCTTACGATATCGGAGGGCCGTCGACGTCCAAGGTTCCGCCTCCGATCAGATTCGCAAGTCTTGATACTCCACAAAAAATAGATGAAGCAGTGGCAGAACTGATGTCTCTAAAATATGTGATGACAACCCCTGTGATCCCGGTGGGGGGCATGCATGCACCCGCCGGGGAAAATCCAGGGAAGGGCCCTGAGCGAGCTAGACGTGCTCCCCGGGGAAACCGCAGAACACGTCGGGCTTTAGATCTAAATAAAAGAGCCGAATCAGTAGCTACTTCTACTGATCCTCATCGACAGGCAAGTAGAAGTGACATGCACGGGCAACGTGTGAACTTCTCACCGACAAGGGCCCACAGAGCCCCCGGTGCTGATCTTGAACTGGCCGATTTATGGCAGAAGTATTCTGAACTAGAAAGGCGATTGAACGAAAATCAAATTCTCGCCGCCCCGACAGGTCGTCATAACGATCCCTTGGCTCCCGAGGTTGAACAAGCTCCCATGCAACTGGAAATTCAGCCCATGCAAACCACTTTGTACAACGGCAAGACTGATCCAGAAGCGCATTTGAGCAGATTCAGGACATATATGTCCGGCCGAGGAGCCACAGATGCTACCCGGTGCAAATTGTTCCCACTCACCCTGGGCGATACTCCTCACCAATGGTACGTCAGCTTACCTACACATTCTATTAAGTGTTTTGACGACTTGGTACAAAGGTTTGTGTCGTATTTTGCATCCAAAGCTTCCTATATGGAGTATAGTCAGAAGCTACTTGGAGTCAAACAGGGTGAGAACGAAACTGACGAATCTTATGTGGATCGCGTGGGGGAACTACTGATGGCGGGCGGAGAAGAGATTGCCGATAACCTCAAACTTCACACCGTATTGGCAGGTTTGAGAAGAAACTCTAAGTTGTTTAAATCTGCAATGCTAAACTATCCCCGATCGTATGAGGATTTTAAGAGGAAAGCTGGGGCCCAAGTGGCGTACCAGCGTCTTGTTGCTGGTGGGGGACACTCCCCCGAGCAAAAGAGAAAACCTCCTTTTTCCTCCGATCGAAGGCCAAACTATATTGGCAAGAAACCAGGGCCTAGGCCAAGTGATCCACGAGTGGATGAGATCCGTGAATTGGAAGGAAAACTCACTGCTCAGACTGGTCATACACCAGCAGATATTTTGAATATCATGGTCATGCAAAAAACTGTTCTGTTGGTAAAACCACCACCAATCCTAACTCCCCCGGACAAGTTGGATCCCAACAAATGGTGTGCCTTTCATGAAAAGATTGGTCACAACACCAGCCAGTGCAGACAACTGGTAAAACTGTTGTGGAAACTTTTTCAGGATGGGAAGCTATGGCCGTTCTTGCCCAGGCCAGGTGCTGGGGGAAATCCGCAGGGGCCTCCTCCCCGGGAAGTTCCCGCACTAGTTCCACCACCGCCTCCTGTAGCTCCAGACCCACCGAGAGTGGGCCAGATCATGATGATCGGCGGTTTGAGGCCAGTAAATGAGGAAAGCCACCGCAAGAGGAAAAGAGACTTCCAGATGTGGGAAGTTTGGTATGAAACTGCCCCGTCAAAAGAAGCAACAATCAGTGAAACGGCGGTGATAACTTTCACCCCGGAAGATCGAGCCGAGACAATGTTCCCAAAGGATGTGCCTTTAGTGATAAAAGCAAGAATCCTCGGCCTGGACGTGTCTTGCACACTGGTAGACAATGGCGCACATCTCAATGTTCTGTACAAAAAGACCCTAGACCTGATGGGGAAGCTAGCGCGCTATGTCAACCCGTGCGATATGGTGTTAAAAGGTTTTGGTGACGATGTAGTCATTCCCTACGGAGAAATCATTCTCCCGGTGGAAATGATGGACGCGAAGAACCCTGAAGTCATGATGGTTAGGAATCTTAAGTTTGTAATGGTAGATAAGGTTAGTGGCTATAATGCTTTGTTAGGCAGGCCCTTTCTGGACGCTTATGAAGCAGTCGCCTCGTCCTATTACTACTGTATCAAGTTTCCAACACCCTCCGGTGCAGTTGGCACCGTCAGGGGGGACCTAGTAATGGCTAAGAAGACTTTGATGTATTTTCGCGATCTTGATAAAACTAAAATCGAAGAAAGAGCTAACATTCCCCAAATCAATTTGGAGGAAAGCAACGTAAAACAAATTGATCACATTAAAGATATCATTAAAATACCCGAGGAAGGAATGAGCTCTCCCAGGAAAAACCCGCGCGGAGAAGTTCTTCAGATCCCCTCGGATGACATGAATAAACCCCCCGAAGAAGAACCCAGTAAGGACTTAGCATCTCTTGGGGAAAAACAGCCTAAACCCAAAGCGAACTTAGAGGATTGGGGCTCGCGGGGAGGATATCAATGCAAAAAAGCACCCGTTGTAGAGATGGTTGAAACTCTGGACTCTATAATTGTAGACCTAGAGCAAACCGAAAAACAAATACTTGTGGGGTCTCATATGGAATCCACTGTCAGAAGCGATCTGATAAAATTCCTAAAGGAGAATATCTCCACTTTCTCATGGTCCAGTGCGGATTTAGGAAAGATAGATCCTAAACATGCCTGCCATCGATTGAAAATAGATCCCTGCAAAAGGCCAATTGCGCAGAAGCGTAGGAAAATGGGCCCCGAGAAATGCCAGGCACTCGCCGGGGAAGTAGATAAACTAATTGAAAATAAACTGGTCAGGAAAGCTTCGAGTGATGTCACTTGGCTTTCCAATGCGGTAATGGTGACAAAAACGGCCGGGGCATGGCGTTTGTGTATAGATTTTACAGACCTAAATAATGCTTGCCCGAAAGACCTTTTTCCCATGCCGCACGTCGACCATGTGGTTGATAATTTGACAGGTCACGCGATATTCTCAACACTGGACGCTAAGGCCGGATACCACCAAATTCCTATGCATCCGGATGACATTGAACATACGGCTTTCTACTCAGAGAAAGGGATCTATTGCTGGGAAAGAATGCCGTTTGGCCTGAAGAATGCTGGGGCCACCTATCAAAGGTTGGTAAATCAAATGTTTTCTGAATTAATTGGTAGAACCATGGAAGTGTACATTGATGATATTATTGTAAAAAGTAAAAACGAATCAGATCATGTCAAAGACCTCGAAGAAGTTTTCAAAATTCTGGGGCATTATAATATGAAATTGAACCCCAAGAAATGTAACTTCGGAATCAAAAAAGGGATGATCCTGGGGCATGTGGTTAGCGAAAAAGGCATTGAGCCCAACCCCACCAAAGTCCGAGCTATCTTGGACATGCAAGAGCCCCGGGACGTAAAAGGCGTACAACGACTCACGGGTCGTCTAGCCGCCCTGAACAGATACATTTCTTGCCTGGGAGATAAAACTCGACCGTTCTTTGCTTCCATCAAAGGACAGGAATTTCACTGGAAAAAGGAGGCCCAACAAGCTTTTGTACGGATAAAGGAATACTTATCCAATCCGAAAGTAGTTGTGGCACCTAAACCAGGAGAAAAGTTGTATTTATACCTGGCCGCCTCAGAGCATGCCATCAGTGCAGTCTTGACAAGAGCGGAAGGAATCCAACACTTCCCGATTTATTTCGTGAGCCAAGTATTACATGAGGCAGAAATTAAATACACTCCACTGGAAAAATTAACATTTGCTTTAGTAGTGTCAATTAGAAAACTCCGGGCGTACTTATTTGAGCACCCCGTCGAAGTTTTGACTACTATGCCTTTAAGGCAAGTATTGCACCGGTCAGATATCTCCGGGAGACTCCTGCGTTGGGCGTTAGAAATTAGTCAATATGACATAACTTTCGCCCCGAGGACAGCAATCAAAGCACAAGCCCTGGCAGATTTTATTGTGGAATTAACTTTCCCTGAGAAATCCCAGAATCAAGCACGCGCCTGGCAGCTGTTCGTAGATGGATCATCTACCACCGCGTGCTCGGGGGCAGGGGTGGTATTACTCAGTCCCGATGGGGACTCAATAACCCATGCGGTAAAGTTTGAATTCCCCACATCGAACAATGAAGCTGAGTACGAAGCTCTCATTTCTGGGTTGGAATTAGCTATAGCCGTCGGGGCCAGGAAACTCCATGTGTTTATGGACTCTCAGTTAGTAGTAAACCATGTAAGTGGGGACTACGAGGCCAGAGGGGAACAAATGATAAAATACCTAAAATTGGTATGGGAACTTTGTGAAAAAATCCCTGAAGTTCTAATCGAACAAATCCCACGGGAACACAATTCACAAGCAGACGCCCTGTCAAAATTAGCATCAGCTGAGGGCTCAGCAGACTTCTCAAATATTGTGTTGACAAAATTAATGTCCCCGTCAATAGAACAAAGAGAAATGCAAATGCAAATACTCACTGGGGCCGGAGAAGACTGGTGGATTCCCATTCAACGGTACATAGATACCGGGGAAGTACCAGCAGATAAAACCGAAGCAAAACAACTTCGCTCCCGAGCGGCAAAGTATACTTTAATAGATACACAACTATACCGAAGAAGTTACTCCCTTCCACTACTAAAATGTGTGTCGAAGGAAGAAGGATTTAAAATCCTGGAAGAAATACACGAGGGTGTGTGTGGAAACCATGCGGGGGGAAGATCCCTAGCACACAAAACCATGGGGCAAGGATTTTACTGGCCAAGCCTGAGAAAGGACGCAGTCGGATACGCACGTAAATGTGTCAAATGCCAGACGAATGGGCCTAACATCCGTATTTCCCCAGAAGCCCTGAAATCCATTTACAGCCCGTGGCCATTTGCTCAGTGGGGTATCGATCTGATCGGACCACTGGCAACCGCACGGGGCGGAGTAAAATATGCGATTGTAGCAGTCGACTATTTTACTAAGTGGGTCGAAGCAGAACCATTGAACAAAATTGATCAACCGCAGGTTATCGAGTTCATAAGGAAAAACATTATATGTCGATTTGGTTTGCCCGAGTCAATCATTTCCGACAACGGAAAACAATTCGATGGGGCTGAGGTGGAAGAATTCTGTGCAAAATGGAAAATTAGAAGGCTATTCTCTACTCCTTACCACCCCCAGACGAATGGTCAGGTTGAAGCAGTGAATAAAATATTAAAACATACCATCAAATCAAAATTGGAAAGTCGCAAAGGAAAGTGGGCGGATGAACTTCCAGAGGTTCTGTGGTCATATCGTACCACAGCTAGAAATGCCACTGGAGAAACCCCCTACTCTTTGGCTTTTGGAACAGAAGCAGTAATTCCAGCGGAAATAACGGTGTAATCACACCGGACCGCTCAGGAAATCTCCCCGGAAAATGAACTAACCATCCGAAAAGAGTTGGACCTTCTTGAAGAAAGAAGGCTAGCTTCCGATTCTCTAAATGCTATGAACAAACAAAGAATTGCAAAATTATTTAATTCAAAAGTAAAGGCGCGAGAATTCCAAGAAGGAGACTTGGTGCTGAAGAAAATCTTAGGAACGCACCAGGGAGCACTAGGGTCGAACTGGGAGGGACCGTTTAGAGTAAGCCACTGCCTCCAGAACGGAGCGTACGAGTTAGAGCTTCTCGACGGGACCAAAGATCAGTATCGGTGGAACGCGCTGCATCTAAAGAAATTTTATCATTAAAAGGTTAATCTTTGGCTTTTTGTAAAGATATTATTTTTGTAAAACCCTTTTTTCACCTTTATAATGCTTCTCAGTATTTACCAAAAATACTTGTATGGGTTCTAAAAAGTTATATTTTGTCTATTACAAAGGAAAAATATTACCCCGGGAAAGGAATAAATTTCCCGGTAAAAATAAGAAATATTGAGTATTCGTAGAAGAATACTAAGGTTCGGTAAAGACCCAAAAAATCTGTAGATTATGGGGCCGAACACTTCTTTCTGCGTACGGATTCGACGGAGTAAAAGAAAAAGAATCGCGCGGGGAGAAGATATAGGTCCGAAGAAAATCCTAAAGGATATTCATAATGAACAAACCACAGGATCGGTCAGTCTGTGTAAAAGGAGAGATGAAGGAGAAAAATGTTACTCAGAATCAGAGAATTCCAAGAGGTAACTAAATCCAAAAGTCACTTTTGCAAGACAAAGAACTCACAAAGAGTCCCAACAAAGTTTTAAAAATAAAACTTGGGTGTGAGCCAAAAGTTATCTATTTACAAGAATTACGATTCACCAAACAAGCTAAAGCTGACTTGTCAAAATAATAGATAATTGTGGTAAAAAGAAACCTAAACAAAACGGTGGAAGGGCCATGAGTAAGACCCAAAGGATAATATCCAAAAATAACTTACTAAGTTATTACACACCAGCAAAATATTAAAACTTGTCCCAGGCAAAAACTGCCTCTGAAATTCAAACAGAAATAACAAATATTGTTTTATGGCCTTGGGCCCAAATAAGAAATAAAACATAAAAACCCCTGAGCTTTTTACACTCAGGGTAGGGTTCATCTTAGCAGACTCCTAAGTTATAAAACTCAGGAGGTGGAATTACCATCACCAGGGGTTACCAGAGGATCTTTTGGCTTGCCATCAGGCCCAACACCAAGTAGATCCATACCCTCATCATCAAATTCATCCTCATCAACAGGAGCATCATCAGCTAACTTTGCAGGTTCACCAGGCATAGAGAGGAGACTGTATGATGGCCACCATGTCATGTCAATTCCATGGACAACTTCCAGATCCATAAAAGGTTGAGGAACTCTGGAATCCAGGGTGCATCCCTTCATGTGATCCTTTAGGAGTTTGAGCCCATACTCTTTGGCCACATCATTCTTCTCCTTTGCTGCAGACCTAATGAGATCAGCATATGCAGTTACATAAAGGAGGTCAGTCAATACCCTGGGATTGTGAGCAGGTGAATCCAGTAGAGTTTCAAGCTCCACAACTCTTTCCATGGACTGTGCAAAGTTATCCTGGACCTGCTTCAGTTCTTTGGTGACTTTGACCACCTCATCCTGTAGCTCTTTCTTTTCCCTGACAAAGCTGTCCTGGGCATCTTCAATCTGCTCTTCTTTTTCCTTGATGGTTTTCAAGGCTTCCTGCATCTCTGATTTCAGCTTCCCTATCTCTGCCCGTGCAGTATCTGCAACCTTCTTCCACTTATCCCTGTCCCCTGCTGCGGCTATGTAGGCTACATTGAGCTCCTTCACTTGTGTTTCTTGACCAGTGCTGGTGATGCGTAGCTTGGTAACCTCAGCTCTGAGTTTCTCAGCCATGGTATGTGCACCAGAGATGGCAACTGCACTTTGACTGGCCAGTTTCAGGGCCAGGGAAAAGGCATGTTCCTCATGGTCCATCAGGTCATTGAGCTCTGAGGTCCAGCACCTCCCAACTGCATCAATTGAATCACCAACAGGATTGCCCAGGGTAGTGACAGGGTCAATGGGGCCTTTGCCAGAGAAGAAGGGAAGGAGCACTGATGGAAGTTTTTCTTGAGAAAACCTAGCCGAGAAATAAAGTGTAAAGATTGAATATTTTGTAAAGATAAAGAAAGAGTATAAAATAAATAAAAACTTACTTGTCAGAGAGGATTTTCTCAACTCCAAAAACAGACTGACTTATGTCAGCACGGGGAGGTGATTCAGTCACATCAATTATACCCCCATCAAATTTCTTCCTTTTCTTGTCTCCTTCGAGCTTGACTTGTAGAAGTGTGGATGACCCGGAGGGAGGCAAACCCTGGCTGGGAACAACATCAGTCATTACAGCATCAGCAGGGGCCGGGGGTTCTTTGTAGGAGTCCACCACCCCCATGATCCCCAGAGAATCTGTCTCACCGCCCTGGGCGGAGACAGTTCGGGATCTGGTCCGGGAAGCCGGGGCACCTACTATTCCACCCCGAGTCTTTGCAGATCCTCGGCCACCAATGCTGGTTGAACTGGTTTTTGATTTACGGGCTTTCCCCGTCTGGGATGCATCCACGAGTCCAAGTCTCGCAAACAGTTTGTTATCCGCCATATCAGGGGGTTTCACTTCGAACACAGTAGAGAAAAATTCTGCACCGGGGAAAGTAAAGATATTACACCCGACAAAAAATTGATGATCTTTCCCTGGGGGATATGTCCCCAGGAAATAAGACAAAACAAAAACTGTAGAAAATACAAGACTTTACCAAAACAAGGTTTGTCTTCAATAAACGGAGGACAGAAAAGGCCTGCTGCGTCACGAATACTGTCGTCATTAAGATACGTCGAGTCCCTCTCGGTAGTAGGGATGCACTGAGCCAGAAGATTCGCTGTAGCCAAATCCCACGGGATGCTATAGTCAGTTTTGGAGATCCGGGCACCTACAAACATAAAAACAATTTTAGATCAGTCAAAACTGTAAAAAACTTAGAAGTATAACTTACTTTCATCTTTAACGCCATAAGTTAGGGGAATTTCAATTTCTCCCTCTCGGGTCTGAGTTCTCCATCTCCCCGAGACATAAAACCATCGATCCCAACAGGTAGGATCTTTAACTTCCGGTTCCTTTATCTTCACCATGTTTTTCCTGCATCGCACTGTGTAATCACCCAACAACCCTTTCTGGAAATTGACCGGGCTAAAGAACAAATGGAATTCATCCCCCGTAAGGGGTCGAGAAAATCCCACTTGTCCTAGAACCGTCAAAACCCCATACAACTGAGCCCACCCGTTCGGATGAATCTGATGAGGAGCCACACCCCACCGGTTCAACAGGCCTGAAATTGAAGGATGCAGGGGAAACCGCAGGCCTTGATCCATCGCGTCGACGCCAATGGCCACCATGCCTGGAGGTGGACAGCAAGCGGATTCTCCCTCTTTTGGCGCATGCAAATGCACGTTGAAGGGAATCCGCCAGTCATCCCTCCAGTCGGTGAGTTCTTCCGCTGTCACTGTGCTGTCTCGGCCATGCGCGCCCCAATCCTGGTGGTTTGGATCTGGTTGAACCGCTGTGATGGTCCTCACAGCAGGAACGTAAGGGTGGGCCGCGTCTAGTTCGTCCAGTCGGAATTCCGGCAAGGCTGGTTCCGCCTTGTCCATAAATTCTTTGTACTGACGAGCGAGCAGGACGTGAGGCTCTTCAGTTACTTTGGGATGAACAACTCTCGTGTATTTTGGCATGATGATAGGGGTTGTAGAAGGAACTTTACACTACGAATTCAACAAATTTACACAGGAAAAATTACAGAGAGAAAAGACTTCTTACCGATTTCTAGATCTGAAAATCGAAGAAGAGTTGTGAAATTTGAAATTTGAAATGGGTTAATGTGTTTTGAAAAGTTAACCCTGCCTCGTGAATTGATCGACGGTTGAGATCAAGGAAGGGGGAGAGAGGGCGGTTACCGATGAAAAACGTACTCAAGTGTCCTCCCACTACCCCGTAAAACCTAGAATACTTGGCCAGGATAACGCCACGTGGCAAATGTTTACTGACAAAAGCCAGGTTAAGGAGAAATCCTTTTTCTACATTCTTTTATTATTTATTTAGTTATCAAATTCTTGATTTATTAAGAAGATAAGTTTTCTGATACTTATCACGATTTACAAATAAAAAGAGTCTTCCAAAAACAACAACTCTTATTCATTTCACCGGGAAATAAAACCGGGGAAACATGATTTAACAGAGGAAATACAAATTTCCTATATTCTGGATAAATCTCACGGGGAAGAATATCCCCAGTCATCTTTTACAGGAAGATTTTCAGGCTCAGTATTGATCGAGCTATCTTCAGAATCAGTTCCCAGATCAATGATCTCCTCTCCATCCCTCCCAAATACTCCAATATTAAAAGACTTCTGCCCACGCAACTCCAGGAAGATGGTGACGCCCACCGAGGCAAGACGGCGTTCACAGAACTTGTTCCAGCCCTCGCTCAGAGCAAGGCGTCGACCATCCTTCTCCACTTTAACTGTCCAGACCCGTTCAAAAGCATCTACCAAAGCAATATCCTGTCCATCAAGCTCCGGAAACTTCTGAGAAAAAGACAAAGGAAGAGGCAGCTTAGTTTTCATCGTCCGATTCCTAATCCGAGAAGAAAAGCTGGTAATTTGATTCGGGTACACATCTCTGTTCCAAGTGAAAGCCATAATATGAAGTCGACTCCAGTTTAGAAGAGCCTTTAAAGGCGTAAAATTCAGAATTAAATGAAGTCTCAACCACCAACAGAAAGTCAGAATGCTATTTCCAAGACAAGTCAACCGAGAAAGACCACCATAAACTTCAGGGAAATCAAAGTTGAAAACTCTAATTTTCCTGGGGGCCTATGTTGTACCCGAGAAAATGGTCACCGACACGTGTCACGAATCAAAGGGCCACGTCATCAAGAGAGAAAGTCAGCCGGTACAGTCAAAGAGACCCTCAAAAGCAGATCTAAGAAGAAGATAAAGACCTTGGACAGTAAAGATTGCACGGTAGAATCAGACTCCCCTCTCAGGAGAATCGCCTGGGGAGGCTCCTGGGATGACAGCCAACAAGCTGGGACTTCACGGAGAAAGAGGCAGATTAAGCACTAAGGGAAATTAGTGAGTATTTAATGCTTCATATTAGTGGACTAGAGGTCCAATAAGAGGCCAATATGTGGGCATTAGGTGGCATAATTAAGCCATGCATAGAGTATTATAAATAGAGGGAGTGAGATAGAGAAAAAGGGACATGCAAACCTTGATTTTAATAAAGAATTCTAAGTATGAATATATGAATTAAGAGGTGCCTTGAGCATCCTTGTTCTTACTTATGATTTCTGCAGAAACTTAATCCTTTTGCTAGCTTACTTATAACAAATTTACCATTTTGTGTTGTTTAACAAAACCCTCAATTACCAGCAAATATTACCGACAAGTACAAAAACAACCAAAACACCAGGAATATCCATAGAACATAGGTAGTTCCGAACAACTTGTTCTCCTTTACTTTTAGATTTCCATTTCTTATCTACAACGCACCATCTCTACACGTAAGTGTATGGCGCGGCCCTTTGGGATTGAATCCCAATCTTTGATTATGCTATGTGTTATTTAGATAGGTGATGGCCTCCGCGACCGAGTCGCAGGCTCCTAATGGATAAACTTTAATGGTTCCCCATAATAGCTTTGTGTCCATTGACTAGTCAAAACACTTTGCTTTTATGGCACATCAAGTACTCTAATCCATCATTGAGTATTCTTGAAAGAACTACTCGCACCTTTCTAATTCACACATGTGTCTGCATATCTAATCATTTCCAATACTAGTCCGAATTCTATCCTTTATGAAGAAAGGTTTGCTTAGATGTATTATCCTCCAAATTCAATTCTCAGGTCGGAAGGTCCATTCCTTCAACTATAATTGATCAAATCAATTTCGACATTTTGAATCTTATTTGAAAATACTACTAAGTACAAGAATTCACAAGTATAATGATTTAATAAAGAAATATATCTAATCAAGTAAAACAAGTTATAGAACGGTTCGTTGCATCGTGGTAGACTTAGGATCTATCATTCATATATTGCTATCTAATGTACCAGAATAGATAATGCCATTATTTCTTATCAAAATCATCCAATGATTAAAGAAATAAAATATCCATTCATAAAATAGAAATCCAGAACAAAACGTTCTTTCTAAAATAGAGGGTACATAAAGCAATAAACTTGAAATGAAATCCTATTTAACTACTAAAGCAGATAAATGTCTTCCACCGCAACAGCTGCCTCCTCTACAGCTTTTGCCCGTGTAGACTCGAACTCTCCTTCTCTAATTCGCCGGGTTTTCTGGAACCCCTGCATTCAAAATGCACATACCGTCAGTGGTTCCATATCTACACACCAGAATTCTGGTAGATAATACCGCTGACTATGTTTTTACGACTAAAGAAAAATTCGTACCTCTGAGAGGACATTCAGACTTCCAGTGTCCAGACTTGTTGCATCGGAAGCACTTGCCCCTTGGCTTTGCAGCCCCCACTCGTGGTACAGTCTTCTTGACACCACTGGGTTTCCAGGCTTGCTTCCTCCTCTTGCCCCTACCTCCACCAGGCTTAAAGCCTTTGGACTTGGTAGCTACAAGCGCTTGAGACTTGCCCTTCTTGTAGATCCCCTCTGCCGCCTTCAGTTCAGTCAGGAGTTGCGCAAGAGTATAAGATAGCTTACCCATATTATAGCTCATGCGAAACTGCTCAAAACTAGGGGTCAGAGACTGGAGTATGATGTCGACTTGCGTCTCCCCATCAATAGAAGCTCCTAGGATCTCAAGCTCATTCAACAGACTCATCATCTTAAGAACGTGCTCCCCTACGGGCGTTCCTTCAGACTGAGTAGTTGTCATGAGGACTCTCATGGCTTCTTGCCTTGCCGCACGATCTTGCTCCCCAAACATCTCCTTGAGGTTAAACATCATATCATAGGCAGTGTCCATTGACTCATGTTGGGTTTGGAGTACATTCGACATGGAAGCCAAAATATAACACCTAGCCATTTCATCAGCCTTTTTCCACTTCCGATATGCCAGTTTTTCCTCATCAGTTGAGGCAGCCGTGGGCTCAGCAGGGCATACTTCATGGAGTACAAACTTGTACTCCTCCGAAGTCAGGACAATGTCTAAATTTCTCTTCCAATCAATATAGTTGGGGCCAGTGAGCTTATGCTCCTTGAGTATCATAGAAAGTGGGTTCATAGCTATTCTCTAAACCTATAAGCACATTTAAACAAACAATCAATTTAATATCCGATATTATCTCCCTCAAATAATATCATGAAATTACTAATCACATCTAAAATCCCATCAGGTAAGGCAAGCCACGGTGTGTGGACGTTTACCCACCCAAATGATTTAGCAATTAGATTTTCTTTGGTCATACATCACTTATAGCGGAACCTCGTTGGGAGGAATACTATAAAGCGTATCTAAGTGTAAACCATTACTCAGCACCAAAGGAAATCGTTTGGAATTGCTACATTACCGCAAGCCACGTTGTGTGGACGTTTACGACAACTTCACAACTCTTCACAATTCCTTACAACTGTCTACATCAATTAATCCAAAATCCGTCAGTATAGCAAGCCACGTTGTGTGGAAGTTTACTATACTAAGAGACTTTTATAATTGACTCCCAGTTACAAGATCCATTCGATTTTCGTAAATCAAGACGCGGAGAATCATAAGTGAAACTCGAAGTTTCTAACCAGTGATTCACCATGCGAACAACCCTATCTCTCATTAGATGAGGGAGCCGAGCAGACAATCGACCCACCTTCGAAAGGATGGTACGAATGTCTCTAATTTGTGTCATCCACATGACCAAGTGGCTCTGGCTCCATTCCACTCCCCGGGGTGAGAATGAGTCGACTTGAAGTCAGTTTCAGAAAGACAAATTAGGCATTGTTTGATAAACTTAATCAATGTCTCTTGTAAAAGGAATTACAAGAATTCTCCTACAATGACACATCTATACGAACTTCAAAAGTCCATAAGAGTCACCAAGAGAACAGTAATGGAGACCATGGGAATGTTTCCATCCCCTCTCCCACTTAGCTTTTTATAACAAAGGGATACTCTATCTAATGCATAATTAAACACATAAGCATGCATACAAGCAATAAAGCACATAGCATATAGTCAAAATAAGCTAGATAATTATTTTCCGACTATCATGGCTTTATTCCATCTCCGTATGCGTCTTCTAGTCTTCAGTCTTCGTTTTTGAATGCTCCATGTGACGAGAATATTAATCCCAATATTTAAATCTATTTATTTTCAATAAATCCAAAAGATACTTAATTCGAAAATCAAGTCAATCGAATAAATCAAAAATAAAATTAAATATTATTAATATTTTTATTTATTTATTTTCCCATCTAATTCTATTAAATCTCTAGAATAATCTATCCAAGTCAAACTTGGAATATTCTAGAAGACTTTTATAATAGAATAAGGAAATAAAATAAATTAGGACTCTTCTACTTTCCAAGATTAATTAATTTCCATTACTATGAAAATTCCCATAAAATAGGAATAATCAATTAGGAAATAAATCAATCCTAAATTAACTATTATTCCTTTCCAATTCTATTAAATCTCTAGGATCCTATTCCAAGTAGAACTCGGAATACTCTAGAAGACTTCCATAATAGAATAAGGAATAAAATTAATTCCAATTAATTCTTTTCCTAATCCATGAGAATTCCCAAAAAAAGGAAAAACCAAATAGGAAAACCGAATTAATTTAGGAAAGCAAATCTAGGTAGGAGTAGCACGGCATGGGGATTCCCGCACCACCCCACCATCATCGGCCACCCCCCGCGGAGGAGCACCGCCGCCCAGCCCAGCCACCAGCCGCCACCGTCGCCGGCGGCAGCCCTAGCCGAGGGCGATCGGCCCCCTCCCCTAGGGTCGATCGATTGGGGTCGATCAAGGGGTTTGATCGATCCCCGGTCCTTCGTCCTCTTCGTCTTCTTCGTCACACGCGTTCTCCGGCGGTCGTCTCGGCATCGATCCAACGTAAATAAATTACAAGAAATAAATTTACAATTCCGGTATCGATTCTATACATGAAATCGACCCTATACAATTTCCGGAAAACATAGAACAATAATAATATATCTAAATTCGGTCAACCCCCGAATTTTTACTATTACAAGCATTCATCCACACAAAACGAATCTCGACATGTCCGAGAGTTTAATAAACGAACAATCATGGTAAATTAAAAAGCAATTAATTAAACGAATAATTAACAATTAATTAAACCATGATAGTCGGAATCCCTGCAAGGTAGAACACAATTGAATACATACATGAACACGAAACCACGCTCTGATACCAATTGCTGGAAATCGATATCCCGGGTTATCAAAAATTGCGGAAACCGACAACCCGACCGAAATCCCATCGCCGGAAACCGATCACGAACACCACGAAGAACCGGGCTCGACAAGAGTATCGCCGCGGGATGAACCCGCGGCTAAACCCTAGCCGAACCCCGACGCGGGGTTCGCGATCGCTGCCCTAGCGATCGCCGGGGATGCACGCGCATCCCCGTGGGGCTGTTCCGAACAGCCCCCGGCGGTGAGTCCGGCGACTCACCGCCACCGCCGAGGAGGGCGGTGCGCCCAGCGCACCCGCCGCGGCGATCGACCCCGCGTTCGATCGCATGCCCCGGCTCCAGCCGGGGCGTCCTCGTGTGGGCCCCGCGATCGACGCCCCTAGGGCTCGATCGCACCCCTCGGCTCCCAGCCGAGGGTCCTTCGAACCTTCGCCGGAGATCTCGAATCCCCGTCTCCGAAGTTCTTCCCGGATCTTGTGTTCATGTATGTATCACAATTTAATTCACATAAAATCACACAAGGGAGTTTTATGATTATACCTTTGATTCGTTGTGCGGAGAAACGAAATCAAGTTGAAGACCTTTTGGATCTTCCCACGTATTCCTTGCACTCCGTTCGAACGTCGGGTGGGCGACGATCTATCGAACTCCTATGGATCTCCTTCAACTCTCTAGAATATCAAGTATGATAATCTTGTCTTATGATTTATGAAGCCCATGTAGTGCTTTTATAGGCTACGTAGGGGATCTAAAGGAGGTGGAATATTGGGCTTCCAATATTGAAGATTAAATTGAGCCCAATGCTCAAGTCCATTAATCCTTATCAATATTAATTAATTTATTTTCCACTATATAAATTAATTGCACTCCCAATATTAAACCATATTATATCAAATAATATTTCTCCGGTAGTATTATTTATTCCGTGTATTTAAGATTTAAATATCCATGAATAAAATTAATTTATTGCTAATTAATTTATTCATCTCTTGAATCCGAGACTAGTACCATTCAACCTTAATTATTGTGCGGAACGAATCCACTCATGAGGTTTACACAATAATTCCTTATGAACTCATCTCGGGGATATTATCAACCCGTCCGGGATACACTGTCCCGTCAAGTATTCACGGCATGCCATATATAAAATATAGTGACCCAACTTAACCGGTAATTAACCCAATAATTAAATCGGTTAATTCCTTTGGTAAATCAAAGTTACTTATATTAAATATACACACCCGCAATAATATCGGGGATTAAGAATAAAATACACTGAGACTCGAATCGATTATCGCCGGCAATCCTAATCGATGAATCTCAACGATCCGCTCAATACACCAAGTGTACAAGTGTGATAAAATAATTAAGATAAATTATTTTCTCTCTCACACAACGACTATACCGATGGATTAGTTCGTATCCTATCTAGGTCGTGAGCAACTGTTCGATTAAATACGAGTAACCGATAGTATGATCTTCTGTGCGCCCATGCACACCATACTAACTACAACGTATAAAATCCAGAACCATGGTTTGCATATATTTAATTAATAATAATTAAACGCAAAACAATTGTTTGTTAATTTAATAGATTAAATGCTATGATCGGGAGTTTACCGTTACTTAAATCTAGACATTAAGTACACAACTCCAACAATTCTCTCTCCCACTTAGCTTTTTATAACAAAGGGATACGCTATCTAATGCATAATTAAATACACATAAGCATAATAACAAACATACATTTCATGCAATTACGTACACAAATAATCAAATAATTGCTCAAGTAAAATTATTTCTCGACTATTCGTACCTTGATGAATTCCAGCATGCTTGTCTTGAGTCTTCATTCTACGTCTTGAATACTTTGCCGAGCGACGGAAAAATTATTTGATTCTCATATTTAATTTTACTACAATTAAATAAAATCAATTCCATTGATTTCCATATTTAATTCTATTTTAAATAAAATCCAAGATTTTCCAATCCAAAATAAATTTTGAATTAATCTAATGATTTTAAATAAAATACTTAAATTAAATAAAATCAATATTATTAAAATTCATTGATTTCCATATTTAATTATATTCTAAATAAAATCCAAGATTTTCCAATTCAAAATAAATTTTGAATTAATCTAATGATTTTAAATAAAATACTTAAATTAAATAAAATCAATATTATTAAAATCCATTGATTTCCATATTTAATTCTATTCGAAATAAAATCCAAGATTTTCCAATTCAAAATAAATTTTGAATTAATCTAATGATTTTAAATAAAATACTTAAATTAAATAAAATCAATATTATTAAAATCCATTGATTTCCATATTTAATTCTATTATAAATAAAATCCAAGATTTTCCAATTCAAAATAAATTTTGAATTAATCTAATGATTTTAAATAAAATACTTAAATTAAATAAAATCAATATTTTAATAATTTCTCAATCCTATTTAGATTAGATCTCAAGAATCCTAATCAAAATCGAATTTTAATTCTTCTTAAGACTTCTAATCCAAGTAGGTATAGGATATCTAGAGAAACTAGGATTTTTCTTTCCTAATTTAACTCTCCATCTAATTCCATTATTTAATTCCATAATTAAGAAATCTAATCCAAATAGAATTTGAATTAATTCCAAAATTAAATTAAATAAAATTAGAAAAATTAAATTATTTCCGGAAAGATCGGATTTACCGGGACGAACCGAAACGAATTCCGGTCATCCCAATAATTTGCATATATTTAATTAACAATAATTAAATGCAAATAATTGTTTATTTAATTAAATAGATTAGTGGCAATGGATCGTGAGTTTCCGTTACTTAAATCTAGACATTAAGTACACAACTCCAACATGATGGGTATGGGAGTCGGGAGTTTGGAAGAAATGACTAGACCTTAGTATAAGTGGGAGATTGTTGGAGTTGTATACTTAATGTCTAGATTTAAGTAACGTAAACTCCCGGTCATAGCATTTAATCTATTTAATTAAATAAACAATTGTTTGCCATTAATTATTGATAATTAAATATATGCAAATATAGTCCTAGATTATATACGTTGTAGTTAGTATGGTGTGCGACGCCACACGGAAGATCATACTATCAATTACTCGTATATTAATCAAACAGTAGCTCACGACCTAGATGGACAGGGACCAATCCATCGGTACAGTCGTTGTATGAAAGAGAAAATAATTTGTCTTGATTATTTTATCATACTTGTACACTTGGTGTATTGGGCGGATCGCTTGAGATTTATCGATTAGGATTGTCTTAGATAACCGATTTAAATCTCAGTGTATTTTATTCTTAATCCCCGATATTATTGTGGGTGTGTATATTTAATATTAGTGACTTTGATTTTTCAAAAGAATTGATTGATTAGTATAACCAGTCAATTACCGGTAAAGTTGGGTCACGGTATTTTATATATGACACACCGTGAATTCTTGACGGAAAAGTGTATCCCGATAAGGGTTGATAATATCACCGAGATGAGTTCATAATGAATTATTATGTAAACCTCATGAGTGGATTTGTTCCACATAATAATTAAAGTTGAATGGTACTATTCTCGAATATAAGAGATGAATAAATTAATTTTATTCATGGATATTTATATCTTAAATACACGAAATAAATAATACTACCGGAGATAATATTATTTGATATAATATGGTTTAATATTGGGAGTGCAATTATATTTATATAGTGGAAAATAAATATAATTAATAATAGTAAAGATTAATAGATTTGGGCTTGGGCTCAATTTAATCACTATTATTAGAAGCTCAATATTCCACTCCTTTAGATCCCCTACATAGCCTATAAAAGCACTACATGGCCTTCATAATTATTTAGCCAAGAATATCATACTTGATAGTTCTAGAGAGTTGAAGGAGATCCATAGGAGTTCGGAGGATCGTCACCCACACGACGTTCAAACGAAGTGCGAGGAATACGTAGGAAGATTCAAGGGTCATCAAATCTAGATCTCGTTTCTCCGAACAACGAATCGAAGGTGTTGGAAATCGATATCCCGGATTACCAAAATATGCGGAAACCGATAATCCGATCGAAATCCCATCGCCGGAAAAACGCGAACCATCTCACGTTGACGGAGCTCGACTTGAGCATCACTGCCGCGGGATGAAACCCCGCGGCTAGAAAACCCTAGCCGAGCCCCCCGCCGCGAGGGGGCTCGCGATCGCACGCCGCGATCGCCGGGGCTGCCCAGCAACCCCTGGTGGTGAGTCCGGCGACTCACCACCATCGCCGGAGGAGGGGCGGTCAGCCCCCAGCTGACCCGCCGCGGCTCCAGCCGCGGCTTTCCCCGCGATCGACCTCGCGGTCGATCGCATGCCCCGGCTCCAGCCGGGGCTCCTCCATCGCGCCTGGCCGCCGGTCGAGGGCTGGGGAGGGACCAGCTGCCGTGGCACCAGCCCACGGCGGTCTCCCCGCGATCGACCCATGGTCGATCGCTTGCCCCGGCGTCCAGCCGGGGCTCCCTCGTCCGCGCGCCGCGATCGAACCCTAGGGTTCGATCGCCCCCTCGGCTTCAAGCCGAGGGTTCTCTCGATCTTCGTCGGGGATCTCGAATCCCCGTCCCCGAAGTTCGTACGTTTATCCGGATCGTGTGTTCATGTATACGCTACAATCAATTCACACAAAATCATAAAAGAGGGTTTATGATTTATTACCTTCGATTCGTTGTACGGAGAAACGAATTAACGCGTTGATGACCTTGCGATCTTCCCACGTATTCCTTGCACCTTGTCCGAACGTCGTGTGGGCGACGATCTATCGAACACCTTATGGATCTCCTTCACTCTTCAAGACTTTATTGTTGGCGTAACTTAGGTTGTGAAAAGTGAAGACCATGTAGTGCTTTTATAGGCTACGTAGGGGATCATAAGGAGAATAAATATTGGGCTTCCAATATTGAAAATTAAATTGGGTCCAACCCAAATCCATTAATTCTTATCAATATTAATTTTATTTATTTTCCACTATATAAATAAAATTGCACTCCCAATATTATTCCATATTATATCAAATAATATTTCTCCATCTTAGTATTATTTATTCCGTGTATTTAAGATTTAAATATCCATGAATAAATTTATTTATTGCTCAATAAATAATATTCATATCTTATATCCGAGACTAGTACCGTTCAACCTTTATTATTATGCGGATTAAATCCACCTGCAGGGTTTACATAATAATTCCTTATGAACTCATCTCGGGGATATTATCAACCCTTACGGGATACACTGTCCCTTCAAGAATTCACGGCATGCCATACATAAAATATAGTGACCCAACTCAACCGGTAATTAAACCAATAATTAAATCGGTTAATTCCTTTGGAAAATCAAAGTCACTTATATTAGATATACACACCCGCAATAATATCGGGGATTAAAAATAAAATACTCTGAGATTTAAATTGATTATCCAAGGCAATCCTAATCAATAAATCTCAAGCTGATCCGCCCAATACACCAAGTGTACAAGTGTGATAAAATAATTAAGACAAATTATTTTCTCTCTCACACAACGACTATACCGATGGATTGGTCCGTGTCCATCTAGGTCGTGAGCAACTGTTCGATTAAATACGAGTAACCGATAGTATGATCTTCCGTGTGGGCCAGACACACCATACTAACTACAACGTATAAAATCCAGGACTATATTTTGCATAATTAATTAATAATAATTAATTGCAAATAATTGTTTATTAATTAAATAGGTTAAATGCTATGATCGGGAGTTTACCGATACTTAAATCTAGACATTAAGTACACAACTCCAACAATCTCCCACTTGTACTAAGGTCTAGTCATTTCCTCCAAACTCCCGACTCCCATACTCATCACGTGCTTAAGTTATACTTCCCAGAAGTATTATGTGAATGAGCAATCTAGGTCGCCGATCTGAAGTTATCTTGGTGACTACTGCGTCGTCTCTCTCGATGATTCGTATCAGGTGGTACTTGCTCTATGTGTTATCATCACCTTTTGAACTTATGACTTCTTCCAGTTCTCCATGCACCGCTATATACATAGCCTTTGGTGAACCAAGAATCATATCCAAGTTCAGAGGTCATTCCAGAACCTAACCAAAACTTCCGATGCCTCTGAGGCTGCTATTCGGTTTATGATAGAGTCCGAGAAGCATTATGCTTATCACTCTTTCATCCTTAGGTTCCACCTCTTCTAAAAGTGAACACATAGCCTGATATCGACTTACACTGGTCTTTCTCTGATTTTGGATCTGAGAAACTGTAATCTAAGAAGATTTCGTTTTGCTAGTAATCCAGTACTTCCAAGCACTTTTACAGCATTCGAATATCTCTTATCCAGATCACTTTTGATATCCTCCCACTATGATAACCGCATAGTTGATATCGGGTTCCTGTTTTATAACATCGCATTTACAAAGCTCTCTACACTTGAAGTGTAGGAAACTGCTTTGTCTATACCCATCTCCTTTATGTGTTCGAAACACATACCTTTAGATAGATGTATTCTGTTCCTGAAAGGCAATAACCTTTCTCAGAATTGTGCATGTTTAAAACAAACCATAATCGTATAAGATATCTTAAGAGAAGTGCAAGTGTTCTTATCTAGAGATCGAAAGATTTCTAAGAACATGATACAATTTCATCTTAATCTTATATCTCGATTTATTTAGACAACCTCTATTTTATGTCTGACAACGCTTTTACATTGTTGCCAATGATGAAGTGTTATCTACACAAAATTCCGAGAAACACCACTTTGTTTCCATTACGTCTCCAATACACCAATCTTGTCTATGCTTCTTGATGAATCCATAAAATGGACTACCTCATCAATTTGCAAGTTCCACAAGTTTCAGCTTTGTGATAATCCATAAATGGATTTATTAAACTTGTACCTCTAAATGATCTTGCCCCTTTAACAATAATAAATTATTGCTATCCAAGTAGGCACATTTAAATTAGTACTGCCTCCTATGCAGAATTAGGGATCGATTTCATGTCTACTAGATCCAGAGTTAAAACTCCTCCAGTCTTATGAACATCTCTGGTCGCTTAACAACCTCCCACTGCAATGGCGTTCCGGTGTATAACAGTAATAACATCAGGTGCAGTTAGTGGTATACTACTCGGTTAGGCTGGTTCTCAGCCTTCTCTTTCCTCATTATAAGGTACCTTGTCCGTTAGGGCATTGTAGTTCATCTAATAGTCTTCTTCTAAGAACCGGGTGAGGACACCTTTCTGGTTCGTAGTACTATTGAACATACAATTACTTGTTCTTCTAGGATATTCTACAATTACATCGAGTGCGTCATTGTATCCAGAAATATCCATAGAACATAGGTAGTTCCGAATAAACTTGTCCTTTTACTATTAGAATTCCATTTCTTATTCCTGACGCACCATGTCTACACATCAGTGTATGGTGCAGTCGTTTGAGATTTAATCTCAATCCTTGATTTATGCTATGTGTTCCCTAGATAGGTGATAGCCACTGCGAACAAGTCGCAGGCTCCTAATGGATATACTTTGAAGGATCCCCATAAAATCTTTGTGTTGAAAACACTCCGCTTTTATGGCACATCAAGTATTCTAATCCATCTTCGAGTATTCTTGAAAGAACGACTCGTACCTTCTCTAATTACACATACGTCATTAATCATAAATCATTTCCTATACTTGTCCGAATTCCATCCTTTATCCAGAAAGGTTGACTTAGTTGTACCATCTTTCAAGATTGATTCTTAGGTCGGGAGGTCCATTGCTTCAACTATAATTGATCAAATCAATTTCGACCTTTTGAATCCCTTTTGAGTAGATACTACTATGTTCAAGAATTCACAAGCATAATGATTGACAAAGAAATACATCTAATGAGTAAAACAAGTTCATATATAACGGTTTGTTGCATCGTGGTAGACTAAGGATTCATCATTCATATATTGCTATCTAATGTACCAGAATAGATATCGCCATTATTTCTTATCTAAACCATCAAATGATTAAAGAAATAAAATATCCATTAATAATAGAAATCCAGAACAAAAGTTCTTTCTAAAAGGTACAAAGCAATAAACTTGAAATGAAATCCTATAACTATCAAAAAGATAAACGTCTTCCACTGCAACCGCTGCTTCCTTAACAGCTCTGCCCATGAGGACTCGAACTCTTCTTATCTAAGTCGCCGGGTTTTCTGGAACCCCTGCATTTAGAATGCACATACCGTCAGTGGTTCCATATCTACACACCAGAATTCTGGTAGATAATACCGCTGACTATGTTTTACGACTAAAGAAAAAATTCGTGCCTTTGAGAGGACAAGATGTAGACCCCCAGTACTCAGACTGCTTCCCTTGGGGATGTTTGCCAGAAGGCTTCTTTATCCCACCCTTTGGTCCAAGTCCCTTAGGACCACCGGACCCCCTTGTCTTCTTCTCCTTTCCTTTGCCTTTAGGTCCGAAACCTTTGGCTTTGGCTATAAGAGCTTGCGATTGTTTCAACTCGTCCAAAAGATCCATCATCTCAAAAACATGATCAAGTGTTTCATCGAAGTAACAGATCTTTACGAGTATCCTCATCGCCTCTTTTCTAGCCTCCCCATCATGTCCAAACAGCAACTTGAGTTTGAGCATGACATCATGATTAATGGCTAGTGAACGAGCACTCTCCCATTTTTCAAAGTCAAAAATCTCATCCTCAGTTGAGTTAATGGTGAGTCCAGGAGGACAAGTTTCACTGAGTACGTCTTTGTACTCCTTTGCAGTCTGAGCAATGTCTAACTCTTCTTTCCATTCAACACAGTATGGAACCAGTGCGTCAAATTCCTCAAGTATCATCTCAAGTGGATTCATAGACATTTTCTAAACCTATAAGCACATTTAAACAAACAATTAATTTAATATCCGACATTATTTCCCTGGAATAATATCATTAAATCACTAATCACATCTAAAATCCTATCAGGTAAGGCAAGCCACGTTCGTGTGGACGTTTACCCACCCAAATGATTTAGCAATTAGATTTGCTTTGGTCGTACATCATTATAGCGTTACTTCGTTGGGAAGAATACTATAAAGCGTACCTAAGTGTAAACCATTACTCAGTACTAAGGTGAATCGTTTAGAATTGTTATGTCACCGCAAGCCACGTTCGTGTGGACGTTTACGATAACTCGCAATCCCTCACAATTTCCTATAACTGTCTACATCAATTATTCTAAAATCCCATTCAGTATAGCAAGCCACGTTCGTGTGGACGTTTACCATACCAAAAAGATTTATATAATTGAAATCCAATTATTTGATCCATTTGATCTCGTAAATCAAGACGCGGAGAATCATAAGTGAAACTCGAAGTTTCTAACCAGTGATTCACCATGCGAACGACCCTATCTCTCATAAATGAGGGAGCCGAGCAGACAATCGATCCATCTATCAAAGAATGGCACGAAGGTCTCTAATTTGTGTCATCCACATGACCAAGTGGCTTTGGCTCCATTCCACTCCCCGGGGTGAGAATGAGTCGACTTGAAATCAGTTTCAGAAAGACAAATTAGGCATTGTTTGATAAACTTGATCAATGTTTCTTGTAAAAGGAATTATAAGAATTCTCCTCCAATGACTCGTCTATACGAACTTCGAAAGTCCATAAGAGTCACCAAGAGAACAGTAATGGAGACCATGGGAATGTTTCCATCCCCTCTCCCACTTAGCTTTTTATAATAAAGGGATACGCTATCTAGTGCATAAAATAAACACATATAGCATGCATACAAGCAATAAAGCACATAGTATCACATAGTCAAAATAATGCTAGAAAATTATTTTCCGACTATCATGGCTTTGTCGCATCTTCGTACGCATCTTCTAGTCTTTAGTCTTCGTTTCTTGAATGCTCCATGTGACGAGAATATTAATATCCAATATTTAAATCTATTTATTTTCAATTAATCCAAAAGTTACTTAATTCGAAAATTAAGGCAATTGAATATATCAAAAATAAAATTAAATATTATTAATATTTTTATTTATTTAATTTCCCATCTAATTCTATTAAATCTTTAGAATAATCTATCCAAGTCAAACTCGGAATATTCTAGAAGACTTCTATAATAGAATAAGGAAATAAAATAAATTTAGGACTCTACTACTTTCCATTATCAATTAATTTCCATCTAATGAAAATTCCCAAGAGTAGGAATAATCAAATAGGAAATAAATTAATACTAAATTAATTAAATTCATAATCCATGAATATCTCCATAAAGGAAATAAAACAAATAGGAATAAAATTAATTCAATTAATTCTTTTCCTAATCCATGAGAATTTCCTAAAACAAGGAAGATACTCAAATAGGAAAGTCGAATTAATTTAGGAAAGTCGGATTATGGTAGGAGTAGCACGGGTTGGGAGTCCCCGCACCACCCCCACCACCATGATCGACCGGCCATCCGGTATCGATTCTATACATGAAATCGACCCTATACATTTTCCGGAAAAAAACGTAATAATAAATCCTAAATTCGGTCAACCCCCGAATTTTACTATTACAAACATTCAACCACACAAAACGAATCTCGACATGTCCGAGAGTTTAATAATCATGATAATTAATTAATAAACAATAAATTAAATCCAACCATGATAGCCGGAAATCCTGCAAGGTAGAACAATAATCGAGCACATACATGAACACGAAACCAAACGCTCTGATACCAATTGTTGGAAATCGATATCCCGGATTACCAAAATATGCGGAAACCGATAATCCGATCGAAATCCCATCGCCGGAAAAACGCGAACCATCTCACGTTGACGGAGCTCGACTTGAGCATCACTGCCGCGGGATGAAACCCCGCGGCTAGAAAACCCTAGCCGAGCCCCCCGCCGCGAGGGGGCTCGCGATCGCACGCCGCGATCGCCGGGGCTGCCCAGCAACCCCCGGTGGTGAGTCCGGCGACTCACCACCATCGCCGGAGGAGGGGCGGTCAGCCCCCAGCTGACCCGCCGCGGCTCCAGCCGCGGCTTTCCCCGCGATCGACCTCGCGGTCGATCGCATGCCCCGGCTCCAGCCGGGGCTCCTCCGTCGCGCCTGGCCGCCGGTCGAGGGCTGGGGAGGGACCAGCTGCCGTGGCACCAGCCCACGGCGGTCTCCCCGCGATCGACCCATGGTCGATCGCTTGCCCCGGCGTCCAGCCGGGGCTCCCTCGTCCGCGCGCCGCGATCGAACCCTAGGGTTCGATCGCCCCCTCGGCTTCAAGCCGAGGGTTCTCTCGATCTTCGCCGGGGATCTCGAATCCCCGTCCCCGAAGTTCGTACGTTTATCCGGATCGTGTGTTCATGTATACGCTACAATCAATTCACACAAAATCATAAAAGAGGGTTTATGATTTATTACCTTCGATTCGTTGTACGGAGAAACGAATTAACGCGTTGATGACCTTGCGATCTTCCCACGTATTCCTTGCACCTTGTCCGAACGTCGTGTGGGCGACGATCTATCGAACACCTTATGGATCTCCTTCA
Source organism: Euphrasia confusa (assembly GCA_954870475.1). Lineage (NCBI taxonomy): Eukaryota > Viridiplantae > Streptophyta > Magnoliopsida > Lamiales > Orobanchaceae > Euphrasia > Euphrasia confusa. The sequence continues at coordinate 30,170,300 of OX940951.1, forward strand.
CTCTTCAAGACTTTATTGTTGGCGTAACTTAGGTTGTGAAAAGTGAAGACCATGTAGTGCTTTTATAGGCTACGTAGGGGATCATAAGGAGAATAAATATTGGGCTTCCAATATTGAAAATTAAATTGGGTCTAACCCAAATCCATTAATTCTTATCAATATTAATTTTATTTATTTTCCACTATATAAATAAAATTGCACTCCCAATATTATTTCATATTATATCAAATAATATTTCTCCATCTTAGTATTATTTATTCCGTGTATTTAAGATTTAAATATCCATGAATAAATTTATTTATTGCTCAATAAATAATATTCATATCTTATATCCGAGACTAGTACCGTTCAACCTTTATTATTATGCGGATTAAATCCACCTGCAGGGTTTACATAATAATTCCTTATGAACTCATCTCGGGGATATTATCAACCCTTACGGGATACACTGTCCCTTCAAGAATTCACGGCATGCCATACATAAAATATAGTGACCCAACTCAACCGGTAATTAACCCAATAATTAAATCGGTTAATTCCTTTGGAAAATCAAAGTCACTTATATTAGATATACACACCCGCAATAATATCGGGGATTAAGAATAAAATACTCTGAGATTTAAATTGATTATCCAAGGCAATCCTAATCAATAAATCTCAAGCTGATCCGCCCAATACACCAAGTGTACAAGTGTGATAAAATAATTAAGACAAATTATTTTCTCTCTCACACAACGACTATACCGATGGATTGGTCCGTGTCCATCTAGGTCGTGAGCAACTGTTCGATTAAATATGAGTAAGCGATAGTATGATCTTCCGTGTGGGCCAGACACACCATACTAACTACAACGTATAAAATCCAGGACTATATTTTGCATAATTAATTAATAATAATTAATTGCAAATAATTGTTTATTAATTAAATAGGTTAAATGCTATGATCGGGAGTTTACCGATACTTAAATCTAGACATTAAGTACACAACTCCAACAGAAGGTAATAAAATCATAAAACCCCCTTATGATTTTAATCGATTAAATATTGTAGAACATACATGAACAACGATCTGGGAAAACGACGAGACCGGGGGCGGGGATAGACCGGGCGGTGGTGGTCGAAGACCACCGGACCGCCGGCGGCCTAGAGATCCCCGCCGGGATCAATCCTCGGCTGGAAGCCGAGGGGTGCGATCGAACCTAGGGTTCGATCGCGAGTGACGCGGGAAGCCCTCGGCTGGAGCCGAGGGGCGATCGAGCCCGTGAGCTCGATCGCGAGAACGCTGCGGGTGACCCGCAGCCGCCTCGTACGCGCTACGGGAGTTCCCGCAGCAAGGCGTGCGGGGTTCACCCCCCGCGAGCAGCGAGCCCGTGAACTCGCTGCGGGGCTGCTACGAGCAGCCCCGGGGATGCCTCGCGCATCCCCACCGATCGCTACGAGAGCGATCGCGAGCCCCCTCGTGGGGGCTCGGCTGGACGCACGCGGCCCTCGGGCCTCGCTGGGTGTTCGGTCGGGCCCCGACTCACGCGGCGGTTCGCGGTTGGTTCTCAAGCGACGGGATTTCGGTCGGGTTATCGGTTCCGCAATTTTTGATAGCCCGGGATATCGATTTCCAACACTCCTTGGGGACGAGAAGAAGATCCGCGTTTTGCTTTGAATTCTTCAAGGGTACAAGGACGGTCACCCCACCAATCAGGAAATTTTTGCGATTTTATACAACAATTGTTCACATCATGTCCAGTAGCATTGCAAAAGGAGCATTGTATTTTTTGACGCTCTAATCGTTCAGCATCTCTCAATGTCCTCCAATCAAGAGCAGAAGGCGCACTACCAGTCGTGGCAGTGTTGTTTCGAACGGCAAAAGCCATTACCTCTGTCACCTCAGGCGTCACAGTGGGCCCAACCAAGAGACGTTCTTCATGTAAAATAGCGTGATACACGCGACTAAGAGAAGGCAGGGGATCGAGAGCAGCTGATGGTTTCGAATGGGTCCGTAAAGAGATTTATCCAAACCCATTAGAAATTGATGAAGCCGCTCCGTGTCTTGCCTTGCGAGAGCCGCCTTAGTCACGCCGCAATTACAACCAACAGTAATGCATGAAAAAGGAGGTTCATGTGCAACAAGAGCATCCCATAGAGTTTTTAAATTTCCATAATACGAACTAACCGTCATACCTTTCGTTTGACGGCACTCGTGTAACTGAGTCTTCAAATTATGAATCTTGGCGCCATCAATGACAGCGTTATTGATCAGCCAATTCGGACCACAAATTTTGAGCATCTTCAGGGTTGGACACGCTGTCCCGGATCGAAGGATCAATCTAGTTTAGGATCCATTGAACCACGGTACAGTGCACAACCTCCCATTGTCCGAGCATAAATTCATCAATTGGTTTTTTAATCGATCCATCCCAAAAACCGAATTTGCGTCTCGATTTCAGAGATCGACGCATTGAACGACTCCATTCATCATAATTGTCGCTTCTGAGTTTGACAGGGAATCAATTTTTGGTGGAGGATCAACATTATCATCGTCCATGGCGGTAGAAGAGATGATTTTCGTGGTGGTGGGCGAGGTTTTTTTTAGGGTTGCGGAAAGACGAAATTTGTCTCTGATACCATGTTAGGATATGTAAATTACGTAAATCATTAGTGTTGATTTCTCATTAATCGATAAGTCTTATTTATACATTGACTAAGGCCTAACTAATACGGACTAATAAACCGACCCTAATAAAAAAAGAGGAGATAAGTGATAACGAAAAGGGTCTTGCACGGCAATTTATACCTTGTTCCTAAGAGTACAATTCTAATTGTACACCCAGTATTATATCTTTATGTATTTGTAAATAAATATTCATTATGTATGTTAATATATTCATTAGTATGTTAATTTAATGTTTATAATAATTGTTTTTTGAAATTAAGATTTCATAATTATTAAATGATTATTTTATTGGGCTCTTATATTTTAAAGAGTGAGAGTTTTATTTATATTGTACTCCCGGGAGTATGATATAGGTATTGGTCTTGTACAATCCAACAAAAAATATGACTCAGTATGTATAGCCCTTGACAAACATTCCCTACGGCTGAGTACTTTCCGAGTTGGGCCAATGAGTTTGCCTTTGCGCGAACCAAAATTGCTTTCTGTGCAGCTTCTAGATTCTTCGGGCGGCCTTACCATGTCTTCAGCACAGTGTTCTGCAATGCTCTTGCGTAGGAGAAGGAGACGTGCCACGGGTTGGGACTTTGGTTCATTGAGTTGAGGTTTAATGTTGCCCCGACTTCGGATTGTCCTCCTGACAAGAACTAAAAACCAGGAACAAAATATAAATTACCTAAATATAATAAATAATCTAGGATCAGAAGTGAGGTAAACCCGGTCTGAGATTTGATTTTATATGTGTCATAACAAAGTAAGTACAAGCATAGCTCAAACATATTAAATTTTTCAGGATAATAGCAAAATACAGAGTTATCTTTCAAAATTAAATAAACTCCTAAGAGTGTCATTAATTATAGAAGCAAATGTCTAGGATGTATTTGTAATTTATTAAGAAATCGAGAAATAGGCTAAACCTGTAAGTGGTTAGTAATTATAACCTTCAAACCTGTAAAGTTCACAAGAAGAACTGTTTCCTAAGATCGTTTGTTGTCACCACTCACAAAATATATCAAAGCTTTTCAAGTATCACATAACTTCTAGATAAGCGAGTCCCCTGATTGTTTTCACCATATTATGGGAAATATTGAATGAATAGATCCGATTACGATGCCTTAGACGAAAACAATACACCAGGATTTAAGAATATGAAAAAGAAATTGCAGCAGCTTCATGGAATGCAATGTGGCAGATAATGAGTCTTTGCATTAGTACCATAATTCCTGGAACTGCAGGAGGCACTCTTCTTCTAAGCATGGTAAGTGTATAATTAGCAATGGTATCAGGAGAGGCCTTATGTTTATGTTCAGCCCCTGGAGTTACCATTCTGGGCTTAAGTAAAATCCCTTCAAAGATGACATTATTCTCCGTCAAGTAGTAGAAAACCTTGGCCAACACTTTTTCAGCCATTTCAAGCGTCCTCTCGATTGGGTGGTCTCCGTCAAGAAGGATCTCAGGTTCCACAATAGGCACCAGGCCATTGTCCTGTATAGAAACATTATAAAATATGAACGTGCAAACAAGTTACGACGTCCATTCATTAGAGTGTTGCATAAAAATATCTGATTTATTGAAGCAGGGGCTGAAGCTGAATTAGTTAACAAAATATTTGGTAAATAAGTTATAAATTAAATGATAGTAGTACTATTATTTTTTTATTTTTTTTTTGTAAAAGTCAAACCAAAAGCAGAATCATTTGTATTATTTAATTAGACTCAACGAAATTAGAAGCCAAAGTTAGCAAGTGGAAACACTAAAACTATATATCTCAGGCACAATGGAAGATTACTTTTTGGGGGTGATTTTGTAAGGAATCCCTAAAAGTACAAAAAAGAAGTATTTGTCTCGGAAATCTGAATAAGACCTGAGAAATTGCAGCATAACGAGCAAGACCCCAAGCTGCTTCTTTAAAAGCTAAATCAGACGGACCGGAAGGTATGCTTACAACAGTTCTCCTAAATAATGCAGATGCAAAGGCAAATTTTTAAGCAAACTTAAGATAATAAATAACAAACTTAACAAATACAAAATCTGACAAAGATCGCAAACCATTTCGCGAAACGAGCCCCATGCTTATAGTATTCGGCAGATCTAGAGACCAATCCATCTAATCCCTGGCACCACGATTCATTGTTCGACTCAGGTAACGGAACCAAACCCTGTCAAACCGAACAAAAAATATTTTTAACAAAGGTATTACCAACTACAAAATCTGTAATGTGGTAAAGATTGAAATGTGCTAATGTAGATTACTTTTATTAACTCGCCACTTATCAACTTTGATACCAGGTACAATATTCTCATCGCGTAAACAGTCCACGAATTTCTTTCCATCAGTGGTTGACTGGTAAAGTGTCTCTTCAAAGAGAATGGCACCAGAGATATAATCACCAAGTCCAGGTGTCGTCAGCAGAAGCTGCCTGTATGCCTGCCTGTTCGTTTCTGTATTATCGAGTCCAATGGACGCCAACCTTTTCCCGCACGTGGCATTTGATTCATCTATTGCAAGGATTCCCCGGCCTGGAGACGCAATTGATTTCTACCCCCAACAGAAAGAAAAGCAATAAGCCAATAACCACTTCAGGAAAGAATACCAACTTACTAACAACAGACACGGGTCATCTTCTACAAATGGATGCCATCAATTATTTTAGCAAGAATGATAGACGAGAAAAATCAATGAAATTATAGCATCCCGGACTAATTAGACCAAAGAAAATATAAGCAAGTGAAGGAATCTTCTCCCCATTAATTCGTTAAAATGACAGTACAAACTAGTTGGAAAAAATAAATTTACGATTAGAAAATAAAATTCTGATTACATAACATTGGAGGGACTCTCGCGTAACAAAACAATCAACTGAAGCAGTCCATTACAGTAGCATCTTTTTAGTATAAATGCCTGGGGAGGTGGAAATTGACATTCAGACCAGTGGTCTGAACTTGACATTCTTAACCATTAAGGTAGTGCCAAAAACAATCCAATTCCCAACTACATATTATTAACAAGCATATATGTCACACTAGTGTTCAAAAGCGCGAATCACGACCCTACAAATCCCGTTTCAAGCCAAAATGTTTAACAAAGGAATTTAATCGAGGGCAGAACACACACTTCCATTAGCTTCTCCAAGTCCAGCATACAAAAGGAAAAAGTAATTTAAAGCATCGATCGAAATGTCTACCCAAAAAGCTCTCACATATAACTCGATTTATAAAAAGGAATCATAAAGTAGAGCATAAACGGAAGCACAATCAAGCAAGAAACGCAGTAGTTACACCATCTAATATAAAACATGCATGAAAACATGTGTGTTATATTTCATTTATACTGCACAATTGAAACAGTCAGAATACTCATCCACGGTCGACGAATAAGTATAAGGGGAGATCGATTACGGCCGTTTTGACTAGCTCATCGGCATAAGATTCGGCGCGGATGACCGTCACGCGGCGTGTGGGAAGACGCGCCGCCAATCCGTGGCGTGAATTAACGGAATGCTGGCTGGGGATCCACGATGAGGAGGAGGCGTTCAATTTCACCAAAGTGGAGCAAGCCATTTCTCTTTATTTTAGCTACAAAAATGAAAGGGGGGAAATAATTGTTCTGTACACTAATGGAATGAAATGCTTTCTACGTATTGGTTTGGTTTGGAATGAAAACCAAACGAAAACGTCGTCGTTGCTCTCTCCATCACCGTATCCTCAATCGAAAATTACCTTGTTATCCTTGTGTGTTTGATGAATTGTAAAAAAAAAAAAAAACTTATTTTGCTTAATTTTTGTTTTTTTAAATGAAAAGAACTTCATTTGTGATGTATACTTAGTACTCCTATGTTCAACCACACAAATAAAAAAAAATACTTCATCCAATACAATACTTTTTGTGCATCAAAATTAATAAAATTGTTATTGTTTGACTTTTTTTTTATAAAAAAGTAAGATTTAAGAGTGATTTTCTGTAAAGGTAATTTTAAAAGTTTTTATATAATTTAGGATATTAATTTTTCTTAATTATAAATTTGAGTAATATTTCAAAATTATTCTTTTTATTATAATATGGTGGGTAGTTATTTAGTAAAGGTAAAGAGTATTTTAGTAATTATTTTATTTTTTTTATAATTATAAAATTAACAATACTCTAATTAATAAAAAAATTAAAAAAAATTACACTTAATTTGAAAATGTATTTTATAAAATTTAAAATATAAATTAATAAACTAAACTACTATTTTTCTTCAATACTGTTTTTATTAATGTCCTTAACCAAAAATTGCTACTAATAATATGTCCTTAACCAAAAATTGCTACTAATAATATTCTAATGATGAAAAGAGAGTGAAAACTTTTCATTTAAAAAACATAGTGGCGATTCATATTTGGTAGGAAGGCGGAAGGTGGGTAGGGAGAGGGACACTTGAAAGATTTGTCAAGTTATGGCCCGCCCATGCAATAATTTGAGATCATAATAAACACATCTAATTATCTAACTATGTAAGTATCTAATAAACATGCATGTAAATATCTATTGGTTCTTTGCTATAGAATTATAACTGATAAAAAGATGTATTTCAACATTAATAATTTAGCGATTTGTGAATAGCTTTTTAACATTTACGCGTTTATTAAATCGCGTTTTAAATATAAATAAAGTCGTGTGAGGTCAAAATTTGTTACTTTTACTGACTCATACAACCCTAGTTTTGACACCAATCCAAACCCTAACCCTAGCTTTTCATCACCCTCTTCCCCATCCTCATCATCTCCAATCGAAAAACCCTAAATCCGCCCCAAAATACGCCTATTCAGATCTCAAATCATACCTCTGCCAGCACGCATTTGCCTAACCGCTATAGAGGATACATCATATCTCCGATGGCTCACGACGGCGCATCTACTCCAGGCTCCGATCCGTCCGGGCACGCCAACGGGGCGAGGCAGCTCATCGGTGCATCCGCAGCGCCGCCGACGTACTTGACGCAGAGGCTGAGGCTAAATCCTAACTCGGATCACCAGCCCGATAATTACGAGGATTTGCAGCTGGATGTCAGCCCGAAGGTCCTCAGTTCGTTGGAGAGGTACCTACCGCCTAATCTTATCCTTCAGACGCGTGACGTGAAGGTCAATTACATGCTCGATATTCTTCACCGTTACTACCCCGAGAGCGACCGCATCAGGGTAATGCCGGCCGATAAACTTTCCCCTTTATTTGCGATTACGCTGCACTTTTTAGTTTCGTTTAAGCTATTTGCATGCGCAAAGTGTTCAATTTGTTTACAAGTTCGAGGTTTTAGAACAGGACGCCTATTTTCAAAAATGGTACAATAGCCAATGCGTGAGGTATCACACATATTTATGTGCGGATTATCTCGTATTTAGATTGAAATAAACATGGTTACAGTAGTATTCTAATTCTTTGATGAGTATAGGGCGGATGATTTGTATAGCAGCGTTAACCTATGTTTATGGAGTGGAGTTATATTTCGGTATGAATTCAAATCCTTGGTTTTATCAAATACAGTAATTTATATGTTTATTGTGAATGCCCTTGTAGTTTATGTGCTTATTTTAAGCATGTTATACTGCACACTTAAACTAGATTGTGTTATTGTGAATAAAAAGTGGAATTTGAGTATAATGTTGTCTCGGAGGGCAAATTTTGTACCAAATGCATTAGAATATAATTCATCTTTATTTATATACATCTACATTCTTATATCATTCAATGCGATTGAGAATATACGTCTAATGCGGTTAAACAGTTTCAGAAGCATAGAGAATACAGGCAGAAGATTATATCCAACTACCAGGTATGATTCGTATGAAACTGTTGATATTCTTTCTGATGGTGTGTACTTCAGTAACTTTCAAAATGCTTCACATGCCTATAACAAACTGATAATTGTCATTGTCTTCTCAGCAACTGCATAAGGGACTATATACCATGAGTGCACAAGACTTTTTCGCCCCCTCGTTTATCACGGCGATCAAGGAGAACACTGAACAGGGGTTCAGAAACATAATGTCTGAACCCTTGCCAGGGATCTTCACATTCGACATGCTGCTGCCAAAGTTCTGTGAAAATTTGATGGCTGAGGTGATTTCCTGCAATTTATTTCTAATCTACTATCCAAACTTCATTCTTCCTAGTAGGTTGCTTTATCTTATCGGGGGTCATAATTGATTGATTCAGGTTGGGAATTTTGAGAAGTGGGTCCATGAGACAAAATTCAGAATCATGAGACCTAATACAATGAATAAATATGGCGCTGTTCTGGATGATTTTGGCATGGAAACCATGCTTGTTAAGCTCATGGAAGAGTTTATACGCCCTATGTCTAAAGGTGAGTTTTTGTTCAATCTTTGTGCATATATTAGACTGTGGGTAAAAGTAGTAAAACTGCTAGTTTCAGTGTTAGTCATCCCCAGTGAAATATTTATTGCAGTTTTCTTTTCTGAGGTTGGTGGATCTACGCTTGATACTCACCATGGTTTTGTTCTCGAGTATGGAATTGATAGAGATGTTGACCTGGGTGAGTTACTATAGCCAAGTGCTTTTTTCTTTGATTTTGTGCTTCTCGTCATTTCCATGTCATTTGCTATAGCATGAATCCTATTCTCTTGTCCTGTTCTCAATCATGGTATCTTTATTAATCATTTTCTGCTTGGTTAACATATGACTTTATCAAGGGAGGCATTGACATTTGACAGTGCATGTTTTGTTAATATATTTTTATTGTAATGGTGTCAATTATTTGTTATAATTGATAAAATTGACTATTATTTTGGAGTATGATTGTGATGTTTGACTATCTAGTTTACATTTTCATGACTTTGTACTTGGGAAAAAGTTTTACTGCACATTCTGCAGCAAATTCCAGTTCCTTCCCTCTTTACCTGACATTCTGACAAGAGTTTCTCACTGTTGATACAGATTTTAAGTTAAGGTAATCTTTTTGTTAAAAGTTAACTTTCTCTCTAAACAAATTTAACATTTTAGGTTTTCATGTGGATGACTCGGAAGTCACCCTGAATGTTTGCTTAGGCAAACAATTTTCAGGCGGGGAACTTTTCTTCCGTGGTGTACGGTGTGATAAACATGTAAACACGGAAACACAGCCAGAGGTATGTTATTAACTAAATTTTCTTCACCATTCTATGGATTTAGTTCTCTTTTGCATTTTTTAAGTTCTATATCCTAATTGATTTTCACTTTAAAAGCAGACTTATTACTTACCTATACTTACCTAGTATCTTCATATTAATAAGAACCCTCTCAATTGGATTTTGTAATTTTGTATTTGATCCTTTGTAGGAGATCTTTGACTACTCGCACGTCCCTGGACGGGCAGTTCTTCACCGTGGTCGTCATCGGCATGGCGCGAGAGCCACCACAGCCGGGAACAGAGTCAACTTGTTGTTATGGTGCAGAAGGTAAGAACATCCTTCCCTTTGCTTTATATAAACCTGCCAGTCCTTTGTAGTGAAGTTCCTCATTAAAATAGTTCTAGCGTGCACATATTGTGCTGGCTACCTATATTATTCTACAAAATTAATCTAACCTGCCCTGAGCCTTTTTACAGTATTCTGTAATGATTTTGTATTTCATAGGTTCAATTGGAGTGAAAACATTTTTTCTAAATTAACTGTATCCCTGCAATTTTAACCCTATTATAATATAATGAAGTATTTATTTTGATTTTATAACTAATGATGTCGCCTTAATCTATTATTACAATTATAAACATGATGTTCCTGCAAAATACTAATTTACAATTTATCCCACAGTTCCATTTTTAGAGAGCTGAGGAAGTATCAGAAAGATTTCTGCGGCTGGTGTGCAGAGTGTCAGCGCGAGAAGAGGGAAAGGCAGCGTCAGTCTGTTGCTGCTACCAAGCTGGTATAATAAAATCTCTTACTTCAAGAATTATCAAGTTGCTTTTATTTTCTATTTTCAATTCATTATAAATAGTAATAATATCGAAATAACTTACTTCAGAAATCCCGGCCAAAGAAAAACCAACTCCACTGAATGAGGAAATATTTATTGTGTACAATGTGTTTCCTCTAGGTGCTATTGTTCTTTACTGGATGAGAAAATATTTATTCCCAATATTTATTCCTCTAGTATACATGCAACTAACATGGATGAAAAGAAAAAAATAGTTGGCACTAAAGCTGCACAGTGATGATTATTTCTGAAATTAAAATATCTTGATGGATAACACTGCCCTTGAGGTTATTGTTTTTATATAAAGACCGATATCATTTTTTTTTCAAAATTACAAATACGTCATTGATTGACATTTTCTTCTTATTTTCCGATCAAAGGCTATTTAAAAAGAAAATGCAAACTTCAAGTATCTTTAAATGAGCAAGGATATGTTGTCTAAATCATTGCCAGAATCGTTTACATATCAAGTATTCTCATCTAGATTTTGACAAAGTTCTAAAAAAATGTTAATCTGCCTTTTGCAGGAATTGCTGAGGAGAGAAGGGCAGGCTGCTTCTTGAGCCCCATGTATTTAATATTCGCTTCACCAAAACTGTTTTTCTATGCCAACCCATCCATGGAGAGGACAAATGTCTTTGCCTGCAGAGTGAGTGTATGTTGTCTGTTTTTGGTGTAAATGAAAATCTGGTTGACATGAACAGGAGAGTCGAGATAGTCGGCTCGTGTGATTACAAACATACAATTCTTTACATGATTTATCTATCTTTTATTTTTCTAGTGTTCTGTAATAGGCAAAGCATTCTCGACCTTTTACTTGGAACATTTATATGATCCAGAATGCATTATTCTTCATATACTATTAATGAGTTTGTACTTTGTAAGCTACTGTAGTTTTTTGCATTTGAAATGCAGTATGTTTGCACTATAGTTTTGTGGATATTTTATCTTATATTTACATACTTATTCTGGTGTAGAATAAATAAATTTGTGTGTATTCTATTGGTAGATCAATTTTTTGTGCTGCTGTTTCTTGGGTCTAGTTTGAGCTTTGACAATCATATCATTTAATCACTTGGAGAATATATTTATGAACCTCTGGGACCTCTCGGGTAGAAGTTATCATCCTCAATCCAATATTAATTTTTGTAATTGATTTTTATATAAGGTAAAATAGTTATTTTTATGTAAGGTAAAATATCTAAATTATCTCTATCTACAATATTATTACTTCATACACCTACTATATCGAAATAAATAAAGCAATAAATAATTGAAAATCTTGTAATGAAGTATGACCCTCCTGTGCGATTTGACGCCGACTTCGAATTGGTCATCTGGCTCTTAAAGATTAAATTTTAAATTAAAATTAGTAATTGATCATCTGGCTCTTAAAGATTAAATTTTAAATTAAAATTAGTAATTGATATAAGAAGGAAGATAGAAGAAGTATTGTCAGCTCTAATGATGCCTAATTAAACTTTGGAATTGCAGGGAGAGGAGCCATATGATGTTGTCGACAATGATACATCTGATGAAGATAGAGAGTCAAAGACAAGAAGACGACGAGACTGAAAAAATAGGCGCCATCAAATTCTCCATATTATTCAAACGTGTGAACCCACAATCCATTGTATTCATCACACTGTTGTTCAGATTTGAGTGATGATCGAACACATATTAAAACTCGATCGGGACATTTTGTAATCTTGCGAAGTCGGAGAAGAAGGGTGTTCCAACAATACAATTTTTACTTTATTTATATTTATTCTAATAGAGGAGAGGGTGTAGTTAGTTGTAACGACTCGATTTGTTTTTTTTTAAAACAGCGGTAGGTGTTAACTTTGGAAAATAAAATTTAATATAGTGCGGAGTCACAAAATTTTATTTTTAAAAACCACGAATTAGTACTGAAAAGTTAATTAGTAAAACTATTAGATAAACAAAACAATATTACTACATATATATAACTTACACACGTTGCATACATATATATAACAACTATATTGATACACATATGTATAGGCACGTATTTACACATAATATTTACACATAATATTTACACTTACCTACGTATTATTACATGTGCATGCAAATTTATATAAATATACCATGAACTAATATCATCCTATTAACTAAAAGGACACTAATGGAATACTAAGATCATAAAATAATAACTTATTAAATAAAAGGACACATATGTATAGGCACGTATTTACACATAATATTTACACTTACCTACGTATTATTACATGTGCATGCAAATTTATATAAATATACCATGAACTAATATCATCCTATTAACTAAAAGGACACTAATGGAATACTAAGATCATAAAATAATAACTGAAGAATTTTGACGTGCTTGTTACTGAAGACTTTCGAAGTTTGAAACATCAAATAATTGCATAATTCAAATGAGAATTACTAATAACAAATAAAGTATAAAGAAACATTTATTTAGTTTAATTTATCCTCCATCCTTTATCACTTCTCTCGCTCGCTATCCTCGTATGTACCTGAAAATAGTTGTTGTCGAAAGAGTGAGCTCAAAGCGCTCAATAGGGTCATTACCTCATCCAATACCAGAATCAAATACATGTATAACTAGCTAGATGAAACATAACATGAAAATTGTTATAATATATGTGTTGGCCCTCTATTTATTATATGGCTTTATAACTTGTATTGTTTGGCAGCCGGGCCCAAATTGAAGCGCACAACCCATATGTGAGAGCCCATGTTTATATTTCACCTGCCCATTTGTTGTGAGCCCATGGCCCATATTGCAGCCCACCATTTAATTGTTTTCTGAAACAATTAAAAGCCCAACCCTAGCCTTGACTTACCTTGACCGTTGATCTTGGATCCGTTGAGTTGTGGTGCAATCTGGTCCCTTGATGCCTTATGATATAATGAACTCTCAGCCTCCGTCTTTACTCACTTTGCACCTGACTCAAACCCTAGAAACTGTGTGTGTTCACCCCTTTGAGTGTGTGCGATTTCCAGACAGCAGCTTCGTTCACCGGCGCCGCCGCTTCGGCTGTCATCTCCGGTCTGAACCCTAGGGTTCTGTGACCACGGAGAAGATCGGTGAAGCCTCGGGCGTCCGAGTGATTCACCTCTTTGTGAGGCGGAGCGTGCTTCGAGTGAGGTGAGTGGCTGTGTGCTCTTGGGTCTCTCCGGCGAGGCCACTGTCGGCTCCGACCTTCGAAAGTGCATACTCCAGGCTCTGACTCTCTACCACAGTCAAATCATGCAGTCCTGAGCCGATGTTCTTTATGATCTGACCTATTTTATATATATACATATATTCTATCTTCTTCTTCTTCGTTTATTCCGCTGCTTTAGCTCTCTGGTTATCCAAGCCCAGATCCATTGGAGCGGGCCGGGTTTTCGAACCCGTTGACTGCGGGGCTCTGGGATTTTGTGATATCCTTTGGGCGGATTACAGATCTGACCTTCCTCTGTTTTTTGTGTTCTTATCGCAGGTCACAACCGAGAGCAACCGGATCTGGTCATAACAGTGGTATCAGAACCCGTGTAAGGCTGTTCGGCAACCGGAGCTTCAAGATCCGTGGCTGCATGTTGCAGATCTGACCTCCCGGAGGGCCGTCCTAGGTGGTGACTGCGAGGAGACCCAGGTAAACGAGCTCGAAAGGTACACGGGCCATTGGAAAATTGGGAGTGATGACCCCCTTGGCCAAGTGTACCCGAGCCTACCTGTGAAACGCGAAACGGGCGCTGCAAAACGGGTCACTTGCGAACACCCGGCCTGGTGAGTGATTGGCTTTAACCCCCCCCTCTCTATGTGATGGTCAGCCCGCCTGGAGGCTTTATTTGATGGTGTGGCCCGCCTGGTGGTCGTAGTGAACTTGCAGTGTTGAAATTTGTTGTTTTTCAAAACCCTAGTTAGAATCTTTTTTCTGGAAAATTTTGAGAGTTGTGAACTCTATGAAATTTGAAAATTGTTGAACTGTGGTTATACTGAGACTTGTTGCTATCTGAACCTTTGTGTGTTCTGTGGTTGTGTCTGCCTGAAAAACCTCTGTGGTTTTAAACTGTAAGTTAGATTACCTAGGGTTTGCTGCTGTGCCTTAGACCCTGTGTGTTAGAACCTTTGTGGTGCTCACTCTCTCTGATCTGCTGTTGAGTAGGTCTGCTGTCAAGTAGCTGTTACTTTGTGTTTGATTGCTCTTGCTGTTATTCTGTGAAACCCTTGACTGCTGTTACTGTGTGTTCTTTTCAAAAACCTTGTCATCAAAACCATTTTGAAAAATGTCAGGTTTTAACTTGGCTCCCTTTGATGGGAAAAGTGATTTTTCTATTTGGAAACAAAAAATGAAAGGTATTTTGATACAACAAAAGGTTTTCAAAGCCATAAGTGGTGGCTATTCCCCTGATGACACTGATGAAATTAAGTTTGAACTTAATGAACTAGCTCACTCTGCAATTATCTTATGCTTGTCTGAATCTGTTTTAAGGAAAGTTGGTGAACTTGAATCTGCAAAGGAACTTTGGGAAAAACTTCATGATTTATACACTGAAACTTCTTTGAATAGCAAACTGTTTTTGTTGGAAAAGTTTTTTAGATTCAAACTGGACATGAGTAAAGATATTTCTGATAATATTGATACTTTCACTAAACTTATCCAAGATATAAAACTGACTGGTGATAAGCATATTGATGACTACACTCCTATTGTGCTCTTGAATGCAATTCCTGATTCTTACTCTGATGTTAAATCTGCTATTAAATATGGTAGAGACTCTATTACTTTGGACACTGTGATAAATGGATTAAAAAGTAAAGAACTTGATGTGAAATCCACTAGAAGTCATAAGGTAACTGAAGTGAATAGTGTTAGAGGCAGAACTAAGAATAGGAATTCTGGTAACCAAGGCCAAACAGGCTCTGGGAATCAATACAACAGCAAAGGGAAAGGGAGGAGTAGGTCTAGGTCTAAGTCTAAGTCAAAGGGTAAAAAATGCTATAACTGTGGTGAGGTTGGACACTTTATGAAACAGTGTACCAAACCTAAAAAGGCCTCTGGTGACCTTGCTAATGTAGCTGCACAAGTAAACAATGTTGGTGATGTCTTTATGGTGTCTGACTTATCTCTGTTTTCAAATGTGAATTCTGCCAAAAATTCTTTTCTAAGTGAAACTGATTGGCTCATTGATTCTGGATGCACATACTATATGTCCCCTTACCTGCATTTATTCACATCATATAAAGAACTTGCTAATTCATCTGTTTCTTTGGCTAATGACAAAAAATGCATGGTAGTTGGAATAGGTGACATTTGTGTGAAATTTGAAACTGGATTTGTGTACACTTTTAAAAATGTAAGGCATGTACCTGATTTGTGTCAAAACTTGGTGTCTTGTGCTGCATTAGAACTTGATGGACTTTCTGGGAAATGGGGGAAGGGTTGCATGACTATTGTGAAGGGTGCATTAACTGTTTGTAAGGCTGCTAGGCAGCATAACTTGTATATATGCAAAGCTGTTCCTTGTCTCCATGAATATGCATGTTCTGCTCATGATAAAGAAACTGATTTATGGCATAAACGACTTGGTCACATAAGTAAAAGGGGTTTAGAATTTCTGCATAAAGATGGTGTCTTTGGTGATACAAAAATGTCTTGTGTGCCCTTTTGTGAAACTTGTGTGCTAGGTAAACAGACAAGAGTTAGCTTTCCTGTATCCCCTGCCCCCAAATTGCCTGCCTCTACTTGTATACTTGAATATTTACATGCTGATGTGTGGGGCCCAGCCCCTGAACCTACCCAAGGTGGTAACAAGTATTTCCTGTCCATTATTGATGATTTTTCAAGAAAAGTATGGGTGTTTTTGATGAAAAACAAATCTGATGTTTTTACAAAATTTAAAGACATTAAAAATTTGATTGAAAACCAAACTGGATTTAAAATTAAAGCCTTAAGGACAGACAATGGTCTGGAATTTTGTAACTCTGCCATGAATGATCTTTGTGCTGAATTTGGTATTAGAAGACATAGGACTGTACCTTACACTCCACAACAAAATGGTGTAGCTGAGAGAATGAATAGGACTCTACTTGAAAAAGTTAGATGTTTACTTGCTTCATCTGGTTTAAGTAAGAAATTCTGGGGTGAGGCTGTAATAACTGCTACCTACTTGATCAATAGGTCTCCCTCAGTGCCTCTGGAGGGTAGGTGTCCTGAATCTGTCTTCTATGGTAAGCCTGTAGATTTGTCTAATCTAAAAGTCTTTGGTTGTGCTGCTTTTGTCCACCATACTGGTGATAAACTTGAACCTAGGTCTAGGAAATGTGTTTTCCTTGGATATCCTGAGGGAACCAAAGGCTACAGGCTGTGGCTAAGGTGTGAACCAGGTTTTAAAACTATTGTCAGTAGAGATGTTGTGTTTAATGAACATGAAATGCCCTGTTTGCTTGCTAATCTGCCTAAGGATAATGGTGCCTCTAGTGAGGTGGAGTCTGCTCCCTCTGTAGGTCCTTTAGGAGATTCTGATGATGAACATGTTGTTGATCTGCCTGATAATAATGTACCTGAAAACTTGCCTGAAAATGCTCCTGTTGATGTACCTGATAATCTGCCTGAAATGCATGAAAATGTGGCTGACCAGAATGTGAATTTGCCTGCTGATAATTCCCCAATGCATGTTGAACATGAATATGTTGATGATATTCCTGAAAATGAACCTGACTTGAATGACTATCAATTAGCTAGAGATAGAGTTAGAAGAAATCCTAGGCTGCCTGCTAGATTTGAGGATTTTCAGTTGAATAACTTTGTGTTTAATATGCATGACTTGATTGAGAACTGTGAACCTAAGTGCTTTGCTGAAGCTGTTGAATCTGAACACTCTGATAAATGGTTGCATGCTATGAATGAAGAAATGTCTTCTTTGCATAAAAATGAAACCTGGACACTTGTCCCAAAACCCCTTAAATGTTCTGTTGTTGATTGCAAATGGCTGTACAAAATGAAACATGAGGGTGATAGTGTTAGGTTCAAAGCTAGACTTGTTGCTAAGGGGTTCTCTCAAAGGGAAGGGGTAGACTATAATGAGATATTTGCTCCTGTGGTAAAATTCACAACTGTTAGAATCATGCTTGCCTTGTGTGCTCACTTTGATTGGGAAATGAAACAAATGGATGTGAAAACTGCTTTCTTGCATGGTGAATTAGATGAACAAATTTTTATGAAACAACCTGAGGGCTTTATTGATAAATCCAAAGCTGAACATGTGTGTTTGCTTAAAAAGTCGCTTTATGGTTTAAAACAGTCCCCTAGGCAGTGGAACAGAAAATTTGATGAGTTTATGATTTCTATGAAATTTTGCAGAAGCTCTTATGACCCTTGCTTATATTTTCTGTCTGCTGAACTGCCTGTCTATTTGGTATTGTATGTGGATGACATGCTGATTTTTGGTCCTTGTCTTAAATCTGTTGAAAAAGTACAAAAAAATTTGTGCGCTAAATTTGATATGAAAGACTTAGGAGATGCTAGAAAAATCTTGGGCATGAACATCATTAGAAATAGGGCTGACTGTAGCATTCATCTAAATCAAACTTCATATGTTGAAAAATTGCTTGAAAGGTTTTCTATGACTTCCTGTAAATCTGTTTCTGTCCCCTTAGCTGGCCATTTTCTGTTATCTAAGGATCAGTCACCTAAAACCGAATCTGAAATTGCTGCTATGAAAAATGTCAACTAGGCCAGATATTGCGTATGCTGTGAGTTGCTTGAGTAGGTATATGGCTAATCCAGGTCAGCCCCATTGGGAGGCTATGAAGTGGTTATTGAGGTATTTGTCTGGTACTAGAAATTATGGTCTTACTTTTGCTAAGTCTAAATCTGGTGTTGTGTTAGATGGATATGTTGATTCCAATTATGCTAATGATAGAGACACTAGGAAATCTTCTACATCTTATGTGTTCACTGTGTGTGGTTCATGTGTTAGCTGGAGATCACAATTACAACCTGTTGTTGCATTATCAACCACTGAATCTGAATACATTGCTATTACTGATGCTTTTAAAGAAGCTATTTGGTTGAAAGGTTTGCTAACTGAAATTAAGATGTTGAATGGTAGTGTTACTGTGTTCTCTGATAGTCAGTCTGGAATTCAACTTTGCAAAAATCCTGTGTTTCACGATAGAACTAAGCATATCGATGTTAGATACCATTTCATACGTGTACTTGTTGAACAGGGTACAATTTTGCTCGAAAAGATATCCACGCATCACAACCCGTCCGATATGGGTACCAAGACCCTGCCGCTGGATAAATTTCAGTTCTGCTTGAAGTTTCTGAACTTTAAGCCCCCGGACTGAGCTGTGCCAGACGACCCCTGGGTTGCTGCTGTTGTGTGGCCAGTCCGGGAGGTGTTTTGCTAGTCGCTTTGGGTGCGACTAGTGTTTCTATATAGAGAAACTGTCCAAAATCCCACGCTTTTGCCACTCGCCCTGAGTCAGTGGTGTTTCAGAAGAAACCGGAAAGCTCTCACCTCTTGGGAGGTGTTAGCAGTCACTTTGGTGTGGCTGGGTTACTCAGGGTAACCCTCCCCTGTTTGCCTTGGCAGCTGGGGAAGCTCCGTTGCTTCGGCAGCGGGGTAAGGCGATGATGAGACTGTTAATGACTGTATGATTGTTTGCTTGTACTTATTACTTGCTTACTTGTGGGTCTTTCGTGCTGACTGTGGTAGTGTGTTTGAGTTTTGTGAGATAGCCAACAAGGTGGAGAATGTTATAATATATGTGTTGGCCCTCTATTTATTATATGACTTTATAACTTGTATTGTTTGGCAGCCGGGCCCAAATTGAAGCGCACAGCCCATATGTGAGAGCCCATGTTTATATTTCACCTGCCCATTTGTTGTGAGCCCATGGCCCATATTGCAGCCCACCATTTAATTGTTTTCTGAAACAATTAAAAGCCCAACCCTAGCCTTGACTTACCTTGACCGTTGATCTTGGATCCGTTGAGTTGTGGTGCAATCTGGTCCCTTGATGCCTTATGATATAATGAACTCTCAGCCTACGTCTTTACTCACTTTGCACCTGACTCAAACCCTAGAAACTGTGTGTGTTCACCCCTTAGAGTGTGTGCGATTTCCAGACAGCAGCTTCGTTCACCGGCGCCGCCGCTTCGGCTGTCATCTCCGGTCTGAACCCTAGGGTTCTGTGACCACGGAGAAGATCGGTGAAGCCTCGGGCGTCCGAGTGATTCACCTCTTTGTGAGGCGGAGCGTGCTTCGAGTGAGGTGAGTGGCTGTGTGCTCTTGGGTCTCTCCGGCGAGGCCACTGTCGGCTCCGACCTTCGAAAGTGCATACTCCAGGCTCCGACTCTCTACCACAGTCAAATCATGCAGTCCTGAGCCGATGTTCTTTATGATCTGACCTATTTTATATATATACATATATTCTATCTTCTTCTTCTTCGTTTATTCCGCTGCTTTAGCTCTCTGGTTATCCAAGCCCAGATCCATTGGAGCGGGCCGGGTTTTCGAACCCGTTGACTGCGGGGCTCTGGGATTTTGTGATATCCTTTGGGCGGATTACAGATCTGACCTTCCTCTGTTTTTTGTGTTCTTATCGCAGGTCACAACCGAGAGCAACCGGATCTGGTCATAACAAAAATATTGTAATTTTAATAATACATGAGATCCATTTAATAATTTGGATAACATGAAAATATTGTAATTTTAATAAACATGAGATCCATTTAATAATCTGGATATTGCGAGTTGCGCCAACTATTGCGTTGGTCTCCTTCGACCCTTTTCCCTGGTCTCCGGTTACAACGAAAAATATATTTTTAATAAATTCACATAAATGCACAAATAGAGACACACATAATGAAACAAGCTAAATCGACAACATAACACTTACATCGATGAGCTGGGACGTGAACGTGAAAACCCAAAGTGCGTCTAAAACCTTAGAGGATTGAACCAGCAACTTCTAAATCTCCAAGGGCTGAATTAACAATATCAATATTTAGGGTGGTTTAAATATATTATTTAAGTTTAATTGGATAATGGCCCATAATTAATCAAAGTCTAGGGACCATATTGCAATATTATATTTACTGAATAGAAATACGTACTGTAGTTGTAGTAGTAGTCTAGAAACATAGAGAGAACATGGAGATGTCGGCGGCACTACTGGATTGTATTTTCGTCTTTCGGGATTTAATCGTTTAATACGATGGAGGAGAGAGAGGAACGTAACTGCGAGAGAGGACCGTAGTTGCAGACTTCATATTCTCCGACTTCAAACGACATAGGAGGATCGATCAGCACATCACGGGCAGCGGCAACTTTGGCGACCGGCTGAAGTGCGACAACATCGATGCGATGAAGGATAAAGTTGATCGACTAAGTGCGAATCAAATAGGACAGCTCGCTAGTCAAGTTCGGGGCTTGAATACCTCGCCCGAGGTTTGTATTTTAATGGAAGACAGTTTGTTCATCACCAATATGGGTTGAAGGCTGTATGTTTGTAAAGAAGGAGGGTTGTGCGCAAAGCTTTGTCGTGGGTATGGGGATGCTTTTGGTACGGCAATAATAGAGGAAGAGACCGAGGTGGTACTTGAGGGATAATTATCTAGGGTTGTGTACACATGTTGGACATATGGAGTAGGTTTCTTGGAGGACAATTAAATTATATAATTTATGGGATTAAGGGTTTTAATTTTTATAGGTTAGTATGAATTGGGCTTTACGGTTAGGCTAAAAATATAGTAATATAATTGAGATTATATTGGATTAGTATTGGTTATATTATTTATTAAAATTAATGTTTAATTAATATTTAGGGGGATTTTCAAAAAGGGTAAATATCTTACTCTCAATTATACATTAAGATCAAACTTTACAGTATTTATAAAAAAACTAGAATTACCTAAAAAACCCTTTTAATTAGTGTAAACTATGTAATATATACCATTATTCACAAATGACGGTGTATCTTAATTGATGGTATTAAATATACTTTTACCATATTTGGACAATACACTACCAAAACAACAATAAACGTAAAAAAATATAAACTTTCTATATAACTGAAATCTCATACTAACAATACACTACATCTCGTGCAAAACTGAAACGTAAAACTCTCTTCCGCCACTATTTGTGATTCCTCCGGCAGTGTCGTCGGCGTAGTTTCTTCTCACAAACCTCGAACCGTGCGTGTGTTAAGGTAAGTTTTCTCAATTCATTATTAATTTGATTTTTTGGGAGACTAGATAGCATACTTGATTTATGGTTCTTGGATTTGGTGCTTGATTATACCCAAATAATTAGTTTTTAGGTTTGAATTGACATAGTGTAGTAGTCAAAATAATTGCATGTCTGGTTTCTGGTTTTAATATATTACCCAAAACAATTCATAAAGAAAACATTCTACTCCAAAACAATCGTGCATTTCGAGATGCGCAGAAACCCCACATGTTCGTCCTCAACCAAAATCTCACGCGTTGGTCCTCACCTCAATTCTCGGACGATGTAGCAGAATTAATAATTGCGAACGAGGAGCACCAGTCCAGCTTCTACATTGTGGGACTAACTCTGTGAGGATTTTATGTCGGAAACGTGCGACTCCGACCGACGTCGATCTATTCTTCAAGTGTTAAGGTAGTGCCCTGATTGCGATCTATTGTTTGCTCTAATTTTTTCCCCATCTGAAGTAGTTTTTGCAATGGTTATTTCACTTGACAACGTTAATCGGTCTATACCATTGGTGCTTAGATTTGTATGCAAATTTGTGGAATCAGAAAAACCTCAGGGTTTCTTATTGACCTACAGTAACATAATTTCCTCCTCTCCGAGGTTGTGTTATCTATCCTAAAATTCTTGACAGAACTTTTACTATTTTTATTATCCATCAAATGTTGCTTTCACCCTTTCTAATGTTGTAGAAACTAGCTCGATCATAATGGGTAAGATTCTAATAGATTGTAATTCATCTGTAGATCAATGATCTAGTTTTAAAATCCTTTTTATGATGTGCCACCCACGATTTTTAATGGGATATCTCTACCCCTAAATTAGTTATACTTTTCATTGTATCCTACTCTCTTTTCCGAGGCCTTGACTGAATTCACTTTTATCTGATGGGTTTGGAAGTGAATTTGAATTGATGTTATATGTTATATGGGAAGTTGTTATTTAGTAAACTGCACCACTCCGGCAAGATTATCCTTCTCAAACTCGTGAAATTTCAAGATTAAAGTATATGTAAACTATATTAGTATTTTTGCATGAGTTTAATTCTGATTGGAATTCGTGATGTTGTGGAGGTTAGCCCATTTTCTTTCCGGATGTTTTGATACTTGGAGTGAGAATTCAAAGTTTTGATCTTGATAATTAAGTTCGTGTTTCGAGTATGATGTGACTGTGTTGGGGAATTCAAAGTTTTTTATATTGATAATTAATCTATTACATATACTGTACCTGCTTGTGTAGTGTAGCTGGTAGTTCAAAATGCGTTAATTGGATTATTAGTTTACAAACAAGTGTTTTGGTAACTTAATATATACACTAATTAATATTTGGTTAAACTTTGTCAAAACTTAGTCGAATACGTAACACCTATTACATACACTGTCCAAGATCTCCATGTACGAATTCCTTGATGTACGTTCCAGCCTGTTGGGACATAGATTCCATTATAAACTCTCACGTGAAATTTTAAGATTAAAGTATATGTAACTATGTAAGTAGTTTTGTTTTGCATGAGTTTAATTCTGATTGGAATTCTTGATGTGACTGTTGTGGAGGTTAGCCCCTTTTCCTTCCGGAAGTTTTGATACTTGGAGTGAGAATTGATACGTACCTCGTTTGATAGATAATTGAATTGATACGAAGAACACAAAATTCGGGTTTCGGATACCTGGGTGGATGAAATCCCCAAACTTCTGAACCTAATTCGTTGAATTGTTTATATTGAATAACCTAACCCCCAAAACGGAATTGATGCACCTACTTGGAAACGATGAAGACACACGAACGAAGTATGGATGCTTCGTTGATTCGTCGAGGTGATCTCTTTTGGCACAATCGAAAAGAGAACGAAAAAAGTAGAGAGAATAATCTCGCAAAATATATTAATTATCATAAACGTTGTGTCTAAAACAATAGGGTTCAAGGCCTTATATAGGCTGACCTAAAATGCCACAAAGAAAAAAGGAAAATACGCAACAAAGTCTCAAAATCGCGAAAACGCGATTTCCATAAAAAAATCTGGACACATGTCGGCCGACAGAAAAGAGTGTCGTCCGACATCCTGTTGTCGTCCGACAGGAAATACTGTCGGCCGACAAACCTCCGTCATTCGCAGGCTCAACCTGCGAATCCTGTCTGTCCCGTCCCTATTTTACACTGCATGTCGGCCGACAGCTTGGAGGTGTCGTCCGACAAACCACTTGTCGGCCGACAGCTTCCCATGTCGTCCGACACAAGGTCATTTTCGCAGCCAAAATCAGCGGCGCGTCCTCGGCCCACGTATGACCTCTGTTCCGGCTTCGTCTTCATTGTTCCAGCTTGAAACTCAAAGTCTTCTGTTGGATCGGCCTCCTCGTACGCAATCAGGTTGATAAGGCTTGGCTTCTCCACATCACCAATGGGTTTCTTCAATAGCTCTTGCGCCAAAACTTCTTGAATCATCGCCATCAAGCTTGCCTTGAACTTCTTAGCTCTCGAGCGCGTAACTGGTCCAACCGGAACTTGCACCGGGTCTTGTATCATCGACGACTCTTGGGCTGCATCAAGAATTCTGAGTTTTGATCTTGATAATTATGTTCGTGATTCGAGTATTATGTGACTGTGTTAGGGAATTCGTACATGGAGATTAAAATTTACACTTGTTAATCTATTACGTACACTGTACCTGCTTGTGCAGTGTAGCTGGTAGTTAATATATATACTTAAATAATGCATGCATGATTTGTTAGATTTGTTTCTTTTCTAAGATGATGACTGAAAGATATGCCTAACATATTAGAACCAAATGTATCATAATTTTGAACCACGATCTGAAAACCTTTTGTGTTTGTGCATATTCACTACATGCAAAGGCACCTTCATTGAACTTCAATTCATTATTCTAGTCACTCTGTTATTTCTCATTTGTAAATGTAATTTTTTCAATGAATAGTGCTTCTCCACAGTAGTTGTCACCTTAGGGTGAAACTAGTGTTCATCTATGTAAAAAATCATTGAAAAATAAGTATTGTACTGATTTAATTATTTTTGGCATTAATAAGTGATGGCCAAATAAGTTATAATACAATATACAAATCAAGATACACACCAATATGTCAATTTTTGTTACCGTCAATGTTGTTTTTTTGGTTTGGGGATTTTGTGCAAGAGTCATGAAGTTTGAACTTATTATTTAGTTTAATATATATGTATTTAAGGTGATTTTAATATATATGGCGTCTTGTATTCCAAGTTTTAGAGGACATGGAAGACTTTATGCTCACGAATACTGAGGCGAAAATAAAAGAAATAACATTTGGTTTGGCAACTCGTTATGAAATTGTAAGCAATAGTTTATTTAACTTTCATCCTTAATTTTTCATACGGCCTTGACTTGGGATTTGTTTCTAGTTTAGTAATTCTTATTTTTCAACAGGCAACTGAGTTTGTTGAATGAAAACTTTTAAAAAGGAAAATAAAACTAGCTTCAAGCGAGAATAACTAAAATACAAATTATCCATATATTTTTTTTTTATAATTTTAGATTGGGTAGAATGTTTAATTACCTCTCTATCTCTTGATAAGTGTAAAGCATCAATTAGTGAGTGCCCCATTAGCTTTCAAATCCTTTTCTTGCCTTGAATATAAGTGTAAAGCATCAATTAGTGAGTGCCCCATTAGCATCAACTAGTCAGCTTTCAAATCCTTTTCTTGGACTTCCGCTTGATACCGACAAATGCGAGCCTTGTGGTACCGGTGAAGCCGGACAATGTGAAGGTATGCAAATCTATTAATTAATTTTTGTACTTTGGGAATAGATGAGAAAGTTAGTTTTTACACAATTTTATAGCAACATATTATTTTTTTTATGCTAATGTTTAAGGCCACATAAATTGGAATATTAGTTTACAAACAAGTGTTTTGCTAACTTAATATATACACTAATTAACATTTGGTTAAATTTTATCAAAACTTAGAATCTATTACAAACACTGTACCAATAGATTAACCTTGATAACAGAGATGGCTTGAGTGTAAATCCATTAAAACTTTAATTGCATATCAAAATCTCTTACATACACTGTACCCACTTGGACAGTGTAGTTGATAGTTTAAAATTCATAAGTTGGATAATTCGTTTACGGACAAGTATTTAGTAGTTTATTGGATAAATTTATGAATCTATTACAAATATTGTACCTTTTTCGCAGTGTATTTTGTAGTTTGTAGTTCTAGATACATAAAGTGGTTTAATCGGTTTAATCGTTTACGCACAAATAGATTACTAGATTAGTAAATAAACTAACGAAAACTTATTAATTGACATAACACCTATTTGTGTCAATAGTTTAAAGATGATTATAGTGTGGTCTTGGGTTATGATAAATAATGGTTTACTAGGCAAATATCTAAACTAACTAAAACTTGTTCATAGACATGACACATATTAGTGTTCAAATAGTTTAACCATGATTTCAGCGTGTAGCCTTGGGTTATGGTAAATAATGGTTTACCTGCATGTCATAACCTATTACACACAGTTTACCGGCTTGGACAGTGCATTTGGTAGATTAAACGTAATTTGTGTGACTGAATTACATCATTGCTTGTACTTATGTGTCAATTGTACTTGAGAGATAATTGACTGTTCAGTGAAAAGAAATTGTTTCTAACCTATGTCACAAATGATTCTTTTTTATATTAATAC
This sequence comes from Euphrasia confusa, assembly GCA_954870475.1. Lineage (NCBI taxonomy): Eukaryota > Viridiplantae > Streptophyta > Magnoliopsida > Lamiales > Orobanchaceae > Euphrasia > Euphrasia confusa. Next base: position 30,196,844 of record OX940951.1, read on the forward strand.
GTGCGCTCTTACTTTTGATAACACTGTTTCTAATTTGGATCAACATTCTGTTTAATCGTATACAGGTAGCGGCCGAGAACCTAGACACGGTGGCAATGCATGATTTAACTTTTGAACCGCTGTATGAATATTTGGGGAGCGCGCATCTGACCTACATACATAAATTCCACTACACGAACGTTCGACACCGTTGAAAACTGTTGCAATGCAGAACCTTCTGGGATTCAAGATTACTGATGACCATCATATGTTGATTACCTATGCCAAGAAGTAGATGATTTTGATTTAAATTTTATATTTGATTTTGCTCAGAGATAAATACTATTTTTTCTTATGCCCCTAGTGTGTATCAGTTGTAATAGTTTGTACTCTTTTTAGTGTAATCACTTGGTAGATACTGGGTTTGGCTAATTCTCTTTCATGTCAAGATTTTAATTAGATTTTGCTTACTTCATGGCATGATGAGGTTATACTATTATTTTGTAGAGTTAATTGCTAGTCATCAAGATAGTTCTGTATGGAATTCAATTTCTTAAAAAATTGAATTATTTTACATTCGTTTTGATGTTTAAAAGCATTCAGAATATCCTGACAAAAGTCGAGAAGTACATTTTTTTTCGTGTCTTAATTTTTGAAACAAGATCAGGATTCCCAAAGCGATTAAACACTTTTCGTGTCTCAATTTTCGTGGCTCGTTAGTGTATTTACTAATCTAGTAATCTATTTGTGCGTAAACGATTAAACCACTTTATGCATCTAGAACTACAAAATACACTGCGCAAACGATACAGTGTTTATAATAGATTTTTAAATTTATCCAATAAACTACTAAATACTTGTCCGTAAACGAATTGTCCATGAATTTTAAACTACCAACTACACTGTCCAAGTGGGTACAGTGTATGTAAGAGATTTTGATTTGCAATTAAAATTTTAAAGGATTTACACTCAAGCCATCTCTGTTATCAAGGTTAATCTATTACCAAAGCCAATTCCATTTGATTGATTCGGTAAAGAATATTACATGACATGATAAAATTTTGGCTAAAAAACCCCTTGCTAAATGAACATGTATACAATGGAAAATCTTATAACCTATGATCCAGGACATCCATAAATAACACCGAAACACATGATTATGTTCAAGTGGTCATTAGAACCATCTTCGTTCCATTACTAAACTCTTTCAAACTCAAGATTGTGTTTGTCTAATTGTTTTTTTACTTCATCCTCTGATGCGACCCGAGTTCTGTTTCAAGCTAGAACGACGATGAAGACGGTAGAACGGAGGTCAAGAGTGTGCCAAGGCGAAGACGAGAAGTTCGGTCGAGGTTTTGCCTTGGTGTCGGCCGACACCATGGTATGTCGGCCGACAAAGTGGCCAAAAACGATATTCTGGCGATCCCGAGGATCAACACGAGTCAGAACCCGAGTTTCGGGTTGGTGTCGGCCGACACCTATACCATGTTGGCCGACATCTTCACAAAATCGGCAGCGTCGGCGGAATTTTTAATATTCAGCGTTTTTAATTGTTTTTATTCTTTATTTCGTGTTTTAGGGTTTTGTTTGCCTATTTAAAGGCTTTTCTAGTTCATTGTTTTAATTAAGACTTTGATGATGAATAAATATTATTTTGTGAGTTTTTACTAAATCTCTCTTGGGTTCGAATTCTACCCAATTAACCAAAAGAATTCAACCGACGAATCAACGAAGCGATCCACCCTTCGTTCGTGTGTCTTCCTCATCCCCGAGTTGCTGCGTCGATCACGTGTTAGGGTCTAGGGTTCCGTCCTTAGATTATTTCACGAATCAGATTCAGAGGTTTTGGGACTTCCGCCGGTATCTTTCTATCTTTCTGTTCTTCGTTCTTTTTCTATCTTTCTATCCCCGACGAGGTTCGTATCATTTGGTATCAGAGCCCAGGTTAGGGTTCTTTATTTTTTTTAATACGTAGCCTCGTTTTCTTTTTTGTTTCTTCTTATTCTTTTTTTCTTCTTCCTTGATTAAAAAAAATATATATATATTTTTTTTTTATTTTCGAAAAGTACTGTTCACGGTACTGTTCATCCGATTAAAAAAAAAATAAAAAAAAATAAAAAAAATTTATTAAATTTGTTCTCGATTATTCTTTTCTTGCTGTTCATCGTTCGTTCAACAATTTAACATCTTCCGTTCGTTTGAGGATTTTTTTGGAGTTGAATTCGACTGGTAGATTGGGAAATTCGATTCCTTTAGAGAGAAACACGAGCGTTGAGTGACTTACCATATTGAGTGATACACGAGAGTGGTGAGGATTTCTCTATTTTGTTTCTAACACTTTTGCAGGATGACTGAGATGGATCATACCCAAGTTAAGCTCATCGTGGAGACATTGCGAGCAAAGTTAGGAACGATGATTACGTCGAAGATGAAGGTGGTGAATGAGCGACTTACCGCCTTAGAGGAGAGAGCTCATCGTGATAATGCATGGAATCGAAGAGGTGACAGCGGATACCGAGGAGTTCAGAATGGCCATCATCTAGCCCATGATAGAGACAGGGACTTTTATTTTGAGAAGAAGAAAGCTTCTGACATTAATGAGAGGAGGTCCAGAGCTGACGAGTGTTGGGGCGATATTGAGCGTGTGTTAGGAGAATGGGTACAAGCGTCAAAGAAGCCTGGGAAAGTAGAGACCGAGGAAAAAGGCGAGATACCAGAACCGTTGGCCTTGGTGGAATCCGAAGAAGAGTCGGTCTTGTTGTATTCCGAGGAAGATTCGGCTTCGGTGGAGTTCGTTGAAGAGTACGACGAACCGACACCGTCGGTTTCGGTGGATTCCGACGTCGCGGAGGAGTCGGTGGAGTCCGACAACGAGGAGGAATTGATAAAACCCGAGGATCTTCCGAAATTAGAGTTACCTATGGTGAAACAAGCAAAGAAAGAAGGGAAACCGACGTCTATGGTGTTGTGCGAGGATGCGAAGCTCTACACTAACGATCTACCTGCCTTACCCTTTTTTATTCGTTTTGTGTGGCAGGAACTTGATGATGTTTTCTCTGAGGATACACGTCCTTATTTATCTCCGATTCGAGGGAGTGAGCATCAGACTGACGTAGTTCCGAGTCTGTTCGTGAGAGTGGTGTTCGAGCCTGGCATAGACTTGGATTTGAGGACAAATCCTCTTCAAGAGGAGGGGAATGATGCGACCCGAGTTCTGTTTCAAGCTAGAACGACGACGAAGACGGTAGAACGGAGGTCAAGAGTGTGCCAAGACGAAGACGAGAAGTTCGGTCGAGGTTTTGCCTTGGTGTCGGCCGACACCATGGTATGTCGGCCGACAAAGTGGCCAAAAACGATATTCTGGCGATCCCGAGTGTTGGGGGATAAAAAATCAAGTTGTACACGTGGAAGGCAGGCTCGCCCGCGGCGCGCAGAACCGACAAAGGGAGTTTAGGCCGAACCCCGGGTCCGAGCCCATGCGAACCATGCAAGAACGTAACCCTGGGAAACCGACGGAGGGGGGAGCTGCGCTGATCCTCACGACCCGACAACTAGGGAGCGACGTCCCGAGCCAGAAAACGTGGCGCGCCCCGCGACGAGTCCCAACCGGACCCCGGGTCCGGGCTCATGCAACGCGCTCGAAGCGTCACCCCGGGCCGAGGAAAGAGCATCGCACTCTTATGGCTGATCCAAAAGGGGAAACTGGGAAGCACCCCCGCCGAAGTCTCCGAACGGAAGCCGCACAAGCCCAGCCGAACTCAGGCCCCGGGCCCCGCTTAAACCCAGCTCGGAAACGTGCCCCGGCATTTAATGATCCTAGAGTAGACTTAACGTGTCTTGATGTCGTGGCTCTGCATGAGCATGTGCTCTCGCCTATAAAAGCCGGCCTCCCCGTCTCATTGTAAGGGCGGCGAAATATACTGAATAAAAGTATTATCGAAATAAAAGACATTATCTTCTTGAGCTCGGATTCTTATCCTTTTCCTCCCCGGTCTAGAAATTTCAGCCCTTTCTACATAAAAATTTACTTGGTTTGGTAGTCGTTGCGAAACCCTCGTATCCACCCCGTACTTCATTCTTTCCAACAAAAACGACCCAAAACAGTTGGCGCTAGAAGGAGGGGGTTGTATTTCTAGACCCAGGAAAAGAGCTTTGGTGAAGAAATGTCCAGCCAGGAGCAAGACGGAGCCACGGCGTCAGACTCTTCGAGATCCGCCACTTGGAGGAGGTCAGAACGAGCAAAGATGCCCGTGGAAGATGAACCCGCGGTCCCGGCACCGACCACACACGGATGCTATCCCGCGTCGGAGGCCGAGATCCACTTGAAGGAGTCAGGTTCTCGGCGAATCGCTCGTCGCCAGGTGCGAAGCAGCTCCGAAGCGCGACGTTTGAAGCGTCACCTGCTCACCGAACGGCACAACCGGCGCGCGCGCCCTGGCCCACGCCAAGATCCACCAGTTCCCGCCACCCCGGCTCTCTTCTCGGGCAGTATGCTCGATACCCCCGAGAAGATCGACGAAGTCATGGCCAGTTTGGCCCAGCGTAAGCACGCTCTTAATACTCCTATATCTCTGTCGTCGAGAAAACAGGTTAAGACCAGCGCGTTCGACCGCCTCGGGCCGGGGCAAGCGAGTCATGACCAGCGCCTGCCCCCGGCTAGGAGGCTGATGTTCGACCTGAACGACCCGGCCGAAGGAAAGTTAGACAAGAGGTTGTGGTGCTCGTTCCACGACCAACACGGGCACGCCACCGGCCAGTGCAGACAGCTACTCAGACAGCTATGGAAGCTCTTCGAAGACGGAAAGCTTTGGGACCTGCTCTCGCGTCCCGGTTGTTGGAGTTGTGTACTTAATGTCTAGATTTAAGTAACGGAAACTCACGATCCATTGCCATTAATCTATTTAATTAAATAAACAATTATTTGCGTTTAATTATTTATAATTAAATATATGCAAATTATAGTCCTGGATTTTATACGTTGTAGTTAGTATGGTGTTGCATGGGCACACAGAAGATCATACTATCGGTTACTCGTATTTAATCGAACATTTTCTCACGACCTAGATGGACACGGACCAATCCATCGGTATAGTCGTTGTGTGAGAGAGAAAATAATTTATCTTAATTATTTTATCACACTTGTACACTTGGTGTATTGAGCGGATCGCTTGAGACTTATCAATTAGGATTGCTCTGTGATAATTGATTTAAGTCTCGGAGTATTTTATTCTTAATCCCTGAAATAATTGCGGGTGTGTATATTTAATATTAGTGACTTTGATTTTCCAAAGGAATTAACCGATTTAATTATTGGGTTAATTACCGGTTAAGTTGGGTCACTATATTTTATATATGGCATGCCGTGAATTCTTGAAGGGACAGTGTATCCCGGAAGGGTTGATAATATCCCCGAGATGAGCTCATAAGAATTTATTATGTAAACCTCGCGAGTGGATTTGTTCCGCATAATAAATAAGGTTGAGTGGTACTATTCTCGGATATAAGAGATGAATAAATTTATTAAGCAATAAATAAATTTTATTCATGGATATTTAAATCTTAAATACACGGAATAAATAATACTAAGTTGGAGAAATATTATTTGATATAATATAGATAAATATTGGGAGTGCAATTTTATTTATATAGTGGAAAATAAATAAAATTAATATTGATAAGAATTAATGGATTTTGGTTGGACCCAATTTAATTTTCAATATTAGAAGCCCAATATTTAATCTCCTTTTGATCCCCTACGTAGCCTATTAAAGCACTACATGGTCTTCACTTTTTCATAACCTAAGATACGCCAATCATAAAGTCTTGAAGAGTGAAGAGGATCCATAAGGAGTTCGATAGATCGTCGCCCACCCGACGTTCGAACGGAGTGCAAGGAATACGCGGGAAGATCACGAGGTCATCGATTTCGTTTCTCCGAACAACGAATCGTAGGTACAATTCTCACCCCCTTGATTATTGTTCGATTTTGTTTATCGAGAATACCGTAGGACGAATATCCGAAGATCGAAGCCCGGAATAGACGGACGAACGCGCGGTGGTGGCGAAGCCACCGGACCGCGGCGTGCGCCCGCTAGGGTTTCGGCCATGGGGCGTGGAGGGCGAACCCTCGGCTGGGCCGAGGGTGTGCGATCGATCCACGGGATCGATCGCTGGGCACGGGCTGGTGCCGTGCCCTACCCCGCCGTGAAGGCGGGGGCCTCCTGGTGGCGGCGGGTCGCCGGACCCGCCGCGGGGGCTGCTGGGCAGCCCCACCCCGATCGATCGCCGGCGTGCGATCGATCACTTGATCGTATGAACCCCGGCTCGCGGGGGTTCGGGTGGGGGCGGGCTGTGCGTCTTCGGACGTGTGGTCTCCAAAGCCCGGACTCCGGCGGATGAGTCGGCGTTCGTATGATCTCCGGCGAAGGGTTCGTTCGGGTTATCGGTTCCGCAATTTTGATAACCCGGGATATCGAATTCCAACAATTGGTATCAGAGCGTGGTTTACGTTCGCGGTATTTTCGATAAAATTGTTCTACCTTGCAGGGTTCCGACTATTATGGCTTGATTAATTATTCGTTTAATTTATTTTGTCATGATTGTTGGTTTTATTAAACTCTCGGACATGTCGAGATTCGTTTTTGGTGGTGAATGCTTGTAATAGTAAAAATTCGGGGGTTGACCGAATTTAGGATTTATTATTATGTTCGTTAATTTTCCGGAAAATGTATAGGGTCGATTTCGTGTATAGAATCGATACCGGAATTGTAATTTAGATTTTTGTAAATTTATTTTGCGATTGGATCGACGAATCGAAGACCGCCGGAGAAGACGAAGTGACGAGAGGGACGAGGGCTTGGGATCGATTGGATCGATCCCATGATGACGCCCGGATCGATTGCTAAGGGCGAGGGCTCGGTTGCCCTAGCCGCGACTGCCGCCGGTCCGGTGGCTGGTCGGCGTGCTGGGCGGCGGCGGTCCTCCCCACGGCTGGCCGATCGGACGTGGTGGGGGTGGCTCGGGGTCTCCCAACCCGGGCTACTCCTACCGGAAATATACTTTCCTAATTAATTCATTATTTCCTATTTTGATTATTTCTTTATGGAATATTCTAGAAAAATAGAAAAAGAATTAATTTAGTACTAAATTTATTTTTCCTATTTGATTATTCCTACTCATGGGAATATTCATGGATTAGGAATAAAATAAATTTGGAAAAGTATAATAGTCCTAATTATTTTATTTCTTTATTTCATTATGGATATCATCTAGAATATTCCAAGAATATCTTGGATAGATTATTCTAAGAGATTTAATGAAGTGGAAAAAGAAAATAAAATAAATAAAATATTAAGAATATTTAATTTTATTTTTGATATATTCAATTGACTTAATTTTCGAATTAAGTAACTTTTGGATTAATTGAAAATAAATAGATTTAAATATTGGAAATTAATATTCTCGTCACATGGAGCATTCAAGAAACGAAGACTGAAGACTAGAAGATGCGTACGGGGATGTGATGAAGCCATAATAGTCGGAAAATAATATTCTAGTATTATTTTGACTATGTGATAATACTATGTGCTTTATTACATGTATGCATGCTATATGTGTTTATTTTATGCACTAGATAGCGTATCCCTTTATTGTAAAAAGCTAAGTGGGAGAGGGTATGGAAACATACCCATGGTCTCCATTGCTGCTCTCTTGGTGACTTTTATAAACTTTTGAAGTTTATATAGATAAGTCATTAGAGGAGAGTTCTTGTAATTCCTTTTACGAGAAACATTGATTAAGTTTATCAAACAATGCCTAATTTGTCTTTCCAAAGCTGATTTCAAGTCGACTCATTCTCACCCCGGGGAGTGGAATGGAGCCAGAGCCACTTGGTCATGTAGAGGACACAAATTAGAGACTTTCGTGCCATTCTTTGATAGATGGGTCGTTTTTCTGCTCGGCTCCCTCATTTATGAGAGATAGGGTTGTTCGCATGGTGAATCACTGGTTAGAAACTTCGAATTTCACTTATGATTCTCCGCGTCTTGATTTACAAGATTAAATGGATCAAGTAATTGGGAGTCAATTATAAAAGTCTCTTAGTGTAGTAAACGTCCACACCACGTGGCTTGCTATGCTGACGGACTTTGGATTAATTGATGTAGACATTTGTAAGTAATTATGAAGAGTTGTGAAGTTATCGTAAACGTCCACACCACGTGGCTTGCGGTGATGTAGCGATTCCAAGTAATTTACTTTGGTACTGAGTAATGGTTTACACTTAGATACGCATTATAGTATTCCTCCCCACGAGGTTACGCTATAAGTGATGTATGACTAAAGAAAATCTAATTGCTAAATCATTTGGGTGGGTAAACGTCCACACCACGTGGCTTGCCTTACCTGATGGGATTTTAGATGTGATTAGTGATTTAATGATATTATTAGAGGGAGGTAATATCGGATATTAAATCGATTGTTTGTTATTATATGTGCTCATAGATTATGGATGGCTTTGAACCCACTTTATGTGATACTTAAGGATTTTAACTCACTGGTCCCTGATTGTATTGATTGGAATAGAGATCTGGACATTGCCCAGACTGTTAAAGAGTACAAGTTTGTACTCAAGTGAGCTTTGTTCTCCTGAGCCTACCAATGTCTTAACTAATGAGGAAGGGACTGATTTTAATATCATGTTCAAACTCAAGGAGATGTTTAGACATGACGTAGAGGCTAGACAAGAGGCGATGAGGATACTCATAAAGGCCAGTCGATTCGAGGAAACGCTTAAACACGTTTTCGAGATGATGAACCTTTTAGACGAGTTGAGACGGAAATCGCAAGCTCTTGTAGCCAATGCCAAAGGTTTCGAACCTAAGGGCAAAACCGGGGGAAAGGAAAAGCAAGCAAAGAAACCCAGTGGTCCTAAGTTTCTTGGATCACGAGATGGGACGAGAAAGCCAATAGGCAAGAGTTCTCGATGCAAACAGTCTGGGTACTAGAAGTCTGATTATCCTCTCAAAGAAAGTACGAAATCTTCTTTAGTCGTAAAACATAGTCAGTGGTATTATCTACCGGAACCTGGTGTGTAGATATGGAACCATTGACGGTATGCGCATTCTAAATGCGAGGGTTCCAGGAAACCCGACGACTTGGAAAAGAAGAAATCGTAGTCTACATGGGCAATGCTGTTGAGGAGCCAGTTGTTGCAGTGGAGGACAATTATATAGGATTTCATTTTGAGTTATTGCTTTTATGTACCTTTTAGAAAGAACTTTGTTCTGGATTTCTAATGAATGGATATTTTATTTCTTTTAATCATTTGATGGTTATAAGAAGAAATAAGGATATTACCTATTCTGGTACATTAGCTAGCAATATATAAATGATAAACCCTAAGTCCACCACGATGCAACGAACCGTAGCACAAAACTCGTTTTACTTTTAAGAGATATTTCGGTAATGAATCATTTATACTTGTGGATTCTTATGCTAAGTCATGTTTATTCAAATAAGAAGTTCAAAGGTCGAAAATTGATATTTTGATCAATTAAGTTGAAGGAGTGGACCTTCCGACCCAAGAATCTAATTTGGAAGATAACTAAGCAATCCTTTATGGATATAAGGTATAAGATCCGGACAAGTATTAGAATTGATTAACTCTGATGTATGCAGACCTTTGTCTACTCAGACAATAAGATACGAGTACTTCATTTTATGATTACTCGAAAAATGGATTAGCATACCTGATGTGCCACAAAAGCAAAGTGTTTTGACAAGTCAATGGACACAAAGCTATTGTGGGGAACCATCATGGTATATCCATTGAAAGCCTGCGATCTAATCGCGGAGGAAAGTGCCTGTCTGAGGAATGCATGGCATACTGATCAGAGATTGGGATTTGATCCCAAATGACTACACCATACACTCTTGTGTAGGAATGGTGTGTCGAAAATTAAGAAATGGAACTCTTATAGAAATAGTAAAGGCATGAGTTATACGGAACTACCTATGTTCTATGGATATGTCTGGAAATAACGGCGCATTCAAATGCGGTTGTAGAATATCCTAGAAGAACAAAAGATGTGTGTTCAAATAGTACTATGAACCAGAAGGACGTTATAAGTTCTAACGCCCGGTTCTTAGAGGAAGACTATTATATGAACCACAAGCCCAAAGTGACGTAATACTTTGAATGAGAGAGAACGATAAGACCTGGATACAGCCGAACCGAGTATAGATACACCACTAGAACCTGCACCTAATACTGTCACTGTTAATACACCGGAACGCCGTCGTAGTGGGAGGGTTGTTAAACAACCGGACAGATGGATTGGACTGGGTGAGTCTTCGGACTCGGCACCCGGAGTTCATGAAGTCGATCCCTGGACCTATGATGAGGCGGTACAAGATATAGATGCGCCTTCTTGGGAGAAAGCGATGAAATCCGAAATAGAATCTATAGATTCTAACAAAGTCTGGGATCTTGTAGAACCACCAAGCGGCGTAAAGCCAATTGGGTAAATGGGTCTACAAGAGAAAGAGAGGATCTGACGGAAAGGTTGAAACCTTTAAAGCTCGGCTTGTTGCGAAAGGATATACTCAGAAAGAGGGAATCGATTATGAGGAGACCTTCTCGCCGGTAGCCAAGATAAAGTCGATCCGGATTCTCTTATCCATAGCAGCTCATATGGATTATGAGGTGTGGCAAATGGATGTCAAGACAGCTTTCCTTAATGGAAGTCTTGACGAGACAAACAACCAGAAGGATTCATTGCTAAGGGGCGAGATCATCTAGTGTGCAAGCTTAATCGATCCATTTATGGATTGAAACAAGCCTCGAGTTCGTGGTACTTGCAAATTGATGAGATAGTCCATTTTATGGATTCATCAAAGCATAGACGAATCGTGTGTATGGGAAACGTGATGGAAACAAGGTGGTGTTTCTCGGGATCTTGGACCTGTTCTTGAGATCTTGGATCTCTAGGAGAGAACATTGTACTTCTCCTGGACATCTTACATATATATGATTGTGGTTCGTTTTAACATGCAAGATTCCCAGAAAGGTTCGTTACCTTTCAGATACGGAATGCATCTATCTAAGGATATGTGTTTTGGAACACAGAAGGAGATAGAAGCAATGAAAGCAGTTTCCTACACTTTAAGTGTGGAAAGCTCGATGAATGCATTGTTGAAAACAAGAACCTGATATCGGCTATGCGGTTAGCATAGTGGGAGGATATCAAGGTAATCCTGGAAAGGAATACTTGACTGCTGTAATGAACATTTTAAGTACTTTCGAAGTACTGGAAACTATGTTCTGGATTACAGAGCAGACAAACATTTCCTTTGGATTACATTCTCTTAGATTTCTAATCGAATAAGGACCGGTGTAAGTCGATATCAGGCTATGTGTTTCACTATTAAAGGAGAAGGAGTTTTAACATGGAAGAGTGATAAGCTCGATGCTTTTCGGACTCTGCCATGGGTAACCAAATAAGCGGCCTCAGAGGCAGCGGAAGTTTTGGTATAGCTCTGGGATAATCTCTGGGACTTAGATGTGATTCTTAATCTGCCAAAGGCTATGTAAATAGCGGTGCGATGGCAAATGGTAAGAAGTCACAAGTCCATAAGTGTAAGATAACAAATAGAGCAAGTACCACCTGATACGAGTCATCGTCGAGGGAGACGACGCTGTAGTCACCAAGATAACTTCAGAGCGGCTACCTAGAGTGCTCATTCACATAGTACTTCTTGGAAGTACAACTTAAGCACGTGATGAGTATGGGAGTCGGGAGTTTGGAGGAAATGACTAGACCTTAGTACAAGTGGGAGATTGTTGGAGTTGTGTACTTAATGTCTAGATTTAAGTAACGGAAACTCACGATCCATTGCCATTAATCTATTTAATTAAATAAACAATTATTTGCGTTTAATTATTTATAATTAAATATATGCAAATTATAGTCCTGGATTTTATACGTTGTAGTTAGTATGGTGTTGCATGGGCACACAGAAGATCATACTATCGGTTACTCGTATTTAATCGAACATTTTCTCACGACCTAGATGGACACGGACCAATCCATCGGTATAGTCGTTGTGTGAGAGAGAAAATAATTTATCTTAATTATTTTATCACACTTGTACACTTGGTGTATTGAGCGGATCGCTTGAGACTTATCAATTAGGATTGCTCTGTGATAATTGATTTAAGTCTCGGAGTATTTTATTCTTAATCCCTGAAATAATTGCGGGTGTGTATATTTAATATTAGTGACTTTGATTTTCCAAAGGAATTAACCGATTTAATTATTGGGTTAATTACCGGTTAAGTTGGGTCACTATATTTTATATATGGCATGCCGTGAATTCTTGAAGGGACAGTGTATCCCGGAAGGGTTGATAATATCCCCGAGATGAGCTCATAAGGATTTATTATGTAAACCTCGCGAGTGGATTTGTTCCGCATAATAAATAAGGTTGAGTGGTACTATTCTCGAATATAAGAGATGAATAAATTTATTAAGCAATAAATAAATTTTATTCATGGATATTTAAATCTTAAATACACGGAATAAATAATACTAAGTTGGAGAAATATTATTTGATATAATATAGATAAATATTGGGAGTGCAATTTTATTTATATAGTGGAAAATAAATAAAATTAATATTGATAAGAATTAATGGATTTTGGTTGGACCCAATTTAATTTTCAATATTAGAAGCCCAATATTTAATCTCCTTTTGATCCCCTACGTAGCCTATAAAAGCACTACATGGTCTTCACTTTTTCATAACCTAAGATACGCCAATCATAAAGTCTTGAAGAGTGAAGAGGATCCATAAGGAGTTCGATAGATCGTCGCCCACCCGACGTTCGAACGGAGTGCAAGGAATACGCGGGAAGATCACGAGGTCATCGATTTCGTTTCTCCGAACAACGAATCGTAGGTACAATTCTCACCCCCTTGATTATTGTTCGATTTTGTTTATCGAGAATACCGTAGGACGAAGATCCGAAGATCGAAGCCCGGAATAGACGGACGAACGCGCGGTGGTGGCGAAGCCACCGGACCGCGGCGTGCGCCCGCTAGGGTTTCGGCCATGGGGCGTGGAGGGCGAACCCTCGGCTGGGCCGAGGGTGCGCGATCGATCCACGGGATCGATCGCTGGGCACGGGCTGGTGCCGTGCCCTACCCCGCCGTGAAGGCGGGGGCCTCCTGGTGGCGGCGGGTCGCCGGACCCGCCGCGGGGGCTGCTGGGCAGCCCCACCCCGATCGATCGCCGGCGTGCGATCGATCACTTGATCGTATGAACCCCGGCTCACGGGGGTTCGGGTGGGGGCGGGCTGTGCGTCTTCGGACGTGTGGTCTCCAAAGCCCGGACTCCGGCGGATGAGTCGGCGTTCGTATGATCTCCGACGAAGGGTTCGTTCGGGTTATCGGTTCCGCAATTTTGATAACCCGGGATATCGAATTCCAACACCGGTCCCGAGGCGACGGGGCCGCGGCTCGGGGTAACCCCGAGCCGGCAAGAGCGGGCCGCGACCCGCAGTACCGTGACCAGCAGCGGGGCCAGGGAGGCCAGATCCTGATGATTGGCGGGCTACGGCCAATCGCCAGCGTAAGCAAGCGCAAGAGGAGGCGTGAACTCGAGGTGTGGCAGGTTTACCACGCGACGCGACCAACCCCGCCCCCCGGGATCACGGAAAGGGCGGAGATCTCGTTCTCCCCCGCAGACAAGGACGGCGTCACCTTTCCCAAAAGGGACGCCCTGGTGATTAAGACCCCCATCCTGGGAATGGAGGTTTCAAGGTTGCTGATCGACAGCGGGGCCCACTGCAACATCCTATACAAGCAGGCCCTGGACCAAATGGGTCAGCTCGCGCAATACATCCTTCCCTGCGACCTCAAACTCAAAGGTTTCGGCAGCGACATGGTAACCCCTTTCGGAACGATCACCCTGCCCTTGGAGCTCGCGGACTCGGTCAAACCCGAGGTCAAGGTGTTAAGAAACCTGGAGTTCGTGATCATAGATAGGGCCAGTGGATACAACGCGCTCCTCGGGAGGCCTTTTTTGGAAGCTTTCGAAGCAGTGGCCTCCACCTACTATTATTGTATCAAGTTCCCGGTCCCCTCTGGGGCCATTGGCACCATTCGAGGGGACCAACTAATGGCGAAGAAGTGTTTGCTCTATTCAGCCTCGTGTGGATTGACGGACCCATCGGCGGAAGCCGCGACGGATACCTCCCGGGTCAATCAACTGGTGGCCAGGCTCAGCACCCCGGGCCCCCGGACGAGCGTATTCGATCTAGACCCGCCCTCCGTCCGAGGTCCCGTAGAAAGTGCGGTCCCCGCAACCGGAGTCTTCCCCGTCCTTGAGACCAGTACCGCGCCCGGGACGAATCGCGGAGTTGCCCTAGACGCCCCGTGCCCGGGTACGAGCGAGCGAGTCGTGAGCCTCGGGACGGGACAGGACCTCGCGTTCCCGGATCTCTGCGAGTCAAATCCCGACCCTTTTCCCGAGACTCGCCTCAAACACGACCGCGGCGTCGAGACCCTCGAGGAGCCCGTCCGGTGCGAGATCGGGACCCCGGAGATGCCCCGACAAGTTTTGCTAGGTTCCCTCATGGATCCCGGGACCCGGACCGACCTCGAGTCATTCTTACAGACCAGTTTGGCCACGTTCGCTTGGAGCAGCGGGGAGCTCGGGAGAGTCGACCCGGAGCACGCTAGCCATCGCCTCCGCCTGGACCCGAAGCACCGCCCCATAGCCCAGAGACGGAGGAAGATGGGGCCCGAGAAGAGCGAGGCACTGACCGCGGAATCCAACAAACTCTTGAAGGACGGACTGATACGTCTCGCCCCGCACGACGCGACGTGGGTATCCAACGCGGTGATGGTGCGAAAAACGGGAGGCAAGTGGAGACTCTGCATCGACTACTCGGACCTCAACGAGGCATGCCCCAAAGACCATTTCCCAATGCCCCACATCGACCAGCTAGTCGACAGCACCGCGGGCCACGCAATGTTCAACATCATGGACGCGAGTTCCGGGTACCACCAGATTCCGATGGATCCCGAGGATACCCGCCACACCGCCTTCTACACAGGGAGTAACATCTACTGCTGGGAGCGGATGCCGTTCGGCCTGAAGAACGCCGGGGCCAACTACCAAAGGTTGGTCAATACCATGTTCGCCGGAGAAATCGGCAAGATAGTGGAAGTATACATTGACGACATTATTGTGAAAAGTGCGAGCGAGGCGGACCACGTGACGGACCTCGCTCGGGTTTTCGAGATCCTCGGGGCCTACAACATGAGGCTGAATCCCAAGAAGTGCCACTTCGGGATCAAAAAAGGGATGTTTCTAGGACACGTGTTTGGAGAGTACGGGCTCGAGCCCAACCCAGCGAAGATCAAGGCCGTGCTCGACATGGCCGAGCCACGGGACGTGAAGGGAGTCCAGCGGCTCACCAGCTGTCTCGCAGCGCTCAGCCGATACATGTCGCGGCTCGGGGATAAAACTCGCCCGTTCTTCGGATCAATAAAAAACCAAGAGTTCCACTGGAAGAAGGATAGCCAGAACGCTTTCCTACGAATCAAGGAATACCTCGCGGGGCCCCATATCTTAACGGTCCCCAAGGCGGGGGAGAAACTTTTTCTTTACCTCGCCGCGTCGGAGTGCGCGCTGAGCGCGGTACTCGTCCGGGCCGAAGGGACCCTCCATCTACCTATCTACTTCGTGAGCCATGTCCTCCACGAGGCGGAAGCCCGCTACACGCCACTCGAGAAATTGGCATACGCCTTGATAATTTCGGTCCGCAAACTCAGGGCGTATTGTTCGAACACCCCGTAGAAGTGCTCACCACAATGCCGTTGCGACAAGTCATGCACCGATCCGACGTATCAGGAAGATTGCTCCGGTGGAGCCTGGAGCTGAGCCAGTACGACCTAACTTTCGCGCCTCGCACCGCGATAAAAGCACAGGCACTCGCGGACTTCGTGGTCGAGTTGACTTTTCCCCAGCGGAGCACGGGTCAAGCACGCACCTGGAGACTCTACGTGGACGGGTCGTCTACCAGCGCGTGCTCGGGGGCCGGAGTAGTGCTCCTCGGGCCGGACGGTGACTAGTTTGCCCACGCAGTAAAATTCGAATTTTCCGCAACAAATAATGAAGCGGAGTACGAGGCGCTCGTGGCAGGCCTCGAAATGTCCATCGCGGTGGACGTCCCGCAACTCCACGTATTTATGGACTCGCAGCTAGTGGTGAACCAAGTCACGGGCGACTACGAAGCCAAAGGAGAGCAGATGATCAAGTACCTCGAGCTGGTGTGGAGGTTGTGCGGCAAGATTCCCGACGTCCGGATCGAGCAGATCCCCAGGGAGCAAAACTCGCAGGCCGACGCGCTGTCCAAACTAGCCTCATCCGAAGGGGTTGCAGATCTGTCCCGAGTCGTGTTGACACAGCTCAAAACTCCCTCAGTCGACGCCCGAGAGGAGATCCTCCCCGTAGCCCTCGAGTCCGGGGCCGAATGGCGGGACGCGATCAAAGGTTTCATCGAGTCCGGGGCCCTGCCCTCGGACAAGGTCGAGGCAAAACAGCTCCGAACGCGGGCTGCAAGGTACTCTGTTCTGGGCTCCCAACTTTATCGCAGGAATTTTTCCATGCCTTTGTTAAAATGTATATCTAGGGACGAGGGAGCAAAAGTCCTGTCCGAAATCCACGAGGGCATTTGCGGTAACCACGCCGGCGGTCGATCGCTAGCCCACAAAACCACGGGTCAAGGTTTCTACTGGCCAAACTTGCGCCACGACGACGCCGAGTTCGCGAAGAGATGCGTCCAGTGCCAACTCATGGGACCCAACATTCTCACCGCACCCGGATCCCTCAAAGCGTTGTACTCCCCATGGCCCTTTTCCCGGTGGGGCATAGATATCATCGGCCCGTTGGCCCCCGCCCCGGGCGGAGTCAAGTTCGCGTTTGTCGCGGTCGATTACTTCACCAAGTGGGCCGAGGCGGAAGCAGTCCAGAAGATCGACCAACCACAAGTGATCAAGTTCATCTGGAAGAACATCATATGCCGTTTCGGATTACCCGAGTCCATCATCTCGGACAACGGTAGACAATTCGACGGCGAGCGAGTCTCGGACTTTTGCGAGCTATGGGGCATAAGGAGGGCGTTTTCGACCCCGTACCACCCGCAATCCAATGGGCAGGTCGAGGTGGTGAATAAAATCTTGAAGCACACCATCAAGGCGAAACTGGAGTTACGAAAAGGAAGGTGGGCCGAGGAGCTACCAGAGGTGCTGTGGTCATATCGCACCACGATGAAGAACTCCACCGGAGAGACACCATACGCTCTCGCGTTTGGGACGGAGGCCGTGATCCCGGCGGAGGTGATAGTCCGCTCGCACCGTACCGCCCAGGACGTCACCCCGGAGAATGAGGCGGTACTACATCTCGAGTTAGACCTCCTTGAGGAGCGGAGGTTGAGTTCTGACTCCCTCAACGCGATGAACAAACAACGAATTGCCAAGCTGTACAATACAAAGGTGAGGACCCGAGAATTCAGCCCCGGGGAGTTGGTGTTGAAAAAATTACTAGGAACCCACCCCGGGGCCCTCGAGCCGACATGGGAAGGACCTTTCCGAGTAACGACTTGCCTGGAGAACGGGGCGTACGCACTAGAATTGATGGACGGAACGCCACACCAATACCGATGGAATGCATTGCATCTAAAAAAGTTCTACCACTAGAGGGACGAGGACCGGAGCAGGCCCGAGTCCCCACGAAGCCGATGAACGAAGGCTATATGTATATGCTCTAAGATAGCAAAAATAAAACGAGCACCCACGAGTGTCGGAGAATTTGAAACAATTCCCTATGATTTGAGTATTGTCGTTTAGTCGAGAATAAGGCCTAACCTACATAAGACCCGGAGATCGGAGATTGAAATAACACAATCCCGGGATACGGGATGCGGGGACAATACGAGAATAATTTGTGGACTCATCCGCAAAAGCCCAAAAGGCCACGAACCCATTCAGTCTCCAACTTAGGCGACTCTAGAGTAAGAAAGTTATTTACCATGTCCCAAGTTGCGAGCACGGGGGGAGAAAATAAAAGCTATAAAAAGCCACAAAAACCCCATTTAAACCATCAATCCCTAAACCCAAAAGGACTCTACCGAGCCCCGGGTCGCGGAGGTACGGGTACAAAAAGAACCAAAAATCTTTGGCCAAAACCGAACTTCGGAAAAGATAAGAAAATCGCATCAACAGGCAAAATTCAATATGAACACTACAAACAGGGCCCCGGTACCCGGGACAACCTAAAACCCGGGGCCCGCGGCTCGGAGAAACCAAGCTAAAAACCCTGCAAATCCAGGACTAAAGCAAAGCCCTAAGGCACCACGCGCATCACGCAAACAAGATATTAGTCATGAAAAAGAAAAACATGATTAACATACCAGGGGTCACCCCCACAAACCACAGAAATATCCGGGCTATTGCCCCATCGAAAAAACCAAAATCAAACAAGAAATTGTTTTCAGGCCGAGGCCCTTTCTTAGACTTAGGAGATGGGGCGTTTTGGAAACGTTCGTTCAGGTAGACAGTCATGTCGGCCATCATGTCGTCAAAGTTCTTAGCTGCAGCCATTACGAAGAAACCTTTCAACACTTGGAAAATTCTAACACTTAGAAAAATTTTCTTCAACCACGGAAATGAGGACAGGGCGCCGGATGCGCAAAGCTAGGGTTGCCGGTTGCAACGGAAAACGGAAAAACTAAGAACCTAGGAATGTCGGACAAGCAGTTAGCAGCTGAGAGTCGAGAGTTTGAGAATTCCAAAGTTCGATGTAAGCGTAGCACAGTAGGTTTCACCCCAGGGCCTATATATAGGAAAATTTTGGGCCGCCCGTCCGGATTTAAAATACACAGCTCAAGACCTGTAAAAAGCCCATCTCAAGAAGAAAATGTTAGCCCATTAGACGAACAAAATTTTATTAATTTCAAAATATTATTAAAATAATAATTTTCAAAGATAATAAATAAAGAATAAAAAAAAATAAGAATATGAAAAACCGAAGATCAAACCGAGGGTCGGAAGGACGAAGTTCAGTGCCATAGGTTTGAGTTCCGAAGTACGAGTCTCCATTTTTGGACGAGTCGCCGAGTTTGGACGTGTCGCTGGATGGCACAGGATTCGCCGAAACCAGCGACACTAGTCGCCGAAAATCTGGCGACAGAGGACTCCGGGTTTGGGCGTTTGGCATGAGTCGCCGGTTTTGGCGTTTGGCAAGAGTCGCCGCTTTTTCGGAGACACGAGTCTCCGGAAATGGAACATGTAGAGTCTCCGTTTTTGGAGAATGAAATCTCCGATTTTGGTTAGCCAATTTCGCCAACATTTGAACTTTGTCGTCGCTGCACTCAATGTTTAGACATCCGAGATGGTAGACCACGTAGCACTGAATATGAACTACAGAAATGCCAAAACAAAAACAACACATCCCGAGTTAGTCATTCAAGAGTTCAACACACAACAAACATTCAAACACATTTTAGTAGAGATTCGAGGGGTGATATTAGGCAATGGAGAGCAAATATTTTCCCAGAAAAGAGACACTTCCATCATTTTTCCAAAACAAAAATTTCTCACGAGGTGAGTAGAACTTTGAGTTAATGAAAAATCTCTCAGAATAAAAACCGGTGAGATGGACCGAAGTATGTTGATAGACATGTTTACTTGTCCTTCGTCACAGTCACAAGGATGCAGTCGTGTTTCGTCGAAACATATTGGCAGAGTTTGCACCGCACAAGAGATTTTAATTCATGAATGCAAGGTGAACACTTAAGGCACTCCAATCAGGAACTAGCATTACTTCAATCAGAGGGGAGTCGGGGGAACCGACATCCTCCAGACGAGTTTTTAGCTTTAAATGAAATGCAACAGACATTCCTCCCACATCAGTCAAAGGGGAGCAAGGTTCACTTGCGTCCTCCGAAGTGTTTTTGGAGATCGTCTTAAAGTTCAGCGTCCATGTACGACCTTTCGAAGAGGGGAGCCGGGGGTACCGGCGTCCTCCGTTACTTGGCCTTATGGATCTATGCATGATGAAGCGAGGAGTTATGAGCCATGTTCACATGTTTGCATTCAGCAGAATAAATACTCTTGGGTCCGAAGACTAAAGCGGCCTCGAAACCATGTTTGTCTGACTAGACTAATCCACGACGATTCCGAGTGCGTATTCAGAAGTAAAGAAACTACTCTTTCAGACTTCAAAATTTTCGTGAACTCTTAGAGAGAACACATGCAGAGAGAATTTCTTAGTTTCTTAAATCTCTCAAAGTCAAGAGGTTTGGTAAAGATGTCAGCAAGCTGTTTTTCCGTTGAAATATGTTGTAGACTGACTATATCACGATCAACCAAATCTCTAATGAAATGATGTCGAATGTCGATGTGTTAAGTTCTTGAGTGCTGGACAGGATTTTCGCTGATTTTGATAGCACTCTGGTTATCACAATACAGCACTAATGGAGCACTCTCGAGAAGATAGTCATTCAACATTTGTTTCAACCAAAGTAGTTGAGTGCAGCAACTTCCAGCTGCAACGTACTCCGACTCGGCAGTGGACAGTGCGATACAGTTTTGCTTTCTACTATGCCAAGACACGATATTATTGCCAAGGAAGCAACAACATCCGGAGGTACTCTTTCGTTCGTCCGTGTCCGTCGCCCAGTCGGCATCAGAAAAACCGACAAGGTTGGATGAAGTGTCGCGCGCATACCACAGACCTAGCTGAGAAGTCCCAGAGATGTAGCGGAGAATCCGTTTCACAGCTCGTAGATGGTCTTCCTTTGGATCAGCTTGGTACCTGGCACACATACAAACACTAAACATAATGTCAGGACGATTGGCAGTTAAATAAAGTAAACTCCCAATCATGGAACGATAAAGAGTTTGGTTTACGCTCCGACTTTTCGTTGACGTAGACAAGCGTTCCGTAGTTGCCATAGGAGTGTTAGCTGGCTTGGCATGATGCATCTCAAACCTCTCAACCATGTTTTTAGCATACTTACTTTGAGATACAAATATCCCATTTGGTCGTTGAGAAATCTGAAGGCCAAGAAATTGATGCAACTCTCCCTCAAGGCTCATCTGAAATGTTGAGGACATAGCTTCTGTGAATGCAGTCACGAGTTTAGAACAAGTAGCTCTGAAGACAATATCGTCAACGTAAATTTGGGCAACAATCATGTGTTTGCCATCTCGCTTGATGAATAGAGTTTTGTCCACCGATCCACGCTCAAAGCCGAAGTTCAGAAGAAAATCCGTGAGACATCCATACCAGGCGCGAGGCGCTTGTTTCAAGCCGTATAGAGCTTTGTGAAGCTTGTAGACATGATTTGGCTTTTTCGGATCCTCAAAGCCCTTAGGTTGGGCAACGTAGACTTCTTCTTCCAAAACACCGTTCAAGAAGGCAGCTTTGACGTCCATCTGTCGAAGTTTGATGCCGAGATGGCATGCAATAGCAATCAAGAGTCTGATGGACTCAATTCGTGCGACCAGAGCAAAGGTTTCATCAAAATCTATGCCTTCCACTTGGGCATATCCTTGGGCGACAAGACGAGCTTTGTTTCGGACAACTTGGTTATGCTCATCTGTCTTATTCTTGAAAATCCACTTAGTTCCAACAACATTGATGTTTGAAGTTCGGGGAACTAAGGACCAAACATTATTTCGTGTGAACTCATTCAACTCTTCTTCCATGGCCATGATCCAAAAGTCATCTTGCATGGCTTCCTTGTAATTTTTCGGCTCATTTTCAGAGAGAAAGCAAGTGATGCCGATATCATTACATACTGCAGAAGTACAAATGTTGTAGAGTTCGTCAGGAGAATTCAACGGTTTCTTCGAGCGTGTAGTTCGCTCATTCAAACTTCCAATTATTTGATTTGGTGGATGACGTTTTTGGATATGACCCGGTGCTTCTCTCGGTGCATCAGCGGGGTTTTCAACTTGATCATCACCGTCATCCTCAGTAACTGAAGTGTCATCATTTCGGTTGCTAGAGTCTCCAACTTCAGGTAAAGTGTTTGGAGTAACGTTTTCCGAAATTTCAGTCGTGGGTGTTGAAGGAAAAGTTCGAACTTCAAGAATTCCCTCCTTAACCCAATCAACCTCTGCATCTTTTCCTAGGAAGTCTTGTTCATCAAAGTTGATGTTCACGGTTTCTATGACTTTCCTAGTTCGTAGATTGTACGCACGGTAGGCATGACTACTTTGGCTATAGCCAACAAAAATTCCACGATCATCTTTGGCTTCAAATTTCTTTAGAGGATCACGATCCTTCAAAATGTAGCAAGTACAGCCAAAGACACGAAAGTGTGCCACTCAAGGTATCTTGCCATTGACAAGTTCATAGGCAGTAGCAGTAGTACCAGATCGAATACTTATTCGATTCAAAATGTAGCCAGCTGTAGAGACGGCTTCTGCCCAAAAAGTTCGGGCAAGATTTTTCGAGATTAACATCACACGCGCCATCTCTTGCAGTGTTCGATTCTTTCGTTCGGCGATCCCATTTTGTTGAGGCGTTTTTGGGGCCGAGTATTCGTGGTGAATACCTTTCATCAGGCAAAATTCATTGAAGCTAGAATTCTCAAATTCTGTTCCATGATCACTTCGGATCCTCTTCACCTTAGCTTCATGATTTGTTCTTATCCATTTTACAATACCTTTAAAGGCATTGAAAGTTTCATCTTTGGTTGCCAGAAACCTCGTCCATGTGTATCGAGAAAAATCATCGACGACAACCAGTACATATTCTTTCTTGGCAAGACTTTTGACTTCCATAGGACCCATCAAGTCCATATGTAAAAGTTCGAAAGGAGCTGAAGTACTCATGAGCGTTGGCAGTGCTCGATGAGGAGTTCTTGTCAGCTTACCCTTCTGACAGTCACCACACACTCTTTTCTCGATTTTGGGGAGTTGAGAGATTCCTCGAACTATCTCCCCCTTAACCAATTTGCTCAAATTTCGAGTGCTGGTGTGGCCAAGTCGTTGGTGCCACAAATCTACTTCATCAGGAACGGTCACGGAGAAGCAACTATACTCAGTTGTATAGCAATTGTTTTTAGCACGTGGACCTTCCATGATACACTTTCCTTCAACATCAAAAACTCTGCAGGATTCTTTATCAAAACTCACATTGTATCCTTCATCACACAGCTGACTGATAGAGATGAGGTTGGCAACAAGTCCCTTGACATGAACAACATTTCTTATCGGCGGTAAACCTTTGATTTGTAGTGTCCCCTTTCCCTTGACAACACCTTTTGCTCCCCCTCCAAACACCACGGGGGAACCAGTCATCGGCTCATATTCTTTCAAGAATTTCTTTGTGCCGGTCATATGTCGGGAGCAGCCACTGTCAAAGTACCAAATGCCTTTGTTGCCAGCTTCAGACGCATTAAGTGCAACATTGCAGAAAATCAGTTCTCTTGGTTTCCAGTCAGTTAAAATGGTGAAGTTAAGTTTAACTTCATTCTTTTGGGACTTAGGCACCCACTTCTTCTTCTTCCCATCAGAATTTTGACTGTTCCTCTCAGTCACAGCCTTCAGAGTTTTCTTAATTTTCGGATTTGGAGAAACAGATTTCTTCATTTCCTTAGTCACTTCAGACTTCTTCTTCATGATCAAAAGTTCTCTGTTCATGTCCTCTTTCATCCTATAGCAAAATGGTCGAATGTGTCCAGGTTGATCACAATAGTGACATACATATTTTCTTCTTTGACGATTCTCAACCTTCGTAGACGTCTTGACCAAAACAGTTGTAGTGCGAGAGGATTTTCCATTTTTCTTTACGTTCTGAGATTTGTCTAAGTTCTTCAGCAACGTCTTTTCATAAGGTAGGATACCACGAGGATGTTTGACAATATTCTTCGGAAATTGATATGTCTCAGATTCAGATTTTGAAGTCGAGGACGACTTTTGAGTTTTAGGTTCTGGAGACTTAGCAATCTTCTTCCCTTCAGCAATCTCCTTCCGTTTAGATGATTCAACGTCATCCTTACTTTTATCCTCAGGCAAATCATCCGATGCCTTAACAAAACTCACTTCCTTCTTCTTTTCAGATGTCGAGTATATAGACTCAAAAACTTTTTGAAATCCAAGACCGTAACGATTAGGATTCATATATGAAGCAGCATTTTCAAACACGGAAGAGTTCGTGTTCATTTTCCTCAACAGCTCGTCAGTCATATGAAGTTTTTCTTTCAACACATATCGTTCCTTGTCAGTCATGGCAAGGTCAGTTTGAGTTTTCATCAGTGATGACTTCAGTTCATCATTCTCAGCATCCGAGTTCTTAAACAAGGTCTGCAGCTTCTTAACTTCAGTTGACTCCTTTTTCAGTGAAGTCTTTAGTTTTGAGTTTTCAGAACTCAACTTCTCACACACCTCTCTCAGTTCGACAACTTCTTTGAAATACTTGTGATTTTCCTCGAACAGGTCATCAAATTTAACTTTAAGAATTGTCAGAGAGTTGTTCAACTTTTTCTTCTCATCCTCAGTCTTCTCAACTGAGT
Source organism: Euphrasia confusa (assembly GCA_954870475.1). Taxonomy (NCBI): domain Eukaryota; kingdom Viridiplantae; phylum Streptophyta; class Magnoliopsida; order Lamiales; family Orobanchaceae; genus Euphrasia; species Euphrasia confusa. The sequence goes on from OX940951.1 coordinate 30,221,421, forward strand.
TTCTCAATACTACAGCCTCATCATACATTTTTCGTTTCTCTTCAGAGAGTTCATCAAGAGATTCTTTTATGAATTTCAGTGACACTTCAAGAGTGCTATTCTCAGTGATAGCTGTGTCACACAATTTTTCGAGTTTAGAATAACTCTCTTTCAGATCAACCAGTTCCGCAGACTCAATTATACTTTGATGGACATCAGACGTCATCTCTTCCCTTTCGGTCTCAGACTCAGATTCATCATCCGAGAAAATGTTATCATCACAAAAACTTCGATTCGTCGATGCCACACGGAAGATGTTGTCAGCTGTAGCAGTGTCCTTCAGAAAAGTGTCAAGTTCAAAGTTTTCAACTTCGAAATTCGCTAGTTCAAAGTCTTCACCAAAAGTGACGACTAGAGCGTTGTCCTCATCGTCATCAGAATTATTGTCCTCAGACTCGTCGTTCTCAGTAATGACATCCTCATCGTCAATCACAACATAGCTAACTGGTAGCTTCTTCTTACGATGTAAATTAGGACATTCATTTTTAACATGTCCATATCCCTTACACTCATAGCATTGCATCTTGGATACATCCTTGCTTGTAGAGGAGTATGGTGAGAGCTTAGTCCCTTTAAACTTCTTGTCCGACGACGATCCCTGATTTCGGTTGTCAGGAGTATTTGGGTATGAGTTAGAACTTTTCTGAAAATTTCGAAAATTTCGGGCACGGTTCTTTCTCTTAAATTCTTGTTTCACGAGATAAGTGACTATCTCAGTCAGTGCAGCCAGTTTGTCCGGATTATTAGAGTTCATCAGTCTCTCAATATCCTCAGCTTCCTCATCATCAGATTCACACAGATCAGCGGAAAAACTACTTTCAATTTTCTCATTTTTCAAATGAGTTTTTCGAGAGTTAGAGCTTCTTGAACTTTTTCCTTCGTCTGAAATCTTGAGAGCAGTCATCGGTTCGTAGACAAGAGACATGTCTGGGTTGCTTCGAACTTTGAGAGTCAGGTCATAGTTTCTCAAATCAGCCATCAAGTCGGCATAATCCCAGTTTTGGTTCTCGTCATTTCGTGCTTCGATAGTCAGCACCTTACTCTCGAACCTAGTGCTAACACTGGAGAGGACTTTCTCATAGACCATGGGAGCAGGAAAGATTTCTCCAAGTTCAAAAGCTTCATTCACATATCTCATGATCTTGTCCAAGTAGTCATTGATGTCTTCATCTTCCCTCATCCGGAGTTGATGGAATTGAGCAGTGATAGTTCGGATTTTCGATCGCTTAACAGCATGACTTCCCTCACAAGTTCTTTGTAACGTTTCCCATGCATCTCTGGCAGATGTGCAATTTTTGACCAGCTGATACATACTGAGGTCCAGCCATTCACAGTAAGGCTTTGCTGTTAGCCGTGGACAAGTCATGTTCCTCTCTCGTCCAACTACGCTCCGGTTTCGGAATTCTTACGCCATCGGCATCTTCAGTATATGGGCGTTCCCATCCTTCTAACACTGCCATCCAAGATCTAGAGTCAAAACCCTTAATTCTAGCAGACACTTTGGCCTTCCAGTTTGAGTAGTTCTGATGAGTTAGCATAATCGGTTTCTGGACAAACATGGACGACTCCATTGTAGCGGAATTATGAAGTCAAGTAACGGATCACATCTTATACGTATGACGTCCCGCTCTGATACCAATTGAAATTACGTCTTCGACGTATGATACCAACTTTTCGCGAAGTTGGACTTAAACGCACGAACAGCAGTTTCGGTCAAGGTAACACTCACACAAGTTCGTGGAATGAAAGACAGCAGACAAAGTTATGTAATATGTTTCATTCCATTGAAAAACGAAACTAAACTATTACACTGAGTATGGTAGGCAAAACGATTACAAGAAGTTTCCCGAGTGTCGCAACAACTCCCACTAACTCGCAATCTAGCACACGAGTACGTAGAGCTAAATCTCCTAACTCTAATCTTGGCACAAGGCGCAAACGCTACTACACAAACTCGAAGCTCGAAGCTGTCGGTCACGATTCTAAAAATCAGATTTCGTTCTCTCAAAATCGTCAAATGGTGAAATCGAAATCCATGGGTTTATATAGGCAGCCCGCACATGTGAGGTGATGATGTGGCACGTTCCGGTTGGTCACATGCTTGGCTGATGTCACTTCTCCATGGATGACATCACTCTTGTAGAACTTGGATTCTTGAATCTTGGAATCTTGAATCTTTGATTCTTGAATCTTCGAATCTTGAATCTTCAATTTCAAAATCAGACTTCAATTCAATCTTGACTCCATCGATCTCAATTCTTCATCTTCAAACTCTCGTGAAAAACTCTAAGTGTTGAAGCCTCGGAATTTCATCGTCTTCATGGTCGTCGATATCATTGAAGTAGAAAAACACTGGAACCATTCTTCATTCCTTGATATGTGAACTTGGTGAAAGGAATCACGTTGAAAGTACTTAGGTGAAAATCGTTGTTGAAGAATGTCAAGGTCGCTGGAACCATGCCTTGAGGACAAGCGTCGCCGAAGCCGTGCCATAGCCAAAACCGGCGACACCAGTCGCCGGTTCCATGTCAATGCCCCAATGCACACAAACGGCGACTCTGGTCGCCGTTCCATAGTGTTTCCAAAAACGGCGACGCTGGTCGCCGTTCCAAGGATTGCCAAAGGCGGAGAACCTAGTCGCCGATTCCATGTCATGGAACTCTTGTCACACAAACGGCGACTCCAGTCGCCGTTCCACACAAGCCATATGCGGCGAATCCTGTCGCCGTTCCAAGCACGCCATAAGCGGCGACTCCTGTCGCCGTTCCATGCACATTTCATCGTTCCACAACCGGAGACTCTAGTCTCCTTTTCCATGCACCTGCAATCCTGAAAAATCAACAAAAACACAAGTACAAAAACGTTGTCGCCAAAATCAACATTTACATCTTCGTTCTTTTTCTATCTTTCTATCCCCGACGAGGTTCGTATCATCCTCCATCCTTGAATTAGGCTCTCTTGCTTATTAAGGAGTTATGTCTTTACTTTCAACTCTTCCTCCATCTTAGCAATCTCTTGAGAAAACACAGCATTTAGATTCTTCGAGCCAAGAACCATTTGTTGGCCAAAATTAATTTTGTACGATAATGACCTTTAGTAGGGTTTCTGCTCTTGTAGGTTGATCCTCTCTTTGCAGACCAATAAAATAGAGCTCTCTTGAGAAGCGTGTCAAGGAATAAAGAGTAAACTAACTCAATTAGATGTATACCATGCTCGAAAGGGTGAGTCCACGAACAAGAAAAGTGAAGTTGTTCTCAACTATTTAAGATTTCAAACGTACAAACATAGCCTTGATTAAGTTAGAACAGTTTGATGGTGGATGTAAGCAAATACTAAATAGATTGAATTGGGGAAAAAAATAATAATCATTAATTCTCATCAAAATCAACAACTTCTTTGCCATGAAAAATGTCCAGAGCTCGCTAAAATGTGATGTTGTAATGAAATCTGATCAAGGCTCTGACTCCTTGGAGACTGCGGCAAAATTCGGCTACGACGTCAATATCGATCTCTCCTGATCAGCTCTTGCTAACGGGTGATCACCATGTCGCACTCGAACACGATCCACAGAGGCAGGTCTTGGATCGGCGCGTGCCGGAGGGTGTCTAGGCGGGGGTTGACCGGTTAAAATAGACAATTCAAATTTGAAAAGCTTACCTAAATTGTGATTACATTAAAGATCAATATATTTAGTTATATTTATGTAATAAATTAATTACCTTTTTTAATAAAAATGTAAACTACGAAAGTTTTTTAGAAATCACAAACCAATTCTTATTTTTTTCTCTAAATTACTCTAATATTTATTCTATTTTATAAATTTAATTTATCTAATTAGTTTATAAATTTGTAAATTTACTTAGGTAAATTTAAGGTTTTAGTAAATAAAATTTTGGGTTGTTACATTAGTAATAGCAATAGAGTAAACAAGTGTATATTAGATATTTTACAATATAAAAAAATATAAAAAATGATAAGAAAGGTGTGTAGAGTAAAAGTGGATAAAGTGGATGGGTAAATATCGCGAGCATGTACTTAAATATATTCATTTATAACACAAATGAAGAAAAAAAAAACAATCACGATGCTCTTATGGAAAAATAAAAAACCAGTTTCAATTACAAAAATTAAAAAATAAAAAACAGAGAGAAGAAAAATCCAAATTAATGATTGTTTTAATTAAAAATATTTTACGATCTACATCTCCAATGTTGCCGCCGCCCCACTTTGTAACTCGCAACTCCAAATTCCGTTCGAACAGAGCTTCACCAAAATCACAGTTGTTAAGTAGTTTGCTAATCCTATGTCCATCTCGTTCTATGTATATTTAACATCATGTCCCTCGATGACGTTATGAAGGGTCCATCGGACTACAGGGACTTTCGGTGCAAGTTGTCGAGGGGGAGGACAGTTGGGAGATGGAGGGAGTGCACAATGCATATCGAGCGAGGGTCTCATCGTAGAGCTATATAGCTCCTTCCAGTGGAATTTTTTATGGTAGCTGCTCGCGACACACTTGAGCGACTCGAAGGTTTCGTCGTCCCTAGCTACTGGGCATGAACTCACCGCATCTGTAAGTAACGTTGGCGGTGTGGTTCGTGTAGTAGCTTTTGTATTGGGGGTTGTATGTATCCATTAGAAGAAGATGTAAGAAATAAAGAATCGAATAAATCGAGACTCGTGTTCAACACGATTTTCTTAAATCAAATTCATCATTTACGAGTATGATTGTTTCCCAGGATACAACGATTACATAGCACGTAATATGCTTTCGGCGAATTGAGATGTTGCTTGAATAATATCACTGTAGGATCAAAGAAACAAAAATAACAAAGGAAAGACGAGAGCAATTGCTCTAAATATGTATGTATATTCCCATACATTTTCATGTTCATTATTTCTCATCGTGTCTCGACGTTGGAGACGAAAGTACGTTGAACGTCGACGATTTGACTACAACAAATGTTACGTCTCACCATTCATAACATCACACTAATGGTCACTTAAAGACTATTATTCAAAAATTAAAATTTAATTATGTAACTTATAATAATAATAATAATAATAATAATAATAATAATAATAATAATAATAATAATAATAATAATAATAATAATAATAATAATAATAATAATAATAATAATATTATTATTATTATTATTATTATTATTATTATTATTATAAAAGTACCATGTAGAAAAATAGCAAAAAGTGTCCATCATAGGTGTTGGGACGTTGAGTCAAATCGGGGACCAAAAGAAGTGAAATTCAACGCAGAGCAGAGTAGTGGTCGCTACGGGCAGCTAGCGGCCGCTACTCATGATGAAAATCGGAAAATCTCGTACAGAGGCTGAGTAGCGACCGAGTACCGCCGGGGGTAGCAGACGCTACTCGTGATAATCTGCCAGGGGGATTTTTTCGGGATTTCTTTTGTGCGGGATTTTGTGTCTTTTTTCGGCGTGGATTCCTACCTAATATGAGATTAGGGTTTCTCATATGTCTAGGCCTATATGTTGGTATATGTCCTTCGATCCTACGTGTGCAATCGATATAGTCATAAGATCGTCTATGGATGTTAAATGATTATACGATAATATTAATTGCTGAGAGCAATATAAACATTGATCGATAATCATACCTACAGGGTCACACACGGACTCAAAGATGATGTACGATGCTTGATATATATATTGATTTAGAATCAATATTTACGTGAATTTTATACACATGCATGGAATGCATGGCTTGCATGGATGCATGTCACATAGTGTGACATGGCATGCCACACAAGCTAGTGGGACCATGTCTTATTCTAGGTGGCATGATGATGTGGTATGACTATTCATATTCACCATAAACCACCCCATTATGTGTGGTTATGACACACATTAAGGTGGGGGGTTACAAGGTTGATAATGGGACAATTATGTGACAATAATGAGATGAATAAGAGGGTGAAAATCAGATTTTCACACAACTTAATCACATATTTCGAAATCCACACAAAAGAGAGAAAGGAGAGAGTGTTCTTGGAAAACCGACTCGATCAAGCAAGGTATTCGTCATCCGGGTTCGTGTGCAACACGTAGAGGTCGGGTCATTTGTGCAGCTTCAACATCCGGGCGATCCAAAGGCGTGACGAGGTCATTCCAAATGTGAACATTTCGTGGCTGATCCATCGAGGTGGTTCGAGACGAAACAACCGTTGTCCCTTCATCATCAACGAGGCACGCATCACCAAATGTAAGCCTTCGTTGAAGATTTATATGCTTTACACGCTTCCGCACATACGGTTCATCGATCGAATCGGTGTACGGATATCTTCAATTGGTATCAGAGTCTAGGGCTCGTGTACACTTTTGTGTTGGACACAATAAGTTTAAAATCATCACGTAATTGACTTATATGTTTATATGTACTTATGTGAGTAGATGTAAGGTCGGCCACCGTTAGTGGTCGGGTGGATGAATCGTGTTTTTTACGTGTTGAATGGCCATAGTTTTGGAGGGCTGCGTCCCTTGGAATCTTTTGTAATAGATAGGTTTTTCTATTCAAATATGTATTGTTCAACATGTAAGCTATGGATTTATCCATGTATGGAGTTGGATTTCGAAGTCCAAGCGAAAACGAGAAGAAACGAAGCAAAACGGAGCGAAACGAACGAAGTCGGGGCTACTGGAGACAAACAGCGCCCGCTGTTGTCGCAACAGCGCCCGCTGTTGTCGCAACAGCGGTCGCTGTTGTGGCAACAGCGACCGTTGTTCGTGCAAAAATCGTATCCAGAAGTTTTGCCCTCTTTTGTTGCTTTCGGCGGGCGCTGATTGCAAAACGGCGACCGCTGTTTTATTTCAGCGGGCGCTGTTTGCATACCAGCGACCGCTGTTCTGGGTTTTTGGGGGTAGATCAGAGAGGACCAAAAGTAGAGGTCGCTGCCTTGGAGGCAGCGGTCGATGACCTGACCAGATGCAGCCAAGTTCAACCGGATCGAGTCGGGGCGATTTCAAGATGTTTCGATAGTTTTATTTCATTTTTCTTTTGAGTGTTGTGAGGTTCTAGGGGCCTTTCAATACGTATTATTTGCTTTGCTAGCTATAGATTGTTTTATGTTATAAATTTTCAACTTACATATAACACCTATGCATGCAAGTTCCCAAAATAATGAGTATAATGTCTTGTCCAAAACATCACACCTATGAAGACCTCGATCATAAGGTTGTAGGTGCGCCTCAGCGGGGTGCAACTTGTTATCTTGGGATAGTGGGAGTAAAGGTTAGACCCTTACACATGAAATTGGTTTTCTCATCGATATATCCACTGCAGGTGTGGCTATTGAGACATGAGATGAGATTGAGAATGGATTCTCATCGACCGAGAGTGACATTAGATGTCATTGACATGGGATGTCTACCTATCTTGGAGTTCTTAAGTGCGGACTCAGTCGGCTTAAGGATTCGCAAGATGAGGGTCTTGGGATCGTTTTGTTCTAATTTATTAAAATTTCAAAAACAAATGCCCAATTTGTCTTTCATTTGATGGATTATAAAGTTAGGATTATATACACCTCGGGGAGTGATTTAATCCAAAACATTTAAGTTCATCAATGACACATATTAGAGACTTTCGAGCCATTGGATGGCGTGAATCGATTGTATGGTTGGCTCCCTCATTTTAATGAGAGATAGGGCTTCAATTGCATGATAAGATCGCTGGTTAGAAAACCTCGAGTTTTCACTTACGATTTATCACGTTTTTTGACATTGAGATAATTGGGAACGACGATATTGGATATCGAATGAACAAAATGGAACAAATGAAGTAGTTTTTTCTAGACAACCTTATTTGTTTACAGCTTTGTGGATGTTTACTTACTTAATTTATCTTTCTTCTGTAGTTTACTATGTCTGTCTCAAATCAATTCAAGTTCCGCTCTATCTTGGATAGAGAAAAGTTGAACAACACCAATTTCCTTGATTGACAACGTAACTTGAGGATAGTCCTCAAATAAAATGAAAAGGAAAGTTTGTTGTACAAACCCCTTCCGTGCTTCCCGCTGATGGGGGAACGGATGTCCAAAAGGCACCATATGCCCTTTCTAAGAAAGCCTCGAATAAGGTGACATGTTTGATGTTGGCATCCATGGTACCCGAGTTGCAAAAACAATTCGAGTTCATGGAGGCCTATGACATCATAGAAGAGCTCAAGAGCATGTTCGGGGAACAGGCTAGGATTGAGCGCTTCAGTGTCACCCGGGCTATAGCTACAACTAGGCTGGAAAAGGGTAAACCCGTGGGAACACATGTGCAGCAAATGATTGGATTATTTGCTTCAAGTGCTCGCCTCGGTTTTGCATATGATGACGAGTTGGCTACCGATTTCATTCTCCATTCTCTTCATGATGGTTATGACGTCTTTAGGCTGAATTTCCACATGAATGGACTGTAGAAATTGTTGGAGTTGTGTACTTAATGTCTAGATTTAAGTAAAGGAAACTCACGATCCATTGCCATTAATCTATTTAATTAAATAAACAATTATTTGCGTTTAATTATTTATAATTAAATATATGCAAATCATAGTCCTGGATTTTATACGTTGTAGTTAGTATGGTGCAAGCATGGGCGCACAGAAGATCATACTATCGGTTACTCGTATTTAATCGAACAGTTGCTCACGACCTAGATGGACACGGACCAATCCATCGGTATAGTCGTTGTGTGAGAGAGAAAATAATTTATCTTAATTATTTTATCACACTTGTACACTTGGTGTATTGAGCGGATCTGCTTGAGATTTATCGATTAGGATTGCCGGCGATAATCGATTTAAGTCTCAGTGTATTTTATTCTTAATCCCCGATACTATTGCGGGTGTGTATATTTAATATAAGTGACTTTGATTTTCCAAAGGAATTGACCGGTTTAATTACTGGGTCAATTACCGGTTAAGTTGGGTCACTATATTTTATATATGACATGCCGTGAATACTTGACGGGAAAGTGTATCCCGTAAGGGTTGATAATATCCCCGAGATGAGTTCATAAGGAATTATTATGTAAACCCTGCAGGTGGATTTGTTCCGCATAATAATTAAGGTTGAATGGTACTAGTCTCGGATATAAGAGATGAATAAATTAATTAACAATAAATTAATTTTATTCATGGATATTTATATCTTAAATACACGGAATAAATAATACTACCGGAGAAATATTATTTGATATAATATGGTTTAATATTGGGAGTGCAATTAATTTATATAGTGGAAAATAAATTAATTAATATTAATGGGATTAATAGATTTGGGCTTGGGCTCAATTTAATCATTAATATTGGAAGCCCAATATTCCACCTCCTTAAGATCTCCTACGTAGCCTATAAAAGCACTACATGGTCTTCTCTATTCTCATAACTTGAAGATCACAATTCTAGAGAGAGAAAGTAGAGAGGGAGATCCATGGAGTTCGGAAGATCGTCGCCCACCCGACGTTCGAGCTAGTGCAAGGAATACGTGGGAAGATCTCAAGGTCGTCAAATTGAGTTCTTCGTTTTTCCGAACAACGAGAACGAGGTAAATCGTAAAACCCCCTTTATGATTTTATCGTTTAATTATCGTGAAAATACCTTGAACCAAGATCCAAGGAACGGACCCAATAGACGAGGTCGAACCGGGCGGTGGTGGTTGGACCACCGGACCGCCGGCGGTTCGACGGCTCGACTGGACGAAAATCGCGCGGGGAAAAATCGAGCCTAGGGCTCGATACGCGGATCGGCTGCGGGTTTTCCCGCAGCGATCAGCTGCCTGCTGCGGGTTTTCCTGCAGTGACCTGTAGCGCCCAGTAGCAGCGAGTCAGGCGACTCGCTGCAGGTTGCTGCGAGCTGCTACGGGAGATTCGCTGGGTGCTGCGGGTTTTCCCGCAGCGGACCCGTAGCGACTCAGCAGCGACTCAGCAAGTCCCAGCAGCAGCGAGTCAGGCGACTCGCTGCGGGTTGCTGCGAGTCACCCCGCGTGGCTGCTGCGAGGTTCGTGGGTTCACGCGAGTTCTCTCGTGTTTTTCCCGCGTAACCCTCGTATAACTTTTTCGTATGGTCATGTACGTGTTCCGGGAGTCGATTGGAGTTGTCGTTCCGCTATTTTGACAATTCCAGATATTCGATCTCCAAAGGATTTCGGTCGGAATTAATTAGATAATTAATTTTAATTAATTTATTAATTCCGGGATATCGATTTCCAACAATTGGTATCAGAGCGTTGGTTTTCGTTCACGGTATTTTTCGATAAATTGTTCTACCTTGCAGGGTTTCCGACTATTATGGCTAGATTTAATTGTTTTAATTAATGTCATAATATTTTTCTTGATTATTAAACTCTCGGACATGTCGAGATTCGTTTTATGTGTGGTGAATGCTTGTAATAGTAAAAATTCGGGAGTTGACCGAATTTAGGTTTATTATTATGTTCTACTTTTTCCGGAAAATGTATAGGGTCGATTTCATGTATAGAATCGATACCGGATAATGTAATTTTAATTCTTGTAATTTATTTACGTTGGATCGATGCCGAAACGACCGCCGGAAAAGACGTGTGACGAAGAAGACGAAGAGGACAAAATCCGGGGGGTCGATCATCCCCATGATCGATCCCCATGAGGATCGATCGACCCCGGGCTGCCCTAGGGCTCTCGGCCACGCCGGCCACCAAGGGAGGTGGCGCGTGGGCCTAGGCCGGCGGCGGATGGTGGTAGTCGATGGTGGGGGTGGTGTGGGGTCTCCCAACCCATGCTACTCCTACCAAAATCCTACTTTCCTATTTGATTCGGTTTTCCTATTTGAGTGTTCTTATTTTTAGGAACTCTCATGGAATAGGAAAAGAATTAATTTGGAATTAATTTATTTTTCCTATTTAATTATTCCTTTATGGAATTTTTAATAGATTAGGAAAATAATTAATTTGGAAAGTTTTGAAAGTCCTTAATTAATTTTTCCTATTTAATTATTCCTTTATGGAATTTTTAATAGATTAGGAAAGGAATTAATTTGGAAGGATTAGGAGTCCTAATTTATTTTATTTCCTTATTCTATTATAGAAGTCTTCTAGAATATTCCGAGTTTGACTTGGATGGGATTCTAGAGATTTAATAGAATTAGATAGGAAAATAAAAAATAAATAAAAATATTAATAATATTTAATTTTATTTTTGATATATTCGATTGACTTAATTTTCGAATTAAGTAACTTTTGGATTAATTGAAAATAAATAGATTTAAATATTGGGATTAATATTCTCGTCACATGGAGCATTCAAGAACGAAGACTGAAGACTAGAAGATGCGTACGGGGATGCGATAAAGCCATAATAGTCGGAAAATAATATTCTAGTATTATTTTGATTATGTGATAATATTCTATGTGCTTTATTTCATGTATGCATGCTTATGTGTATTTAATTATGCATTAGATAGCGTATCCCTTTGTTATAAAAAGCTAAGTGGGAGAGGGTATGGAAACATACCCATGGTCTCCATTGCTGCTCTCTTGGTGACTTTTATAAACTTTTGAAGTTTGTATAGATAAGTTATTGGAGGAGAGTTCTTGTAATTCCTCTTACAAGAAACATTGATTAAGTTTATCAAACAATGCCTAATTTGTCTTTCCAAAGCTGATTTCAAGTCGACTCATTCTCACCCCGGGGAGTGGAATGGAGCCAAAGCCACTTGGTCATGTAGAGGACACAAATTAGAGACCTTCGTACCATTCTTTTATAGATGGATCGATTGTCTGCTCGGCTCCCTCATTTATGAGAGATAGGATCGTTCGCATGGTGAATCACTGGTTAGAAACTTCGAGTTTCACTTATGATTCTCCGCGTCTTGATTTACAAGATTAAATGATTCATGTAATTGGGAGTCAATTGTAAAAGTCTTTTGGTGTAGTAAACGTCCACACTATCGTGGCTTGCTGCATTGAATGGGATTTTGGAACGATTGATGTAGACAGTTATAGAAGGGAGTAAAGGAGCGTATGTTAACGTAAACGTCCACACTATCGTGGCTTGCGGTGAATATGCGTGTCCCAAACAATCTTCTTAGATACTGAGTAATGGTTTACACTTAGGTACGCTTCTTAGTATTCTTCCCATCGAAGTAACGCTAATGATGATGTACGACCGAAGGAAATCTAATTGCTAAATCATTTGGATAGGTAAACGTCCACACTATCGTGGCTTGCCATATCTGATGGGATTTTAGATGCGATTAGTGGTTTAATGATATTATTTGAGGGAGATAATATCGGAGATTAAATCGATTGTTTGTTGTTATATGTGCTCATAGATTAGGATATGGCTTTGAACCCACTTTATGTGATACGTAAGGATTTTAAACTCATTGGTCCCTGAATGTAATGATTGGAATAGAGATCTAGACATTACCCAAACTGTTGAAGAGTACAAGTTTGTACTCAGTGAGCTTTGTCCTCCCGAACCTACAAATGTCTTAACTGATGAGGAAAGGACTGATTTTGATATCATGTTCAAACTCAAGGAGATGTTTAGACATGGTGTAAAGGCTAGACAAGAGGCGATGAGGATACTCATAAAGGCCAGTCGATTCGAGGAAACGCTTAAACACGTTTTTGAGATGATCGACCTTTTAGACGAGTTGAGACGGAAATCGCAAGCTCTTGTAGCTAATGCCAAAGGTTTCGAGCCTAAGGGCAAAATCGGGGGAAAGGAAAAGCAAGCAAAGAAACCCAGTGGTCCTAAGTTTCTTGGACCACGAGATGGGACGAGAAAGCCAAGAGGCAAGTGTTCTCGATGCAAACAGTCTGGGTACTGGAAGTCTGATTATCCTCTCAAAGAAAGTACGAAATTTTCTTTAGTCGTAAAACATAGTCAGTGGTATTATCTACCGGAACCTGGTGTGTAGATATGGAACCACTGACAGTATGTGCATTTTAAATGCAAGGGTTCCAGGAAACCCGACGACTTGGAGAAGAAGAAATCGTAGTCTACATGGGCAATGCTGTAGAGGAGACAGCAGTTGCAATGGAGGACATTTTATAGGATTTCATTTTGGGTTATTGCTTTTATGTACCTTTCATATTAGGAAGAACTTTGTTCTGGATTTCTAATGAATGGATATTTTATTTCTTTTAATCATTTGATGGTTATAAGAAGAAATAATGATATTTTGGTACATTAGCTAGCAATATATAAATGATGAATCCTGAGTCCACCACGATGCAACGAACCGTAGTATGAAACTCGTTTTACTAATAAGAGATTTCTTTATCAATTATACTTGTGGATTCTTATGCTGAGTCATGTTTATTCAAATAAGAAGTTCAAAGGTCGAAAATTGATATTTGATCAATTAAGTTGAAGGAGTGGACCTTCCGACCTAAGAATCTAATTTGGAAGATAATATGACTAAGCAATCCTTTATGGATATAAGATGTAAGATCCGGACAAGTATAAGAATTGATTGACTCTGATGTATGCAGACCTATGCCTACTCAGACAATAAGGTACGAGTACTTCATTTGATGATTACTCGAGAAATGGATTAGAATACCTGATGTGCCACAAAAGCAAGTGTTTTGACAAGTCAATGGACACAAAGCTATTGTGGAGAACCATCGAGGTATATCCATTTGTAGCCTGCGATTTGATCGCGGAGGCAAGTACCTGTCTGAGGAATGCATGGCATACTGATCAGAGATTGGGATTTGATCCTAAATGACTTCACCATGCACTGTTGTGTAGAAATGGTGTGTCGTAAACAAGAAATGGAACTCTTATAGAAATAGTAAAAACATGAGTTATATGGAACTACCTATGTTCTATGGATATGTCTGGAAACAACGGCGCATTCAAATGCGGTTGTAGAATATCCTAGAAGAACAAAAGATATGTGTTCAATAGTACTATGAACCAGAAGGACGTTATAAGTTCTAAACGCCCGGTTCTTAGAGAAAGACTATATAATGAACCACAAGCCCAAGGTGACGTAATACTTTGAAATGAGAGAGAAAGATTAAGACTTAGAACCAGCCGAACCGAGTAGCGGTACACCACCAACTGCACCTACTGTTATCACTGTTTATACATATATATGATTATGGTTCGTTTTAACATGCAAGATTCCGAGAAAGGTTCGTTACCTTTCAGAAACGGAATGCATCTATCTAAGGATATGTGTCTTGGAACACAAAAGGAGATAGAAGCAATGAAAGCAGTTTCCTACACTTTGAGTGTGGAAAGCTTAATAAATGTAATGTTGAAAACAAGAACCTGATATCGGCTATGCGGTGAGCATAGTGGGAGGATATCAAGGTAATCCTGGAAAGGAATATTCGACTGCTGTAAAAGTACTTTCGAAGTACTATTCTAGACTACGAAGCAGACGAGTTTTTCCTTTGGATTACATTCTCTTAGATTTCTAATCGAATGAGGACCAGTGTAAGTCGATATCAGGCTATGTGTTTCACTATTGAAGGAGAAGGAGTTTTAACATGGAAGAGTGATAAGCACGATGCTTTTCGGACTCTGCCATGGGTAACCAAATAGCGGCCTCAGAGGCAGCGGAAGTTTTGGTATAACTCCGGGATAATCTCTGGGACTTAGATGTGATTCTAAATTTGCCAAAGGCTATGTAAATAGCGGTGCAATGGCAAATGGTAAGAAATCACTAGTCCATAAGTGTAAGATAACACATAGTGCAAGTACCACCTGATACGAGTCATCGTCGAGGGAGACGACGCTGTAGTCACCAAGATAACTTCAGAGCGGCGACCTAGATTGCTCATTCACATAGTACTTCTTGGAAGTACACTTTAAGCACGTGATGAGTATGGGAGTCGGGAGTTTGGAGGAAATGACTAGACCTTAGTACAAGTGGGAGATTGTTGGAGTTGTGTACTTAATGTCTAGATTTAAGTAAAGAAAACTCACGATCCATTGCCATTAATCTATTTAATTAAATAAACAATTATTTGCGTTTAATTATTTATAATTAAATATATGCAAATCATAGTCCTGGATTTTATACGTTGTAGTTAGTATGGTGCAAGCATGGGCGCACAGAAGATCATACTATCGGTTACTCGTATTTAATCGAACAGTTGCTCACGACCTAGATGGACACGGACCAATCCATCGGTATAGTCGTTGTGTGAGAGAGAAAATAATTTATCTTAATTATTTTATCACACTTGTACACTTGGTGTATTGAGCGGATCTGCTTGAGATTTATCGATTAGGATTGCCGGCGATAATCGATTTAAGTCTCAGTGTATTTTATTCTTAATCCCCGATACTATTGCGGGTGTGTATATTTAATATAAGTGACTTTGATTTTCCAAAGGAATTGACCGGTTTAATTACTGGGTCAATTACCGGTTAAGTTGGGTCACTATATTTTATATATGACATGCCGTGAATACTTGACGGGAAAGTGTATCCCGTAAGGGTTGATAATATCCCCGAGATGAGTTCATAAGGAATTATTATTTAAACCCTGCAGGTGGATTTGTTCCGCATAATAATTAAGGTTGAATGGTACTAGTCTCGGATATAAGAGATGAATAAATTAATTAGCAATAAATTAATTTTATTCATGGATATTTATATCTTAAATACACGGAATAAATAATACTACCGGAGAAATATTATTTGATATAATATGGTTTAATATTGGGAGTGCAATTAATTTATATAGTGGAAAATAAATTAATTAATATTAATGGGATTAATAGATTTGGGCTTGGGCTCAATTTAATCATTAATATTGGAAGCCCAATATTCCACCTCCTTAAGATCCCCTACGTAGCCTATAAAAGCACTACATGGTCTTCTCTATTCTCATAACTTGAAGATCACAATTCTAGAGAGAGAAAGTAGAGAGGGAGATCCATGGAGTTCGGAAGATCGTCGCCCACCCGACGTTCGAGCTAGTGCAAGGAATACGTGGGAAGATCTCAAGGTCGTCAAATTGAGTTCTTCGTTTTTCCGAACAACGAGAACGAGGTAAATCGTAAAACCCCCTTTATGATTTTATCGTTTAATTATCGTGAAAATACCTTGAACCAAGATCCAAGGAACGGACCCAATAGACGAGGTCGAACCGGGCGGTGGTGGTTGGACCACCGGACCGCCGGCGGTTCGACGGCTCGGCTGGACGAAAATCGCGCGGGGAAAAATCGAGCCTAGGGCTCGATACGCGGATCGGCTGCGGGTTTTCCCGCAGCGATCAGCTGCCTGCTGCGGGTTTTCCCGCAGTGACCTGTAGCGCCCAGCAGCAGCGAGTCAGGCGACTCGCTGCAGGTTGCTGCGAGCTGCTACGGGAGATTCGCTGGGTGCTGCGGGTTTTCCCGCAGCGGACCCGTAGCGACTCAGCAGCGACTCAGCAAGTCCCAGCAGCAGCGAGTCAGGCGACTCGCTGCGGGTTGCTGCGGGCTGCTGCGAGTCACCCCTCGTGGCTGCTGCGAGGTTCGTGGGTTCACGCGAGTTCTCTCGTGTTTTTCCCGCGTAACCCTCGTATAACTTTTTCGTATGGTCATGTACGTGTTCCGGGAGTCGATTGGAGTTGTCGTTCCGCTATTTTGACAATTCCAGATATTCGATCTCCAAAGGATTTCGGTCGGAATTAATTAGATAATTAATTTTAATTAATTTATTAATTCCGGGATATCGATTTCCAACAGAAATCGCTTCATGAGCTCAATGGGATGCTTAAGGCTGCTGAGCCGGCGATTAAGAAGGACCCTAGGAGAGAAGTTCTTATGATTCGGGAAGGAGGTACCATAAAGTTCAAGGGGATTAAGAAACCGGAAGTGAAAGGCAAAGGGAAAGGGAAAGTTGTGGCAGCTCCTTCCAAAAGGTTCTTGAAAGCTTCTAAGGTTCATTGTTGGATGCGGGAAATTCAAATTTCACCGCGTGGGTTACTGAATCTCCGTCGGGACTGAGTAATACCACACCTGCCCCCGAGCACGCGGTGGTAGATGATCCATCTACGAACAACTGCCAGGCGCGTGGTTGACTCTGGGATTTCTCAGGGAAAGTTAATTCCACAATAAAATCCGCCAGGGCTTGCGCTTTAATTGCTGTCCTCGGGGCGAAAGTTATGTCATACTGACTGATTTATAACGCCCAACGCATGAGTCTCCCGGTGATATCCGACCGGTGCAGTACTTGCCTTAAAGGCATAGTAGTAAAAACTTCGACGGGGTGCTCAAATAAGTACGCACAGAGTTTTCTGATTGATAATATTAAAGCATACGTTAATTTTTCCAGTGGCGTGTATTTAATTTCTGCCTCATGTAGTACTTGGCTCACAAAATAAATCGGGAAATGTACTATTCCCTCTGCCCTTATCAGGACTGCACTAATTGCATGTTCTGATGCGGCCAAGTACAAATACAGCTTTTCTTCTGGTTTGGGTGCCACAACTACTTTAGGATTTGACAAATATTCCTTTATCCGTACAAAAGCTTGTTGGGCGTCCTTTCTCCAGTGAAATTCCTGTCCTTTGATGGAAGCAAAGAACGGACGAGTTTTATCTCCCAGGCAAGAAATGTACCTATTAAGGGCGGCTAAACGACCCGTGGGTTGTTGTACACCTTTTATGTCCCGGGGCTCTTGCATGTCCAGAATTGCTGGACTTTGGTAGGGTTGGGCTCAATGCCTTTCTCACTAACCACATGCCCCAGTATCATCCCTTTTTTATTCCAAAGTTACATTTCTTGGGGTTTAATTTCATATTATAATGCCCCAGAATTTTGGAAACTTCTTCGAGGTCTTTGATATGATCTGATTCATTTTTACTTTTTACAATTATATCATCAATGTATACTTCCATGGTTACACAAATTAAATCAGCGAACATCAGATTTACTAACGTATGATAGGTGGCGCTTGCATTCTTCAGGCCAAAAGGCATTCTTTCCCAGCAAAAGATACCTTTCTCGGAGTAGAATGTCGTATGCTCGACGTCATCTGGATGCATTGGAATTTGATGGTATCCTGCCTTGGCGTCCAATGTTGAAAATATCGCGTCACCTGTCAAATTATCAACCACGTGGTCGACGTGCGGCATGGGAAAAAGGTCTTTCGGGCATGCATTGTTTAGATCTGTAAAATCTATACACAAACGCCATGCCGCAGTCGTTTTAGTCACCATCACCGCATTGGAAATCCAAGTGTCATCACGCGAAGCTTTCCGGACCAGTTTATTTTCAATTAGTTTGTCTACTTCCCCGGCGAGTGCTTGGCACTTCTCGGGACCCATTTTTCTACGCTTCTGCGCAACTGGTCTCTTGCAGGGATCAATTTTCAATCGATGGCAGGCATGTTTAGGGTCTATTTTCCCCAAATCAACACTTGACCACGAGAAAGTAGAGATATATACTCTAAGGAAATTTATAATACCGCTCCGGGTATTTGATTCCATATGAGTCCCCACAAGTATTTGCTTTTCAGCTCGCTCTGGATCTAATACTATAGAGTCCAGAGTTTCGACCATCTCTACATCTGGTACTTTTTTACATTGATATCCACCCCTTGAACCCCAATCATCCATGTCTGGTTTTGATTGGGGAAATTATTGGCCGGTAGATGCTAAGTCTACGCCAGTTTCTTCTTCGGGGGGATTGCTTACTTTGTTTGGGGGAATTTCAATGATTTTCCCGTGAAGTTTTTCCTGAGAAGGGTTTAGTTCTTTTTCTTGATCGTTTATTTTGATAACATTTTTAATGTGATCGATTTGTTTTATTTTATTCTCCTCCAAATTAATTTGGGGATCGTTATTGTTTACTTTGGTTTTGGAGTTATCAAGATCGCGAAAATACATTAAAGTCCTTTTAGCCATTACTAGATCCCCTCTGACGGTGCCAACATCACCGGAGGGTGTTGGAAACTTAATACAGTAGTAGTAGGACGAGGCGACTGCTTCAAAAGCGTCCAGAAAGGGCCTGCCTAACAAAGCATTATAGCCACTAACCTTATCAACTATTACAAACTTCAGATTCCTAACCATCATGACTTCGGGATTCTTCACATCCATCAATTCCACCGGGAGAATGATTTCTCCGTACGGAATGACTACATCATCTCCAAAACCTTTCAACACCATATCGCACGGGTTGACATAGCGCGCCAGATTCCCCATCAAATCCAGGGTCCTCTTGTAGAGAACATTGAGATGCGCGCCATTGTCCACCAGAGTGCGAGACACATCCAAACCGAGGATTCTTGCCCTTATCACCAAGGGCAGATCCTTCAGGAATTTTTTCTCGGCTCGATCTTCCGGGGTGAAAGTTATCACCGTCGTGTCAGAAATTGATGACCCCTGTGTTGGGGCAGTTTCATACCACACTTCCCACATCTGGAAATCTCTCTTCCTCTTGCGGTGGCTTTCCTCATTCACCGGCCTCAAACCCCTGATCATCATGATCTGACCCACTCGCGGTGGGCCCAGTGCCAGGAGAGGTGGTGGTGGTGCCGGTGGGGGTATTTCCTGGGGAGGAGGCCCTTGCGGATTCCCCCCTGCACCCGTCCTGGGCAAGAATTGCCACAGCTTTCCCTCCTGGAAAAGTTTCCACAACAGTTTAACCAGCTGTCTGCACTGGCTGGTGTTGTGACCAATCTTTTCATGAAAGGCACACCATTTGTTGGGATCCAACTTGTCCGGGGGATTTAGAATTGGTGGTGGTTTAACCAACAGATCAGATTTTTGCATGACCATAATATTCAGAATATTTGCTGGTGAATGACCAGTTTAGGCAGTTAGTTTTTCTTCCAGCACACGGATCTCATCCATTCGTGGATCATTTGGCTTTGGGCCTGGTTTTTTGCCAATGTAATTTGGCATTCGATCGGAGGAAAAATGAGGTTTTTTCTTTTGCTCGGGGGAATGTTCCCCACCGGCAATAAGACGCTGGTACGCCACTTGGGCCCCAGCTTTCCTCCTGAAATCCTCATACGATCGAGGATAATTCAACATTACAGATTTAAACAACTTAGAATTTCTTCTCAAACCTGCCAACACGGTGTGAAGTTTTAGGTTATCACCAATCTCTTCACCTCCTGCCAAAAGTAGTTCTTCCACACGATCAACATAAGATTCGTCCGTTTCCGCATCACCTTGTTTGACCCCAAGCAGTTTCTGACTATATTCCATATAGGATGCTTTGGATGCAAAATACGACACAAACCTCTGCACCAAATCGTCAAAACATTTGATAGAATGTGCGGGTAAGCTGACGTACCATTGGTGGGGAATATTGCACAGGGTGAGCGGAAACAGTTTGCACCGAGTAGCATCAGTGGCTCCTCGGCCGGACATGTACGTCCTGAATCTGATCAAATGAGCTTCTAGATCAGTTTTTCCGCTATACAAAGTAGTTTGCATGGGCTGAATTTACAGTTGCATGGTAGCTTGTTCGACCTCAGGGGCCAAAGGATCATTAGGACGACCCGTCGGGGCGGCGAGAATTTGATTTTCATTCAATCGCCTTTCCAGTTCAGAATACTTCTGCCTCAAATCGGCCAGTTCAGGATTAGTACCGGGGGCTCCAGTGGCCCCACCCGGTGGAAAGTTTGCATGGTACCCATGCATGTCACTTTTACTTACCTGCCGACGAGGCTCAGTAGTGGTGGCCACAGATTCGGCTCTTTTGTTTAGATCTATTGCCCGGTGCGTTCTGCGATTCCTCCGGGGAACACGGCCAGATTGCCCGGGAGCCAAATTTATATTTGCCCCGGCGGGTGCATGCATGCCCCTCACCGAGATCACAGGAGTCGTCATCACAGACTTCATTGTCATGAGTTCTGCCACTACTTCATCTATTTTTTGAGGAGTATCAAGATTTCCGAATTTAATCGGAGGCGGGCCCTTAGGCGTCGACGGCCCTCCGAGATCGTAAGGATGGAGACGGCGGTTCCGACGTCGTGACCGAAGTCGACGATGTGGTTGCTCCGCCTGACTGTCAGTAGGCTCATTAGCCTCTGCATGTTCACTTCTGTGCTCATCAGAGCTGATCTGGGTAAGCGGCGGCGGAGCCTCCTTATTTTCAAGTTCTGGGTTCTTAGGCGGAGATGGAACCTCGGGTTCCACCATGACGGCCTTACCCCAACTCCATCATTGGACCCCAACTCCACTAATATGAAGCATTAAAAACCCACTTAGTCCTTAAGTATGACTTCTGCTCCTTTCCCCGTGAAGTCCCTGCTACTTGCCTGGTGGCTCTAACACCTTCCCAGGGATATTCCCGTGAAATAAGTCTGACTCTACCGTGCAATGTTTCATGTCCAAGCTCTTCCTCTTCTTCCGTGAGATGCCTTTTAAGGTCTTTTTGACTGGTTATTTCTGACTCATATCTTTGTTGACGTGGCTGACCTATTTGGGACACGTGTCGGTGACCGTTTTCTCGGGTATAACAAGGTTGTTTTAGGATATTAATTGATAAATCGATAACACTGTTTATTGCTAGGAGCAATATAATATTGATCGATAATGAAACCTACAGGGTAACACACGAGCTCGATGATGAATTGGAAATGTTTGCTAAAATGTATCAATTTAGAATTGATAAATATAAATTAGATTTATATTAATTATGCAAATTAACTTGTGTGTATTGAATGTCACATGTTGTGACATGGCATGCCACACAAGCATATGACTTGGAGTCACATCACTTTCCATGTGGCATAGAAGAGTGATGGTGTCCATTCAAATTCACAATTAATCACACCATAATGTGTGATAATAATGTGGCATTATCATGCACATTATGGTTGGGGGTTACAAAGGGGTTATGGTGGTGTAATGCTTGGTTATTAGTGGAGGAAATAGAGAGAGAAGAGAGTTCTTGGAGGATTCATCTTAAAGGCAAACAAGTTCGTCATTCGGGTTCGTTTGCAACACGTTGAGGCCGAACCATTTGTGCAGCTGCGACATTCAGACGATCGAGGCGTGACGAGGTCATACGAAAGAGGATCAATTTCGTGGTGGTGTTCCAGACGATCAAGACAATACTGATGGAGTTATATTCTAAATGTCTAGTTTAGTGACAATATGGAACTCCTTATCTGTGTTTTATTATCTATTAATCAAACAGTCTGCATTTTTTTTTATTATAACTCTGTGCTCTATAGTCCTAGATATATACGTTGTAGACAGTATGGCGTGAGGAGACACGCGGAAGATCATACTGTCGGTTACTCGTATATTATCGAACAGTGGCTCACGACTTAGATGGACAGGGACAATCCATCGGTACGTCGTTGTGTGACTGGTAGATAGTCGGTCTTGACTATCATGTTACACTCGTACACTTGGTGTATTGAGCAGGACCACGGGAGGGCGTTCGATTTATACTAATCGCAGTAATCGAACTAGACCTCAGATATTACGGATATACGAATTCCTAATCCCTATATAATTATAGGTGTGTGTGTCCAATTCTCGGTTCTTTAACTTGCCAATGAGTGAGACTAATTGATTAGTCGAGATCCTCGGTAAATTGGGAATCGTAATTGTACGCACGGCATGCTGTAGATTATAGACAGGAAACCGTGTCCCGTTTATTGGGTTGATTACGTCCCCGAGATGAGCTCATAAAGTTTATCATGTAAACCCTGCAGGTGGATTTGTTCCACATGATAATAAGGATGAGTGGTACTAGTCTCGGATAATAAGAAACGAATTAATTTAATTATTAGTAATTAAATAAATTCGTGGACGTTCGATATCTTAAACACGGGGAAAGTCGTATATGTAATTTCGGCGGAATTATTATTGTTGAAATAATATTAAAATTAATTTCGGGAATTCAATTATTATTTTATAGTGGATTGAATAATAATTAAAATTGAAATCAATTAATTAAGGAATTGCGTTTACGTATTCCAAGTTAATTAATTTTTCAATTTAGCCCTTAAATTAATTTACCTAAGGTCCCTAACGTAACTCTATAAATATCCTACCTTGCCTATCCTAAACCTACATTCCGCAGCTTTTTATTTTTCTGAGAAAAAATTATTGCGTTAGCGCAATTAAGTTTTTCTCTGCAAAAATAATACAGTATAGCGCAAATATTTTTCTCTCATCAGAGAAAAGAAATATAACGCTGGTAGAAAAGGAGAAGGCAGAAAAGGAGACCCAACGGATCGTTGCCCACACAACGGTTGGAGTCAAAGGATCTGAGGCATACGTTAGAAGCATCTAAGGTCTCAACAATCGACCGAGAAGGTATGAGATCGATTCTTTTTTCCGCAATTTATTCGATCTCATATTTCGTTGATCATATTTTGAACGTAGATCGGGTCCCGTGGCTTGGATGTGATATTCTCGGACTGCTGGGAGGTTTCTGACCTCCGGCGTGTCAGTCGGATCGAGAAAATCGCATCGGAACAGCCAGAACGGGCGAATCCCGCCGCTGTTCGCGACGGGTGTCGGACGACAGGTTTTACTGTCGGCCGACAGGCTTGTCGGACGACACCTTCTGGTGTCGGACGACATTGAACAGGCTTGTCGAACGACACCTTCTGGTGTCGGACGACAGAGAGGCCAGAAGCCTCTCGTTTTGCGCGGTCGTGCCTCGTGTGCGATGGCTGTGTGCAATTTGGGTCAAGGGCTTCGTCGTGAACACCTTGGGCAGACCGGAGGTCGACTGGGCTTGTCCGGAAGTTCGAGTAGTCGAACGGACTTGTCCCGGGTAGTCGATTTCCAACAAATACAACACCGCACCCTTCATCATCAACGAGGCACGCCACACCGTTTGTAAGTGTGCTCGAATCCTTTTATATATATATAAAGTAAAACCTCTATACATTAACACTCTCCGGACCGTAAAATTTTATCAATTTAAAGAGGTATTAATATATCGATAAATTAATATTTTATTAATTAAAAGATATAATTTTCAAATTCAATAAATTTAAATATATTTATTTAAAATAATTGGATTAATATTCATGTATCAACTTTATTGCAACTAATTAATATATTCATGTATATTATTATAGTTTCAATGTATAATGTTAACTATTATATTTATAAAAATAAACGAATTTATAATACCAAATTATGTTTTCTCATCATCTAAAATGCATCACAAAATCATTAATAAATGATCAAATGCATAAAATATTATGTGAATATAAAATGGACCATCATGCACTAAAAATATTACAAAAATCGGTTGATGAAAAATATTCTTTAATGTTAGTCAAGGTACATTAATATCAAATACTCTAAATAGATCACCTGAGTACCAACTTTGAGAGTATTGATGAGAACTAATATTTATAATTGTAATATTTACAAATTATTAACTTAAAATTTTGATGGGACCTCATACTTATAAAATATTTTTTCAAAAAATTATTATTATATTATCTTATCGAATTTGCTCATTTTTTACAAAGGCCCAAGTCGGGACTGGAGAATTTTATTGCTTTAGAGAGGTTATTAATTTATGGAGTATTAATTTATAGAGGTTTTACTGTATATATATATATATATATATATATATATATATAAATTTGTGTGTGTGTGTGTGTCAACGTGCACTAGATCTTCATGTTCATGTTTCAATGTTTTACACGCTTCTGCACACACTAACGAGGTAATCGAGCGATTGGATCAACATCGAAAACTTTCACTTTGAAGCCAACAAATAGATTACCTAAGTTGATCGTGTTCTAAGCCTAAGACTCGAGTGTTGTTATTGTCTTATCTTGCGATGGATTTCATGATACCCAGGCTAAATCGGGTAGAAACACTCTTTAAGAAAAGCGTACTACGAGATTCAATATTATCCAAACATCTTAATCTATCGGAAACACCCTAAAATACAACATAAATTTTGAATAGGAACGGATGAATCATTCGACGAATCAGCAATCAGCATAGCTATTCACTAGGTGTCTTCATTAAATCTGGCGTTCAGGCTCCAATGCCTTGGCCTCTGTTGTTGTGGCCAATTCATCGGCTGGAAGTTTGAGAGGGGCTTCTTCGTTCGCAAGTTTCTGAAGTTGACCGCCTTGCCTTATTTGCAGACATTGGCCTGCTTCTTGGCCTCTTTGCACTGCATGAGTACATGCACTATATGTTCAAGACGTTGCTCTTTAATTAGCTTGGTCGAAGAAGTTTGAACAATTTAAGAGATGCCTTGTACTCATCAATAGAGGAGTTGGAACTAGAGAAGAAGGAGGTTGGGGCAGATTGTTGTTTCTAAGCATGTTGCAGGGCATTTAGTTTGGCCGTCTTTGCTGAAATCGTCGACGTAACACCAGTCATTGCGTTAAGGAGAGAAGTAGACTCAGAATCAGAGACGGCGACGCTGCATTTTGTTTTTAGGTAACCATATCTTCTTTCAGTGTGTGGATTCCAGCAGACATATTATCCATATAATGATGTAGAGGTCGAAAGAATGGGATAAAGGATGCAACATATAGTCGAAGAAAGTGCACTGTATAGCATATGATATTGAACTGTATTAAAACAAAATTATGATACAGTTCAATATCATATGTATTTGTGTTTTCTTTTCATCAGTTTCTTAGTGTTCGTTAACACCAATTTGTGTAATTTATCCAAAAATTATTATACGGGTAACTGTTCACTTTAACCGCATAACCAGGAGTTTTGAATATAATTTTATAATATATATTATATTACAAAAATAATACTCTTATATATTATAAAATAAATTAAAATACTTTTATTTTAAATCTTAACGGCGGTCGGGTCAGGTCGAATCTGCGGGCTACCCAAATCCTCACACATTTGAATTGCAAAGGTTAAGAAATCGTTAAGAAATCAAAAGGTGTGTGAAGTTCCACGTTCTTCTTCAACAAGATCTAATAAACTTATAAATCTAATTCGTGTGGCACTCAATCATCTCATTAATAATTACTCAAGTCCAACCTCCTATATAAAAACACGCGCCCACACACCGAGTAAAACACTAAAGGGAAATGGGCCTTCAAATCAAGCTCTCCGACGTGTCCTCTGAATCTATTATTATAATCACGGCGGTGCTCTTTGCCAGGAGCGCAGGCTATCTCCGCTCCGTTTTCCTCACTATCCTGCGCACTCTCGGCATCTGCTCCCCGCGCTTCGACCTCCTCTGCGAGCAGGTGAATTCGCACACAAACCGATTCGACACGTCTTCCACAAGGACTGCTTGGACACATGAATTTCAGCGCGCCGACTGTATCGGCGG
The DNA here is from genome assembly GCA_954870475.1 of Euphrasia confusa. Lineage (NCBI taxonomy): Eukaryota > Viridiplantae > Streptophyta > Magnoliopsida > Lamiales > Orobanchaceae > Euphrasia > Euphrasia confusa. The sequence goes on from OX940951.1 coordinate 30,247,690, forward strand.
TGCGTGTGGATAACGCGCGGAGACGCGTGGCCGGAGATCTCCTCGCTTGGGGCCCTATCGGGTGAAGCGTCCGGCTTTTTATTTTTATTATTATTAATAATAATTTTAAAACAAAATTATGGTCAAATTTATTGGGGTTTTTGGAGAGTGCACTTTTTGGCCACGCTTATTCCCCCGTTTGAATTGTTTTTTTGTTACTTCATAATGCAATTTTTATTTTTCTCCCTGTACAAACAAATGAATCAACGCAAGGCTCTCAATTGTCGATCGGTACTTCCATGAACGTGATATAATTAGCTTAATCGTTTGTATTTTGAGTACATACTACTTTCGTTTGCAAAACAGAGGTTTGCAAATTAATGCGGTGTGTTATAAGGGTTGGATAATTTTTTGTTCTAAGTAGGTAGAACTAAAACTGGAGAAATATATACTCCAAAATTAAAAAATATTACGGAGAACCCTATCAAGGATATTACATTGATTTTGCATGTAGAAACATTAACAGTTAGCGCAGGTATTTACCACCACGATTGAACTGCAGTTTAATACCACAACCATGTCGATTTTCATGTACTTGATGTTTAAAAGTTTTGACCTTTTACGAGTTTAAGATTTGTTCTTCATTATGTATACGAAACCGTACCAATAGTAATCATCGATAAGTGTTACGAAATAGTTAAAATCACCCCTTGTACTAAGATCATCTACAGCAGAGTGTCAAATTGAGTTCAACTTATCTTGTAGGGGAGCATTAAAAGTGTCAATTAAGTTTGACACTTGGTGGGGCCAGAGTAAAATTTAATCCCCGGTCAAATTCTTTTAACACTTGGCCCCACCACCTACTATTTTAATACAACAATAAATAAATAAAAGAGTCAATTATTATTATTTTTTATCCTCTATGAATAGACTTTAGATTTGTATCAATTTTTTACTCTCCTTTTACTTCTTATTTTATATGTATATCCTATTGAAATAAATATTATTATATATTATTTTAAATATTGTGTTTTTTTTAAATTATATTTTAGTGATTTTAAATTTAATAATTATATATAAAAAATAATTAAAGTGAAATGAAAAATATAGTGGGGTATATAATATAGTGACGCGAAAGAAAAAAAATTGACATCTAAAATAATTCTGTTGGAGCTACTGCTGAAAATATGATGTTAAGTGTCAAGCTGACGCAGTAGAGAAGTGTCAAATTTGACACCCTTTGTATTACACATGTAGGCCCCTAGGATCAACTCGAAGAAACTTTTTGCACGTTCCATTTGCCCTTTGAATGACGATTTGGCCATCTTTCTTTTGAGAAAAACATCACAAGCTCTAAGTGCTTTCACATCTTCTGAACTAAACAATTCCTTTTTAATTAATTCGTTCATTCTTCTGAAAGAAATATGTTTGAATTTAACATGGCAAAGTTGTGCGATGTTATGACTTATATCTTTTCGCTTTGTTCATAGAATGTTAACATGTATAATTCATCGAAGATTCTGTGTATTCTAATGCAGTCATTACGTTACGTACCAGAATACGAATCAAGAGTTCATATCACAAATTTATGCTATATATTATACGTGATTTGGTGCATGTATTGGATGTGAAGAGCAGTTTGGAAGGATGAGAATCCTGATTCCTGAGCTGGGGATATGAATCTTGTATCAATAAAACCATCCAGATCACACAATCTCACCCTAAGAGGAAATTTGCTTAATTAATTAAAATAAATAAATAAAGTTAGCATTTATTATGTCGAAATTTTATTAATTAATAAAAATCATGTAGCACTGCTGCCTGATTTATCAACATATTTACAAAGATTTTCATTAAACATGTTTATCCAATCCACTCTATAATAATAGCTTATTGTTAGTAGCTTCATTCCCTCATCATCTGTGGACCAAACACGATTTCTCGAAATTCATAAATCGCGCCGAAGATGGGTACTCAAGGAAATTACAATGCTGTCCCTATGGGTTTTCGCGGCCTTAGGGTGCTTTTGGTAGATAAAGACACGTCGTCTTTGATCAACATAGCGAAAGAGATGGAGTCGTATTCATACAGAGGTACACATGATTTTTAATGGCCGGTCTTCTTTGTAATTAGACTAAACCTCGGAGGGTTGTTTTTGTAATCATCTCATAACAATTTTATCAATACATGATCTATATATATATGAATATATGATTCTTGTTTTGTTACAGTTACCACCACTGAACTAGCTACAGTTGCATTGTCGATTCTCCGAGAACGAAAGGACAGTTTCGACCTTATCATGGCCGATATTAATGTGCACATATCGGACGGCTTCAAGTTCATCCAGAGTGTACGGCTTATCGAGGATCTCCCAATCATATGTAGGACTTGCACAAAATTTATCTTCTTAATATTTCTTATAACAAACGAAATATGTAACTGTTTTTCTTTTTTAATAACTATTTCCTATAAAGTGATGTCGACCGAAGTAAATCAAGATATGATTAAGGAAGCCATGACCAAGGGCGCGTGCTTCTTTCTGAAGAAACCTATTTCATCGAAGAACCTCAAGAACGTGTGGCAACATGTGTTGAGACAGAACAAGTACAGAAATATCGCAACGAATTATGTGGCAGCCACTTCCGAACAAGAGGCTGATTCTAATGTAGATAAAATAGAAGAGAGGAACAAAGCCATTGAGAGAGGCTCGAAAGAGTCTGAAAGCGACAGCTTCCAAATTGAGAACGATGAAAACCATAAGAAAATGATGGGAATTCGCACAAAGAGGTCTATGTCGACAGATAATAGCGAAAGAGGAGATTTCAAGAGGGGAAAAACAGAGATTGAATTCAGTGACAAAGGAAATGCGAACAGCAGCAGCAACTCAGAAAGAGGAAATTCAAATGAAAGGGGAAAAGAAGTTAGAGAAAACAGGATTCTTGAAAATCAATTGCATGCCGACGATGCTTGCCTCAAGTTGAAGGGAGTTATTGATGCGAACGAAAAAGGAGGTACATTTATTAATATGGGTGGATTTACCTTAAGTAGTTAAACCGATCTGATTTTAATATAATGATACGTTAATTTATACTGGATCGTCTTTATGTTTTCTCAGTTCTTGTTCAACTTAGTTAACATTTATTTAAAAAATTACATTCATGTTTCTTGGGTTCAGAGGCACGAGCGGAGAGAGTTTTAGACATGACAAATGAGCTTAATTTAACACAGCCTCAGATTTTCAATCAGCTGCAGGTATACATTTTTTTTTCTTCTTCTTGTTCATGTTCCATTAAGGGTAACTTTTGAAATTAACAGAAATTAAAGAAATTAAATGCCTGGTTGATTATTTCGTGAGCATTTCCATTTTTCGGTTTCGTCAGAAATATGGAGTTGGCACCAAGGAAACACACTTTAACAAGCATGGGCATTCGGGGAGATCGGTAGATTTCTCGGATTCAAGTCATTCACTGGATACCTTTCTTGAAGAAGTTGGTTCGCAGAAAAAGTACGACAAAGGAGCAAGATTTTTGTGAAGGTTCACCATATGACCCTAATGAGACTGACTGGCTTGAGTGGCTTCTACATAGTTCTCTTTGAACCAAAAAGTAAACTCATTGATTTTCTTGTTTTTTAATTTTTGTTCTTAAGTTTATCCTTCTGTTATTTTAGTTTTATTTGTACTTCATCTAAGTTTCTGCAATTTTTAGAAGTTATTTTCATAATAAATTTGTTTGAGAAGTAAAACGATTTGTTTAGATGTTCAAACTTATATATATATTGTAAAGACAATGTAGATTCAAACTGCACTTAAGTCGATTTTAAACAAACCAAAAGCACCCAACAACCACGTACCAAAAACTACACACGGAAAATAATACGAACACCCTTCCAGAAACACAAAATGTCAGGCAATATTCAAAATCGCAAAAACTAGAATTTGCTCATGCTATGATTCTGAATCTAACCAGGGAAAGAATCATGCTAAGGACAAGTTGAGAAGCAGGAAAAAAGCAGCACTGCTGTACTTTTGTAGATCTAATAAGAGTTTGAACAACCGTTTTTACTACTTATATGCACCTTATGTTCAAAACTAGATTCGATATCCCCCCCAGTTGGCATGTGTTGGCAAGCAGCGATGGTATTGGAGACTAATATGTGAGACGGACTTACACGCTCTCAAGTTCCGACTCTGTAGCATTATTTCTGGTATCATTCTGTGAGTCGGCTGTCAGCATATTGAGATATGCATGAGGTGCCCAACCTGCATTTCACGTAAAGATTAGTTCGTTGATAGAATTAATGAAATTTGATGTGAATAGCCGCTAATAAAGCCTTTCATAGATAAATAAAAGGCAACCGACAGATGTGTCAATACAACAATATCAAACTGATGAAATTCAAAAAACAAAAAAAGAATATTGTTGTTGGAAAGATACGCATACCATCAACATCATATGGTGGTGGAAAGAATTGCAAGTAACAGAATGAAGCAACAGTCAACCCTGCACATACAGCAGCACTCATAAAAGAACAGAAGATTACGAAAAAATATTAAAGTAAAGCATACCCCTCCCCTCCCCACCCAAAATAAAAACATGGGAATAGTCTGAAATTTCATAATTTAAATACCTAATAGACCTCCAGCAAAGACATCTTGCCAATGGTGCCAATAATCATCAACTCTTGAAACTCCAACTAATGCCGCCAGGAGTAAAGGGACAAACATAATGCAGAGCTTTGCAACATGACCACTACGGTCAAACACTCTAATCTTACCAGACAAGTACCAGGCCAGGAAGCCAAGGCCAGCAAACGACCCTATAAGTGCAACAAACTCAAAATCCATTAAGCTTCTTCACACTAACAAACAATTGAAAATAAACCAAATGTTATATTTGAGGGTCTTTTCAATATTTAAAATTAAAAAATAAACTCATACAGAATAACAACAGAAATCAATGTAGTTTGTTTGAAATTCACAAGTAGCCAAAACATAGCTGCTAGTTTCACGAAATCCCGAAACCTAGTAGACAAGGACAGAGAAAACTATATCCTTCTAAGATCAATTTTAAGAGACTCACTAATTAAAGATAATTATTAAAATAAATACTACCATATTTCAATACATGGTCTGCAAATTTATCATGAATAGCATTAGACATTATACAAATACTTCCTCCGGCCATTAATAGATGTCATACTTTCTTGGACACGGAGTTTAAGAAAATTATTGTTATTTTATTTTTTAATTGAAAAGTAAGGATTAAAATATATTTTAAAAGTAAAAAGTAAAGTAGTTGTGAGTAAGTTTAAAAAGTAGGTGGGGTAAAGTAGAATAAAATTGTATATTAAAATGAAAAAGTTAGAATAATTATTTCCTTTTTTGGGGTGTGTCAACTATTGTTGGACACCCCAAAAAGGAAAGTATGACAACTGTCTTTGGACCGAGGGAGTATAACTTAGTCCCAACTAATACTTGTTAGACATCATACAGATGCAGGGTATTAAGGGAATATATATTTCAGGGACAATATATGTACATGGATTATACAAACTGATGTGCAGCACAAGATAGATGACTAAGAAATAACAAAACGTTTCTTTGTACAGGAGAACGAGTAACGACTAGAAACACTTGCAATTCGAAATGTAAAAAGTTCACACTCACATGAAGTATGCCCACTAGGAAAACTTTTATGACCTTCTCTTATGACACTCCTCAATCCAGTGCACTGGACATCCCTTGTCACATTATGAAACACCTGTCAACCCAAATACAAAATACACAAGTACTATTACTGAAACTTCAAGAAACAGAAACATAAATATACAAATATGAGAAGGGATATCAACAGGACTCACCCCTATACCATCAGGGAAGCAACGCCAAAAGAAATCCGGTCGTGGTCGACCAACAGCATCTTTAATTGCATCTGTGAGAACACCACTTATAAGTACAGAAAAGAGCAACCCTGCAATTGGATACAAAACATCATTATTATTGTAATAAATAATAATCTAATAAATAATCTATACCCGCAGTTAAAAAGGGAAGGACATGATTGATGAAAAGAGAGTCATACCCAACACCGCCTGGTGCAAATCATAGACATCCCTTCGGATGAAGTAAAAGACAAAGATGACAGTGAAAGGTAATATTATTGCAATTATCTGTCATAGAATACAAATAATTAAATAACATTAGTATTAAGGAGAGTAAAATATAAAAGTTGTGTCTTATTAGTATAGCACATAACACATACCGGAACAGACCAAAGGGGAACAGTGTTGTCTTTCAATGGGTACTTCAGGTCGGTCATCATATCCTCACCAACAAACCGATGAAATGGTTCAATGACATTCAATACGACCTCTATCACCACAAGCAGCATAAGGATAAGCCAATCATGCATGTGAAACCTGGCTACTTGAGCTCCATGAGATCTTATTGTGTGGGCACCCAACTGAATCTCTGGCATTTCAACTACCTAGAACAGTATGAAGCATTAAACCAGAAACTATCATATTTAAAAACTGCTAACACAGTATAAAACATCTCATATATTAGCCATAGAGAAATCTATCATAAATCACAACCATCACAAATAAGTTTAGTATATAGTGTTCATCCATTATAACCATTTTCAACCTTCAAACGTCTTTGTCATAAACGAAAATTGCAGCAGGAAAAAGTTGATTACCTATCACTAATTCAATTACCGGACAGCTGTGACGAATTAACGACTAAAAAATCATCAATATTGTGTTCATCAAGTGCAAACCACAATATTGAAGCCTCAATATTACAACAAAATCCACAGATCGACATTCCAGTTGATCGAGATCATTCTCACCATCCAAAAAATGAACAAAAATAAGCTCTGGATTTACGTTCGAGGGAATCATAACAAAGTACGCACAGAACACATCTCGAACTATATACTTTCATCCGCTCGAATCTCATATCATTTCAAAAACGCAAAAAAAATCTGAAGTATCACATAATCTAATGTCGAATACAACTCTCAACAGAATAATATTTCAAACAGAGAAGAAGAAAATAAAAGGAGTGGGAACTCACTTGCGGAGAAAAATAAGCCTGTAAGTGCTTGCGAGTGGAGAATCGAGAGAGCGAAAATTTCTCCTAAACCCTGAAAAAAAACTGCGGTGAAAATCAGGAAACACGGCGGTGCGGAGCGGAGCGGAGTGGTTTTTCCTTTCCACCTAATCTACTTTACTTAACCATTTCTAGTAATTTGAATGATTAATCTGATGTGAGTTTTTCGAAATTTCAAACACGAAAAAAAGAAGGGAAAGAGAAAGTGGGGCTAAGCTAATAGCTGCTTCGCCATCTTTCGGAAAAAGGAGAAAGCAGTGTGTGCCTGGAATTTTGGATTATTTTAAATAATCAATTTAATAAATTGCTTTTTTAAATTCTTTTTGCATGTTTATCCTATTCAACAATTGCGTTTATTTTTTAGGTGAAAACTCTAAAATCCCAAAAAAAAAATCAAAATCTTAAAAATTATTCTTTACGTCCTCTAAAACAATACATAGAGAAAGGAACACAAAAATATAGAAAAAATATATATTTTTTTTGTGTTTAATAATATATAATATATTTATAATAAATATAAATGTGTAATTAATAAAGTAGTTAGTTAAAAATATTGTATAAATAAATTTGTATTGATAAGAGAAAGTTATGAAAAAAAAAAATCAATTTCTAAACATGCATGATTTGAAGGGATAACCCAAAAAATAAAGTACTTGTATACTCTATTTTGTTGAATGAAGGAAGTAAAATTTATAATTCAACAATTAAACACTCAAAATATTGATAAAAGTTATAATAAATTTTACCCAAATATATTATTTACCTGTTAAATATATTAATTTCTTTGGTTAAAAAATAGTTCAAATAAAAAATATATTTTAGACTTTTATTTTATTATATTACATTTTCAATTGTTCTTATAAACAATTTAACTTATATTATATTTATTTATTTTAATAACACAAATAATAATGACAATATCATTATATTAATACAAATTAAAAATATAAAATAAATATTTTTAAATTAAAAATTTAAGAGTATATTTTTTGTATATAATTTTTAATTTAAAATTTGAATTTCATACTTATAATATTATATTTATTTTATAATAATATGACCATTGTTCTTAAAAAAATATTTTATAATAATATCATTCTCTTCAAAAAAGAAAATAGATCATTTTATTTTTTTACTTTAAAATACAATTTTCTTTTAACTTTTTAACTTTTTTTTTCAAATTTACAAACAAGTACTTTACTTTTTAACTTAAAATATATTTATACTCTTTATTTTTCTATAAAAAAAGCTCAAAATATATTATCCTCCTACGTTTCCATAAAATGATTTTTTCTAAAATGGAGGAAGTATTGTTTCATCATTTTTATTATGTTTATAATAATATTATTATTATTATTATTATTATTATTATTATTATTATTATTATTATTATTATTATTATTATTATTATTATTATTATTATTATTATTATTATTATTATTATTATTTAAAAATTTTATTTTAATACATATTATTAAATTAAAAATGTAAAAAAAAATGTTGTATTCTTTTGAAAATTTATTTTTGTATATTTATAATTTTTGTAGGAAAAATACAATTTCTACTAAAGAAATTAGTATTTGAAATATTAAAATAATGAAATTTGTATAAAATCCAATTTTATCAAAATTTTGAATATTAAATACATTTTATTAAAATTTTGGAATAAAATACAACTTGTAAGAAAGTTTTCAGAGTTCAGTATTTTTAACTTATTTTTTAATTGAAAATTTTAAAATTCCATTGACTAGATGAATTAAATAATTAACTCTAGGAGAGAAAATATATTATTTGCACAAAATTTTCGTTTCTTATCAAATTTTACACACAAAATCATAATATATTTTCATAGTATTTTTATTTCTTTTCACCTTATATTTTGTTTTATAATTTAAAATTACATTTACATGTGTTGAGTATTATTACATAATTTTTCATAAAAAAACAATTAAAACATAATAGTCAAGATTGATTATTTGTCAGTCACACTATGACGTACCGATAAATTGTCCCTATCCATCTATGTCGTGAGCTACTGTTTGATAGTATACAAGTAACAGATACTATGATCTTCCGCGTGTCTCTTCACACCATACTATCTACAACGTTTATATCATGGGTTATTGCATATAATGTAAATACATGCAAAAATGTTTTATTCATAAATAATAAATGGCATACATAAAAATAACTAAACTAGACATTTAAGAATACAACTCCATCAGAAGTATCCTAAGGACTTTCGACCCATCTCGTGCTGCAATGTGCAGTAAAAGGTAATAGCAAAAATTATTTTGAATCGTATGAGTAACAGTATGACATTATTGGTTGATAGGTCTCAGACGTCCTTCGTCCCTGACAGACGCATTGGGGATAATATCCTCCTTGCCCAGGAGTTACTACAAAGGTACGGACAGAGGCGACTTCCGGCTAGATGTGTGCTGAAAGTCGATCTGATTAAGGCTTATGATACAGTTGAGTGGAGCTTTGTGCGGACGACGCTGGAGACCATGAGATTCCAATAGGTGTTCATCGGTTGGATTATGGAGTGCCTCACTACTCCGCCCTACTCGGTGAACATTAATGGGTCGGTTTAGGGTTATTTCAGAGGTGCTCTGGGATTGAGGCATGAAGACCCGATGTCACCCTTTATTTTGTCCTAGTGATGTAGGTCTTACATGGGATCTTGGAGTGGCAGATTCAGGCTGAGCTGGAGTTCCAGTATCATTGGAGATGTAAGAGGACTTAGACCTATATGCTGAGTTTTGCTGATGACCTACTACTTGCCTGTCATGCCGACCTTGTGTCTATCGCTCAATGTTCTAAAAAACGCTAGGCGCTAGCAGGACGGTGACCTGGGGCCTAGCGCCTAGACGGCTAGGCGGGGGCCTAGACGGATTTAGACGGGTCTAGGCGGAAATAGATTTTTTAATTTTTTTTAATTATTATCAGTTATAATTATATATATGATATAAAATTAAATAATTTAATTAACAAATATTATAAATAATATAAATAAAAAATAATAATAATCAATTTATAGGCTTTATCAAATCATATATTTAATAGACTATATAATAATATTTAAAAATAAAGAATATAATAATATATATTATTTTTAATATATTAGTATGTGATAAGTAAGTAGTTGGACACAATATACGTGACCACACCCACATTCTCTCTCTGGTATTTATTGTGAATCAGAAAACCCTAAAAATTCATGAATGGCCGTCGCTCCATTGAAAAAAATTTGCAGCAAGATTTTTTTTTCACTTTTCACGCAGCCAGCGGCAAGTCCGTCTAGACCCGTCCCGGCCGCCTAGGCACTGTCCAGGCCGTCTTGGTGCCGTCCAGGCCGTCTTGGGGCCGTACAACCCAGTAAAACTCCGTTTTTTTACTGAAATCCGCTTAGCCCTGCCGTCCAGCTTGAAATCGGAACGGTGGGCTGCTGCCTAGCGCCTAGGCGGAGGCCTAGGACGTTTTTTAGAACACTGCTATCGCTACACTCAGATGGGGAGTGCACCTTGTATCCTCCCTCCAGGCGCAAGATGATGTGTCGATACTCCATCCAATCTTTGATTTTCCGGTCGGGACCCTTTCGGTATGTTATCTGGGAGTTCCTATGATCTCTTTTCAGGTGAGTCTGAGGGATTGTGTCCCCATACTACAGAGGATTGATGCTAGGCTAGGCTCTTGGACCTCTCGTACTCTATCTTATGCAGGGCGATTATAGCTGATCTGATCAGTTCTTGGTACTCTACATTTACTGGGCCAGTGTATTCATCATCTCCCAAGGGATTATCGAGGAGATTGAGAAGAGGATGGGGAGATTTCATTGGTTTGGGTTTGGCAACAAGGGGTATGCCACGGTCCGATCGGTTGACATTTTCCGCCCTGCTAGTGAGGGTGGTCTGGGTATCCGGGATCTCACTGCCAGAATCGGGCCCTTATGACCAGACATATCTGGGCTATTCTGAGTCAGGATCCGAAATCCGTTTGGGTCAGTTGGATACGGGAGAATCGACTGAGGCGACACTCTTTTTATAGTGCTAAAGTGTCGAGGGCATACTCTTGGAGTTGGTGACAACTCCTTATGCTACGCCCGACTGTTTTACCATCTATACAGATGCAGGTCGAAGATGGATTGCAATTTTACCATTGGAGGGACCCATGGCACCTCTTGGTCGGTTGGAGGAGGTGTGTTAGTTGGGAGTAGGGCTGGAAACGAGTCGAGCAGCTCGCAAACACTCGCGAGCTGCTCGAGTCAACGCTCGACTCGAACTCGGTCAAACTCGAGCTCGAATCGAGCTCGAGCTGCTCGTTAGAATCGCCGAGCCGAGCCCGAGCAGGTTTCTGAGATGACGAGCTGCTCGCGAGCAGCTCGAATTATATAGTATTATTTATAAAAATAACCCCAATAATATATATATTCGTTAGTCTCTCTATTTTCTAAACCCTACCATTTTATTTCGCCATCGTCTAAAATTTAGATCTAGATCTAGATCTCAGTTCTCTCTTCTAAATATAACGCTTCTAAATCTCAGATCTCCCTTCTAAATCTAACACTTTAATTAAGCAATCGTTGGCAAGGGCTCTCAGTAAGTTCTCCTTCAAGATTCAAACAATAGTTATCCCTTCTTTTGTAACTAAACCTTTGGGTTTTGAACGGTTGTTCGAGTTTCGAGTGCATTTGATTTTCAATTCATTCAATATATGAAATAAAATGTGATTTTTTTGTGATTACTATTATACTTTTATATATTATAATTGTTTGGTGCTACTTTTTAAATATTATAATTGTTTGTAAAATCTGACGTCGATTTCTTTCTTTGTTAAGTGTTTGTGCATAAAATAGCAATTTGTCAATTGTTTTCGTTATTGAAATAATATAGGAATTCTACTGCTGATTTTTCTATGTATATGCTGACTTTTTTTATTTATATTTGCAAGGACATGTCTCCACCACCAGTGATAACTTTACGAAGCACTAACAACCATGTTCCGATTGACAATGAACCAGTGCATTCTCTTGGAAATGAAGAGCTTGAAAGCGAAAATGAGGACATAACAGCTAGAAATGAAGTCGCTGCACCAGGTGACGGTTTAGACTCATTCAGAAAACCCAAGAGAAGAAAAACGTCTAAAGCATGGCATGATTTCGATACCATCAATGTTGGCCCGGGAGATACTATCAAGCACGAGTGTAAACATTGCAAAGCATGATTCAAGCGAACAATAACTGGTCCAACAACTAGTCTCTTGCGGCATATGAAAACATGTTCCGAGAGATTGAAGAATTTAGACAAGCTACAAAAACAGAAAATTAATTTCCCAAGTATGGATGCTGGCACACCTCATTCTTATCTTTACAGTGGGAAGTTTGATATGGCTGTCATGAGAGAGTCTGCTGCTGAATGGGTACTTATGCATGAACACCCATTTTCTATCATAGAGGAAGAGGGCTTCAACTTGTTGCTGAAAAGAGGCATGCCTGAATGGCAAAGAATTAATCGAAAATGTATTAAAAATGATTGCAAGACAGTATATGAGAGAGAGAAGACTAAACTGAATACAATACTGACAAAAGTCAAGAAAATCAGTTTGACGACTGATCTTTGGAAGTCCAAAAACCAGAAAATAGAGTATATGGTTATAACCGGGCATTGGATCGATAGTTCTTCGAAATTGCAGAAACGGGTACTCAACTTTGTTCATATTCCCCCTCCATGACGTGGTGTTCAAATTGCAGATTTCATATATAAATGTGTAAAAGATTGGGGTATTGAGAGCAAAGTCTACACAATTTCTGTGGATAACGCTTCAAATAATGACACGGCAATAAGAGCTTTGAAAGACACGTTCTCGAGGAACAAATGCTTATTGGCCAAAGGAAGGTTATTTCACGTACGATGTTGTGCACACATACTCAATTTAATGGTTCAGGATGGCCTTAGTTGTTGGAGTTGTATACTTAATATCTAGATTTAAGTGATATTAACTCTCGATCCATTGCCATTAATCTATTTAATTAAATAAACAATTATTTGCGTTTAATTATTTATAATTAAACATATACAAATTATAGTCCTAGATTATATACGTTGTAGTTAGTATGGTGTGCAGGCCCACACGGAAGATCATACTACCGGTTACTCGTATTTAATCAAACAGTTGCTCACGACCTAGATGGACACGGACCAATCCATCGGTATAGTCGTTGTATGAGGGAGAAAATAATTTGTCTTGATTATTTTATCATACTTGTATACTTGGTGTATTGGGCGGATCGCTTGAGATTTATCGATTAGGATTTCCTTGGATAATCGATTTAAATCTCAGTGTATTTTATTCTTAATCCCCGATACTATTGCGGGTGTGTATATTTAATATAAGTGACTTTGATTTTCCAAAGGAATTGACCGGTTTAATGATTGGGTCAATTATCGGTTAAGTTGGGTCTCTATATTTTATATATGACATGCCGTGAATACTTGACGGGAAAGGGTATCCCGTAAGGGTTGATAATATCCCCGAGATGAGTTCATAAGGAATTATTATGTAAACCCTGCAGGTGGATTTGTTCCGCATAATAATTAAGGTTGAATGGTACTATTCTCGGATATAAGAGATGAATAAATTAATTAGCAATAAATTAATTTTATTCATGGATATTTATATCTTAAATACACGGAATAAATAATACTACTGGAGAAATATTATTTGATATAATATGGTTTAATATTGGGAGTGCAATTAATTTATATAGTGGAAAATAAATTAATTAATATTAATGGGATTAATAGATTTGGGCTTGGGCTCAATTTAATCATTAATATTGGAAGCCCAATATTCCACCTCCTTTAGATCCCCTACGTAGCCTATAAAAGCACTACATGGCCTTCACAAATCATAAGACAAGATAATTATACTTGATTAGTCTAGAGAGTTCGTGAAGGAGATCCATAAGCTTGGAGGATCGTCGCCCACCCGACGTTCAAGCTAGTGCAAGGAATACGTGGGAAGATTAAAAGGTAATCTTGATCTTGTTTCTCCGAACAACGAATCGAAGGTATAAAATCTAAACGCCCTTCATGATTTTATTCGATATTTATTGGAAATACCGACGAACCAAGATCCGAGGTACGAGACCCGGAACGAGGAGCGATCGCGTGGTGGTGGACGAACCACCGGACCACGGGGATCGATCGCCCTAGGGTTTCGAGGCGCGAGGAGGCTCGACCCTCGGCTGGGCCGAGGGAGTGCGATCGATCACAAGGATCGATCGCCGGAGCGCGGGCTGGTGCCGCGCTCCTCCCCACCGCAACGGTGGGGGCCTCCAGGCGGCGGCGAGTCACCGGACTCGCCGCGGGGGCTGCTGGGAAGCCCCAGCTCGTCGATCGCCTTGAGCGATCGACACCTTCGATCGCGCGAGCCCCGCGGACGGGGGTTCGAGCTGGGCGTGCGCGTGGCTTCGGCCACGTCGTGCGTTCGGTCCGTGCTCCGGCTCGTGCGTGGTGTTCGTGTGATCTCCGGCGAATGGTTTTTGATCGGGCTATGGTTTCCGCAAATTTTAATAGCCCGGGACATCGAATTCCAACATTAGGCAAATCAAAGAAATAGTTGGAACGATAAGGGACAGTGTGGCACTACAAACAAACCAGGGAATCCCTACGGGGATTTCCTACGGCATTTTTCCCGTAGGGATTCCCTACGGCATTCCCTACAAGAATCATATTCAGAGTTCCCCTACGGCATTCCCTACGACCCCAGTGACTCCCGTAGGGGATTCCCGTAGGGAACTGCGCGCGCATTCGTGCGCTTAACTTCCCTCCAAGATTACCTACGGGGTCCCCTACGGCTAGCCATAGAGAAATTGTCCCTACGGCACACGCCCGTAGGGGAATAATAAATCCCCTACAAGAATTTTTCCCGTAGGGGTCCCCTACGACTATTTCCCGTAGGGGAGAATTGAAAAATATTCCCTACGGCAAATGCCGTTGGGGAATTGTTTTTTTTTTAAATATTCATTTATATAACAATAAATTGCTGGTTGATGTGCTTTAATGAGGACGGCTCCGAGGTGTGGAAGGGAAGATCACCCTCCGAGTTCAGACATGCTGACCCGGTTGAGTTCGGGGTGCTTGTCGCTAGTCGAGGACTTAACTTGAATGGAGGGAATTCGACCATCCCTTGTCCCAAATACGGTCGGGCCACACTGGTCGGGGACTGGAGCCGTCCCCCTGAGGAGCCCAAGGCAGGGCGAAACCAGCAATTGTCTCGATGGTTAAGGCTGAACCTCTCGTTCGAGGTTGCCTCGCGACGCGAGTGTTTCCGTCACTCGCGAAGGTCGTGACTAGTGGTATCAGAGCTAAAGACCCCGGCCCTGTTGCAATGCGTCGCTAAGCGCTCGCATCCGGTCAGAGGGGACGAGTAGGCAAGGACGCGCAACTCCGTCGGGACGATCCGAGGATACCCCATCGGCTGCGGCGATGGATGTACACAGGGTGTGTACTCGCTTTGTCTAAGGGGAATGTGGCGTTCTCCAACAGAAGGACTCGCAGGCGTGACGAGCCATGCGTCGGGGCCTATCATGCCAGTGGACCCCGCGCGTCAACTACTCAGAGGAGTTAGAAGACGTTGGAGCGGTAAGGGGCCGAGTGCAAACGATCGAGTGTCGAGGGGTACAGTTGTGCTTGCTAATGTCCGAGGGGCCACCGAAGGCCAGTGATCCGTCCTTCGTGAGTAAGGACCTCGGTAAGGGCTTCGAGGAAGGAATCTAGTCAAAGGATATAAGGCCACGTGTGCGATTCTTCGGCGGCTAGGCTGCGACACAGTGGGTGTTGTCTTGCCTATTGGCACTTGGGCGTCGTGTTTCGCTGAGGAAAAGGCGATGCGTCGTTTGTGGTGTCAACTCTGGGTAGAGTGCCGTGTACGAGGACGTACACCATTTTGAGTGTGGGAGAATGTCACGCCCATAACTTTCTGGGCGCAACAGCAGGACAATTGCTGGTTGATGTGCTTTAATGAGGACGGCTCCGAGGTGTGGAAGGGAATATCACCCTCCGAGTTCAGACATGCTGACCCGGTTGAGTTCGGGGTGCTTGTTGCTAGTCGAGGACTTAACTTGAATGGAGGGAATTCGACCATCCCTTGTCCCAAATACGGTCGGGCCACACTGGTCGGGGACTGGAGCCGTCTCCCTGAGGAGCCCAAGGCAGGGCGAAACCAGCAATTGTCTCGATGGTTAAGGCTGAACCTCTCGTTCGAGGTTGCCTCGCGACACGAGTGTTTCCGCCACTCGCGAAGGTCGTGACATTGCGCACTGAAGTTTCAAGATGTTTTTCCGAGGTTTCAAGATAGAGAGTCGAACTATGATTCGTGTCCAACCGTGGCAGATTGGAAGAAAGTTGAAAAGATATGCAATTTTTTGCATGTTTTTTGGACAGCTACTCATGTGATGTCCGGTAGAGATTATCCTACATCAAACTTATATCTAAGTGAAGTTTGTCGGATTAAAGTTCTACTGGACAGTAAAGTGAATGACAAAGATGACTTCGTCAAATCAATGGTTCAAAAAATGAAGGCGAAATTTGATAAATACTGAGGAGAGTGTAATTTATTGATGAAAAATGAAAAATAAAGTTCAACAAATGAAAGTCATTAACTATTGTTTTCCACTCATTTATCCTCCTCATGAAGTTGAATTTAATATAAGAAATGTTCGTCATGCACTATATGAACTCTTTGATGAGTATGTGGAGATGTATGCTTCAAACTCAAGGACTTCCAATTCAGTTAACACCGATACAAGCCACAATGCTAGCGATGTTGGTTTGTCTTCATCTATGACACATGTTACCGGCATGAGTGAATATCTCACTCACATTTCTTCCACTGAGAGTGTTCAACCACAAAAGAATGAATTGGATGCCTACTTTGAAGATGGTCTTCTCACTGCCACTGAAGATTCAATTGTTGATATTGCATGCTTAGATGCTCTAAAATGGTGGAGGGACACTACAAAGTACAAGATCTTGCCAAAGATGGCAGCTGATATTTTGGCAATTACAGTTAGCACAGTGGCTTCTGAAACTACATTTAGCGCCGGAACTAGATACATCGACTCCTATCGTGCTTCATTAGCTCCAGAAAATGTTGAAATGCTTGTGTGCGCTAGTGATTGGCGTCGTAAGCTTCACGGTGTAAAGAAAGCAACAAAGGTAAAATTTTCAAGAACTAATATATAGTATGATTTATTTTTAATGTTCTTTATTTTTATTTGTATTTTTGTTTTGCAGAAAACAAAACAAGCCCAAGAGATCCTCTTACCTTTTCTTTGAATTCTCAGTGTTTTAAGGTAATAAAAACTTAAAGAAAATCAGTTTTTATTTATTAATTTCCTAATAATATAATACTACTTGACAGGAGTATTAAAATTTTATATATCACAATTCACAACAGATCTTGTTATATTTTGTAGATGCAATCGTGCAGTGGTGATATGAAGTTATATTTTGTAGGTGCAGTCGTAGTGGTGGTATGAAGTTATAATTTGTAGGTGCAGTCGTAGTGGTGGTATGAAGCTGCAGTATTTTGTAGGTGCAGCCGTGCAGTGGTGATATGAAGCTTCTATATTTTGTAGGTGCGCAGCCGTACAGTTATGAAGCTGCTATATTTTGAAGGAGTAGCCGTTCATTCAGTGGTGGTATGAAGATGAATTATATTTTGTAGGTGCAATGGTGAAATTGTAATTTTGAATATTAACAGCCATGCTTTTGATGTACTTGTGAACATTTACAAAAATTACTAATATTATTCCGGGTTATTAATTTCAAATGTAAATTTTGAGCTACTCGTCGAGCCGCTCGATCGAGCCGAGCTCGAGCACAAAAATTTTGGCTCGTCGAGCTCGAGCTCGAGCAACTAAAGATTATAAGCGAGATGGCTCGATAAACTTAATGCTCGACTCGGCTCGACTCGTTTCCAGCCCTAGTTGGGACCATGGCTTAGGAGGCTGCCTTGGGCTACGTCCTTGAGTATGGTCATAGTTAATGGGGTGTGGAGGTGGCCTGCAGACTTTGCGGCGGAGTTCGTTGATCTTATGGATAGCTTGTCGAGTATAGATGTGAGGACATATACAGTGCGGTGGACGTTGCATCGATCAGGTCCTATAAATCTAATTCAGCATATACTCTTTTCCGCCCGGAGGGTCTCAGGGTACCGTGGGCTGCCCTGTTGACTGGACCAGGACGTATACCACGACATTGCTTCATTCTGTAGATGGCTATCCGTGGTCGGCTGCTGACTTGGGATAAGCGTTGGATTGGTCGGGAGATGACTAGTGTGTACTTTGTGGTGGAGAGAGCGTTCAGACACACTCTCACCTTTTCTTTGAGTGTCCTTCTTCATAGGATTGTCTGTAGAGATTACAGGTGGAGGTGGGTTTTATGTGGCCACGTGGAGGTTGGCATAGTGTTGTACTACGAGCTGCTAATCGATGGCGTGTGTAATACCTGAGTATATGATTTACATGCATGCATTGTATATTATTTTGTGTTATTCGTTAACATGACTATATGCGTAAATATACTTATATATATATATATATATATATATATATATATATATATATATATATATATATATAGCGGGCCCAACTAAGAATTTTAAATTCAAACTGATTGATGCTATATGCAAAAATTGTTAATTAATTTAATATTATTTACGGATAGTATCTATTAAATTAATAAGAGTATAAATTGATATCTTAATTATAGACATTTAAATAATCATTTTAGGAAAAATGTGAATTTCAACCCGGTCAACTTAAGAAAGGCAATATGAAGGAATATTAGTTGAAATAATTAATAGAAATAAGGTGAATATCATATTAATAGGTGGATATCAAAATCAAAAGGAATCACACACTATCCGCACCTTTCTTTTATTAAAGCATAAGATCTCTCACCGCCTAAATTTATAAGCTTTGGGGTAAATGTATATAAAGGGATCATCTATTCATCTCCGTTAGAAGGGAGGGGGTGAGAGAACAAAACAAGAAAAAGAAAACTAGGGTTTCGAGTTGGAGTAAATCTGAGATCGGGAGGCACAACAATTTCACGGTCGGGATTTTAAAACGCTTCGAGAGGTAGGGCTGTTAACCTTGCTTTTGTTTTTCATATAAAGACCTGTATAAATTGGTATATATGAATCTAAATTATTTATGAGATGGAGTACTATCGATCTCGTAGTCGTGAATAGATCTTGTCTATAGATCGAAACTTATGGAGTTGAAAGGTAGGGACCGATGTTTATTGTTGCTGGAGTATAACTCCTTCTTGCCTGATCTGTACACACATATCCTTTGAATTCATAAAGTGTGATTAAGGGGGAGGGGTTAGCCTAATTAATTGAATCAGTTGATTATTGGGGCATGAATATGTTGGAAAAATTTGAATAAAATATTTGGTTTGACCAATATTTGACTGATTTTTTATGGCTAAATATTAATTCAAGTTGGAATTAATTTGTTGATAATTTTCTACGATGTTGCGTAGTTAATTATATTATTTTATTTCGTCAAAATCCGATTTTTCGGTGAGTGAGAAATAAACGAATAAATTAGCCAAGTGAAAAGGCATTATTGAATGAGATAATTAAGTCTCATCCCACATCAGAACGTGGGAGATAATTGGTTTGTGAGAACCATTATTAAAGGTCTTGTGTATTGATTGTTGAGAATGTGAAAAGTCACAATCCCACATTGAATATGAAGAGAAAATCAATACTCTTGTGATGTTATATGAGGAGTAGTGAAATGTTTCAACATTGAGTAAGTCCATTAACCTTGAATTATTATTCTCGGTTAATTGGAGTATGATTTGGACTTTGGGCCTCCGAGATTTTTCTTGGGCCTATAAGAGTTTAAAAAGTACGAATTTAGTTTGTATTTGTATTGGGCCTGTTAAATAATATCACGTTGGTTATTATGGCTTGGACTTACCAGCTTTTGGGCTGAGTATAATTAGTTGAAACATTTTAGTTGGGTTAAGCTGTTGGGCTAGCCTAAATGAGGGTTGTACGGAATTTAAATAGTCAGCCCAATGGGTTGTACAGAATTTGAATAGACGGCCCAAGAGACTTGAAAAGTCATCAACATTTTATTTATATATTTAATAAAATATATAAATAATTCCTCATAATTGATGTAACCTTTGAGTTGCATGTGACCTTTGAAATGCCATGTGTCTTTTGATACTCCCCCCTTGATGGGTATAAATAGGAGCTTTTAGTTGAGAGAGATTTATCCCATTACACAATCAAAATAGATTATATCCCACATCTCTTCTCTCTAAGTGCATTCTAATATAATTAGAATATTGTGTAGGCAATATTTAGTTCCTTGCATTTGCATATGCTCGGTTCTCTCTCTTTCCTTGTTCGCCGGAGCTTCTAGCTGGTGTGCCTCAGACTAGAAGATGATTGAAAGTTGTTGTATCTTTGGGGACTAACGTCGCAAAACCGTAGCATACACGGGGCGTTTTAGTCTTGCGGATAGCGAAAGCGCCTCGACTACCCGCAACAAGTTTCTGTTCGAAGCCCGATTCAAGGTTAATTTATTAAATTATTTTATTTAATTTTATTCTGGAATTGTAAAGATCAGTAGTACTGTTCTAGTCCAGATTTTATTTTATTTTATGTTTCGGATTTAGACATTTTGTACAAAAATAACCAACAACGCAAGACTAAAATTTTTTAGTACTAAATGTCTACCTCCGGGACTGATGGGTTCGGTAAGGTATCTCAAAGATGGACCTTTGGTCATCTACGAGAATGAGAAAGATGCTAAGAAACGTGTAACGTTTGAAGCATGTGAGCAAGGTGTTACCTTTGCCGGAATATTGTCCTTAACGGATTGAATATGGAACTATACGATGTGTATAGAGTATGACTTCGTCCAAAGCACTTTGGGTGTCTAAGGAGAAGAAATACAAGATTGAGGACGTTGGAACTAGAATGTTCATCGTCGGTATGTTCTTGAATTATTAAATAATTGTGACTAAGATCGTGATATTTTTTAATTCTAAGAGTACCAATTGATGTATACATAGCCGGAGAAGGCATGTCGATCAGTGAATATTTCCAAATGGGTGTTGCATTTGAGAAATTAATTTTGTTCTGAAAATGAGATAATAGTTTCAAACGACGGTTCGTATTCATCGCAATTGAATGATTTGGTTGAATGGAAAAAAAAATTATAATAATAATAAAATTATTATTTTTTTTAGAACTCTTGAAGAGTCGGTGAACGTCGTAATGATTAATTATAGATTATTTCAGAACGTGTGGGGGAAGTTGTTTTGACAAGCTAACCACGTATTGAATAAATACCCACTAAAATAAAAATAAAAATGAGAGGTATTACGGATTTTTGGAAAAAAAATCGTAAACCGTCTTATAAATATTTAAAAGTGTGGGGGTGTTTGGCTAAGGTGTATATTCCTAAACCAAAGCAAGTGAAAATGCTTGTGTATTCTGTGATGATTCACTGTAATAGCCAAATTGCTATAAGAAGAGCACAGAGCATTATGTATAACGGTAAATCTCGACATGGTCGTCGGAGAATTAACACCGTTAGACAATTGATCTCAAATGGAGTAATTTTCTTAGAATGTGTGAAATCTAAGAAAAATAAAATAAAATAGATTGATCCTTTGACGAAAGGAATTGATAGAGATCAATTGAGTATGTGCTAATGGGATTGGGTTTGAAAAACCACATTTTAATGAACGATCATAACGGTAACCCTACCATGATGAATGGAGATCCCAGGAACTTGGTTCAAAGGGAAAACTAAGTTATGAAAATTCAGTTGAGCACTTGAAAAATATTTATATATTTTATATATTTATATATTTTCTGAACTCATCCCTAAGGGCAAATCAAGTGCTAAATCCTGATGTGTGGTAAAAGGTTAAGTTCTCGTGAAGACTTTTAATGAATCCCAACCGTTGAAAGGTGAAGTATGTCAGGATACTTTTGTGGGAGGTCACCTATATAAATGTGAAGTGAGGGTCGCTTCAAATGTAAACATTTATGAATCCAAAGTGAGTCCATGGCCAAAACGGACACAACAATAAAACGGGAAATTGTTGGGGATTTATTGTGTAAATATCATTGACTCGTTGTACGTTGTGGGGGAATAGTTCAAGGCATCGCGTCCACTAGGCCTCCTGTACTTCCGATGATAATTTACTACGGGAGGTTCAAAGCCGCAAACTACCTTTCCTGAAGCAATAAATTCTCTTGAGAATCGAGCACTAGGTCTGCATAGATGGCATGCATTCATTTCCACTCATGTGGGGGATTGTTGGAAAAATTTGAATAAAATATTTGGTTTGACCAATATTTAACTGATTTTTTATGGCTAAATATTAATTCAAGTTGGAATTAATTTGTTGATAATTTTCTACGATGTTGCGTAGTTAATTATATTATTTTATTTCGTCAAGATCCGATTTTTCGGTGAGTGAGAAATAAACGAATAAATTAGCCAAGTGAAAAGGCATTATTGAATGAGATAATTAAGTCTCATCCCACATCAGAACGTGGGAGATAATTGGTTTGTGAGAACCATTATAAAAGGTCTTGTGTATTGATTGTGGAGAATGTGAAAAGTCACAATCCCACATTGAATATGAAGAGAAAATCAATACTCTTGTGATGTTATATGAGGAGTAGTGAAATGTTTCAACATTGAGTAAGTCCATTAACCTTGAATTATTATTCTCGGTTAATTGGAGTATGATTTGGACTTTGGGCCTCCGAGATTTTTCTTGGGCCTATAAGAGTTTAAAAAGTACAAATTTAGTTTGTATTTGTATTGGGCCTGTTAAATAATATCACGTTGGTTATTATGGCTTGGACTTACCAGCTTTTGGGCTGAGTATAATTAGTTGAAACATTTTAGTTGGGTTAAGCTGTTGGGCTAGCCTAAATGAGGGTTGTACGGAATTTAAATAGTCAGCCCAATGGGTTGTACAGAAATTGAATAGACGGCTCAAGAGACTTGAAAAGTCATCAGCATTTTATTTATATATTTAATAAAATATATAAATAATTCCTCATAATTGATGTAACCTTTGAGTTGCATGTGACCTTTGAAATGCCTTGTGTCTTTTGATACTCCCCCTTGATGGGTATAAATAGGAGCTTTTAGTTGAGAGAGATTTATCCCATTACACAATCAAAATAGATTATATCCCACATCTCTTCTCTCTAAGTGCATTCTAATATAATTAGAATATTGTGTAGGCAATATTTAGTTCCTTGCATTTGCATATGCTCGGTTCTCTCTCTTTCCTTGTTCGCCGGAGCTTCTAGCTGGTGTGCCTCAGACTAGAAGATGATTGAAAGTCGTTGTATCTTTGGGGACTAACGTCGCAAAACCATAGCATACACGGGGCGTTTTAGTCTTGCGGATAGCGAAAGCGCCTCGACTACCCGCAACAAGTTTCTGTTCGAAGCCCGATTCAAGGTTAATTTATTAAATTATTTTATTTAATTTTATTCTGGAATTGTAAAGATCAGTAGTACTGTTCTAGTCCAGATTTTATTTTATTTTATGTTTCGGATTTAGACATTTTGTACAAAAATAACCAACAGAATACTTGTAATATGATGAAGGTGTATGTGGTTTATGAGTTATCTGCTAATTAATTGGCTAATTTATTTGGGTCTACTGAGGGTTCAAGCAAAATGTTCAAATAAGGTTTTGGTTAGGAAAATATCCTTCACATGAAAAATGCTTTTCTAAATGCTTTAGTAATTATCTCCTGTGTATCATGTATTTGTTAATAACTGAAAATATCTAATTGATTGCTACTGAGAATTTCATAAATCTATGGTCCAGATTATTTTAAATGGGTTTGTTAGTCAAAGGAAGCATGATTAAATAAAAAAGTGAATTTTTATACTTATTTGTTTGGTTGTTGTGTTGCTGTAGTTCATTTAGTTAGGATTTATATGAATGGTTTTTTCTTATGCATGCATGTGAGGTATGTAATGTGTTTGAGTGGTTGGCAGAATGTACAAATTGTACATAAGGTACTGTGAGCATACATATGTGTATGCATAGGTAAATGGTGAGGAAATTAGTGGAAAAGAAAATGATGTAATGTCCAAAGGATGTCTGAGAGGAGACATTGATCATATATGTGTGGCCTTAAAGGAGGCATGCCCTAGAGGAGGCATTTGAACCGATAATATAGTCAAAGAAGTATGCCCTAGAGGTGGCATTTTAAAGGAAAGATAAAATGGGAGATTCTTTATGAATTTGTATAAATGAATGTTGACCGTATCTCTTACTGTCGTGTACATAGGTTGCACTTATGTAGGGAGACTAAGAGTAGCTTAGAGATACCGTCCTACTGAGTTGTTGAACTCACTCCAAATCAAAGTGTTGTTTTTTTCAGGTACCAATGAAGAAGTCGAGGTGAACTACAGCAATGGAAGGGAGTGAATCGTCTATGATGATAAAACTAATATTTTTACGAGTATTAAGTTCATTCCAATAAAAGCAGGATGTTATTCATTGCCGTTTTTCTCCTTTCGGCATTGCTTTCATAAATTGAGTAACCTTATTTAATTTTAAATTTAAACCCCTTTATTTGTTTTTGTTGACTTTATTTTTTTGGCGCAATAAAGTTTTGGATTTTAAACTAAATCGCTCACCACTCTCGAAATATATTTGAGATGCGAAGAAAAAAATAAACGAAAAGAACGAACACACAATTTACGTGGAAACCCAAAACACGAGAAAAAACCACGGGAAGTAAGATAAATTGGAAACAATTAGAATTAAGAATATATCATTTTCCTTATTTATGACTCCGAAATAAATAAATAATATAATTATATTCTATTTAATTATAAAAATCCCTAATTAAAATAAATAACTCACGCGAAAATATTATGCGCAGCGCACCGAGAAATTCGAACAGAAAACAGCAACCGCTGTTTTCTTTCCGCGCCCGCGGAAATCATTCCACGCCCCACGAAATGGCCGTTTTCGCGTCTGACCCCTTTTTCACATTTTTCGTGCCCGCCGATTCGCCTTCCGCGCACGCTGACCTTTTTCCGCGCCCGCGAAAAAGCTTCAGCGTCCCTTTTTTGCGTTTCAATTCGAGTCACATAATAACATCTATTATATTTGGCTCGAGAGGAACACGAGGATATATGAGGCTCGGTCAGTGTCGTTTGAAGTGGTGGTTTCTCAGGCGATTTCTATCATACGGGAGAGGATACACTCGTTACGACTCCCTGATTCTCTTCAGGCACCAAGAGGGTATTGCATATAACCTGATGATTGTATTTGTATTTTTAGTGCTATATGTTTAGTTTGGTTAGTTGGAGAGCGTGTTAGCTCTGTGATGCTGTGGAGTTTTCGTTCTTACTATATCATACTCATTACTTTTAGGGATAATTGTAAGCTAGTATCTGAACTATAGGCACTTTTGTACTCTGGTTACCCAACTTCCAATCTGTACACCCGACTACCTGAACTTTGACGATTTTACACTTTCATGCAAAAAGTGGCGTTTTCCGGCGACACGTGCATTGCACGTGATTTCGTCTGCCAGGTGTCGCGCTCTCAGCGTACTGAGGAGGGAAAATACATGAATGCCCTTCTATTCATTTTACCTATTTAATAAATCATTATGTAATTTCAGAAATCAAAATTCTCGTAAAATCGACCCCCAAATTCGCAAAGGCGATTTCCCAATTCCAACCCTAACCCTAATTTCGATTTTTCAGAGATCCAAGAAGAACACCAGTATTCAAATCGAGATGGAAGAGCTTTGTATCTGCGGGAATCCGTTGGTGATAAGAACTTCATGGTCCGACGCTAATCCGGGGAGGAGATTCATGGCATGCGCAAAAGATCGAGTAAGTATTATTAGAACCCTAATTTACGTTTTCGATCCTCTAAGCATCAACCCAGAGCACTCAATTTCATTCTGCAGTAAATAATTTCACTTTCTCAGTTCATCTTTTCAAATCCCCAATTTTAACCTTAACCCTAATTTTGATTTTTTGCAGAATTTTGGGGGTTGCAAGAAATTTGTTTGGGTCGACCCACCTGCTTGTGAAAGATGCTCTCAAATCATACCTGGGCTGCTCAGGAACATAAATGGAAAAAAATCAAATTTGAAGATGGAGTTGAAGAATTTTGAGTTGAAGAAAACCATTTTCAAGATGCGGATTGCTGTAGCTCTTGGATTTGCAGTGACTTTGATTTATCTTTTTTACTTTTAAGATTGTTACTTTGATTTGTAATGTGTGTTGTTGCTGTTGGATATGTAATGTGTGTGATTTTCAGATTGTTACTTTTAAGATTGTTACTTCAATTTAATGTGACAATTGAAATGATCTTTTTTTTCTCTTACTTTGGGTATGATTTATGGTAAGATACACAACACCTAATACACATGGAATGCTTAAGACATAACTAACTTGTTCCCAAAACATAATACCACACAATGACCTGTTTAACACAGGACAATGTCATTAGATAGATACATACCACATAACTAACTTGTTCACAAAATCCCCAAAACTAACAACTGTTCAAAAGATTCCAAAACCAACAGTTACACAACACAATAACTGGTTCCCAAAACTAAGAAGTGTTCAAGAGTTTCCAAAATCTAAACAAGCCATAAACATTCATTCCTGATGGAGTTATATTCTAAATGTCTAGTTTAGTGACAATATGGAACTCCTTATCTGTGTTTTATTATCTATTAATCAAACAGTCTGTATTTTGTTTATATACACTCTATGCCATAGTCCTAGATATATACGTTGTAGACAGTATGGCGTGAGGAGACACGCAGAAGATCATACTTTCGGTTACTCGTATACTATCGAACAGTAGCTCACGACTTAGATGGTCAGGGACAATCCATCGGTACGTCGTTGTGTGACTGGTAGATAGTCGGTCTTGACTATCATGTTACACTCGTACACTTGGTGTATTGAGCAGGACCACGGGAGGGCGTTCGATTTATACTAATCGAAGTAATCGAACTAGACCTCAGATATTACGGATATACGAATTCCTAATCCCTATATAATTATAGGTGCGTGTGTCCAATTTTCGGTTCTTTAACTTACCAATGAGTGAGACTAATTGATTAGTCGAGATCCTCGGTAAATTGAGAATCGTAATTGTATGCACGACATGCTATAGATTATAGACAGGAAACCGTGTCCCGTTTATCGGGTTGATGACGTCCCCGAGATGAGCTCATAAAGTTTATCATGTAAACCCTGCAGGTGGATTTATTCCACATGATAATAAGGATGAGTGGTACTAGTCTCGAATAATAAGAGACGAATTAATTTAATTATTAGTAATTAAATAAATTCGTGGACGTTCGATATCTTAAACACGGGGAAAGTCGTATATGTAATTTCAGCGGAATTATTATTGTTGAAATAATATTAAATTAATTTCGGGAATTCAATTATTATTATTTAGTGGAATTAATAATAATTAAAAATGTAATTAATTAAGGATTTCTTTTTAAGGACTCTGAGTTAATTAATATTGCATTTTAGCCTTGAATTAATTTACCTAAGGTCCCTAACGTAACTCTATTTAAACCCCCTCCCTTACCCTCTCTAAACCTAACATTCGCCGCAATAATTATTTTCATCAGAGAAAAATAAATTGCTTAGCGCAATTAAAAGTTTTCTCTGTTAAAAATAAAAGTTAACGCAATTAAATTATTCTCACATAGAGAATAATCATACGCTGGTTGGTTTGGCAGAGAGAGTATAGACGGGAGAACTCCAGCGGATCGCTGCCCACACAACGGTTGGAGACGGGGCCTGAGACATACGTTAGAAGCATCTAAGGTCTCAACAATCGACCGAAAAGGTATGAGATCGAATTCCTTTTTCCGCGTTTTATTCGATCTCATTTTTCGTTAATCATACATTGAATGTAAGATCGGGTTCCGGACATCGTGGATCGTATTCCTCGATTACCTGGGGTTCTAGGACCTCCAGATCGGTAGTCGGAAGAGGAAAAACAACCCGGAAACGAGCCCGGAACAGCAACGTCGCGTTGCTGTTCGCGGACAAACGGCGGTCGCCAGAGGGCAAACGGCGGTCGCCGTTTGCAGCTCCTCCAGCGACCGCTGGTCTACAATCGGCGGGCGCCGATTGAGGCAGACCAGCCCCGTTTCGCGCGGTTGTCCTCCGGGGCGATGGCTGGGCGTGATTCGGGTCACGGGCTGTCACGTGAACGAAGTAACGGACGTGGAGGTCGACTGGGATCGTTCGGATGTTTGAGCAATAGAACGAACGCATCCCGGGTAGTCGATTTCCAACAATTCCCATCATTGCTGTACACATTCAGGAGGGCCCTCTTGCCAATGCAACACCTTGTGTGGTGAAGATGTGAAAGGTTGATCTGCATGCTCAGTTGAGAACAAGGGTTGAGAAAATGAAATTTGTCTTTTAACAGGCAACTTCTGGAAGACATTTGTGGGCTGGGATGATGCTTTGCCTAGCTCAAAAGCACTTTCAACAGATCTTTTACCTGCCTCAAAAGCTGAGATGACTTACTTTCCCTTCATCTTCTGCTTTTTGACATTATCAGTCTTTTCAGGCACGGAGGGGTGAACAGCAGGCTCAGATGCACTTGCAGGCTCATTGCTCTTTCTCTTTCCATGTTGTATTGCAGGCTCAAATGCAATTGCAGGGTCATTTCTCTTTCTCTTTCCATGTTGAACTGCAGGAGCTTCAGTGAGATTCTCAGTAGACTGTACAAACACACAAGCAAATCAGAAATATATAATTCCAAAAACAACATTAACAGAAAAGCATTATTAACACAAAGTTACCTGTTTTTTCATGGTAGGGTTAGATGAACTTGCAACTGATTTTCCTTTATTCTTGGTCTTTTAAACTTCAACCCTGATTGGCTGAGTTGAATTTAACCTTGGACTTCTTCTAACAGGAGGCTGTGATGTAGTAGGCTGAGATGTTGGAGCAGATGCTTCATTGACATTCTCACTTGACTCCTACAAACATTAATAAATCCAGAATAACAGAATTAATAAACATTTTCAAACAATTGCCAAAAAAAAGAATTAATAAAGATTTTCAGTAACTTACTTGTGTTGTAGATGGAATCCCCAACCCTTCATCCTTTTGAACTCTACTCTTATTCATTGGACATCCCCTTTTATTATGGCCTTCTTTTTTGCATAGGGTGCAACTCATCACCACCCCTCTTCTTGACATTGCCAATTAATTCCCCTGGCTCCTTCCTTCTGCTGTGCTTTTTTGGTCTTCCAGGCATCTTAGTCACAGTTGGAGGAACTAGAGGAGGCATGTCCATTTGAGGAGGTGCAGGCAACTCATCTCTGCCACCATACAAAGGAGTCATGTAGTTGCTGTAAACCTTGAGGTAGGTTTCTCTGGTATAACATTCCTCTACATAATCCTCTGGTTTGTATCTCATGTGATTAAAGCATGCAATCACATGAGGGCATGGGATACCAGTCAACTGTCACTTCCTGCAACTGCAAATTCTGTCCCCAATATGGACATAGAAAGACCTCTCACTTGGATCAGTCACCTCAAACTCATGCTTTCCATTCCAATGGGCTGCAAATCTATATGACTTCACCTTCTGCTTGTCAAGAATTTATTGGATATTAGGGCATAGGTAACCTGAGTGCTTCTCCATCTCTTGTTTTTTCAATCCAATACTCTTCATTAACATTTTTCTGATTTCCTCTAGCATATATATGATCCCTTTGGTCCTAGCCTTCCCAATCATGGCATTGAAACTCTTAGACATGTTGTTGGAGATCATAGCAGTGTGGTTCAATGTGTTGAAGTGTGACATTGACCAGTGGTTGGGACTCTTCTTTGAAAGCCATTCAAAGGCTACAACATTCCTCTTCTTCACCTCTTCCATAGTAGATTCAAAGTCCACAACCCTAGTAGATCTAGCTGCTTTCCAAATCAGATTCTCCAATGACAATCCCTTATGAACCAGCTTGAAGTTGGCAACTAGATGCCTCACACAAAACCTATGGTCACAGTATGGAAGCAAGGTAGACACTGCATCAACAAGTCCCTTTTGTTTGTCACTCATTACTGTCCATAAATATGCACTGCTTTCAATTATCCCCAAATCAGAGACCAAGAGCTCCAAAAACCACAGCCAAGAACTGTACTTCTCTTTCTCCACAACAGCATAAGCAATAGGGTACATCTGAGTATTGCCATCAACTCCAACTGCACTTAGCAGCACTCCTCCCTCCATACTCAGTTTTTAGGTGGCACCCATGTAAGCAAATGATCCTCCTGTTCCCAGCTGCCATTCCAAGTTTTACAGCATTCCAACATATGTATAGCCCCTGAAACACAGCCTCATCAAATAGAGCTTTGGACTTGATTCTGAATGTGGTATTTGGGTTGCTTCTGAAAACTTCAGCAGCATACTTGTAGAACACTGAATTTCCACTCAATAAAGATATATAAAATTGAATTTCCACTCAATAGAAAACTTCAGATGCATTAGCAACTCCAAAAGAGATAATTGAATTTCCATTCAATAGAACAGTTAAGAAGCATACCTGTAGAGGTCTCTGAATTGAGCTAAAGCATCTCCATCTCCCATTTTGGCCACAAATTTTTTAACCCTATACATCTGCCACTTTGTGAAAATGCATCAAACTTCAGATTGCATGATTTCAATCATACTCTTCACAGGCCACTTAGGATCATATTTCATCTTTTGTAGATACCTCTTGGACAAGTACTGTGATGTAGCTTGAGTCACTCTTTCTTGCCTCACACATGTGTGCTCATAAACCAAATTCTTCACAACCACAATGTCATCTTTAGGTACTCTGGAGGCATAAAACACCCATGTACACCCTTCTTGCTTACATTTGGCTTGAACTTTGTAGAGATTGTTGATTGGAAAATATAAGGATCTCCCAGTCTCAATAGCATATTGTCTCACAGCTGCTCTGCATATTGGTATATCTTTGAAGCACAGTCCAACATAAAGTTGGACATTCTCCATGTCAGTCTTCTCATTGAACACCTTAAATATTCTTGGCTTCTGATGCCCTGAGTTTCAGGTTGTTTTACAGGTTGTTTCTCCTTGGAACACCCTTCACTTTGGCTCCTTGTGAATGGCCTTTTCCCCTTCAGATCTTTTTTCTTTCCACAGTCATCTTCAGAGTCAACAAACTTATAGAAATCTGCATTATCTTTCTCACAATCAAATTCACTATCCACCTCATAGTCAGACAACTCAGAGTCATCTCCCATAGATATTTCTCCATCACTGTCCTCCTCCTCTATCTCCTCATCAACAAGATTTTGCATTGAGGCATTTATAAGATTTTGTTCATTTCCCACCACATTATCACCTGCCATACCCTCAACATTATCACCATCTGCTACAACATCTTTATCACCATCTTCATAATTATTACCATCTGCTACATCATCCTCCAATTTCTCATCATCCTCCATAATATCACCATCAGGAAGTGCTAAACCATCAGATGAGTACACAATATCATCACTTTTCAAATCATCATGATCAATATAGATAAACACAGTGAGGTCTAAACTAATACAAGCAGAGATTAATGGCCCAACACTGAAATCATCACACACATACTCCAGAGATTGAAAATTATCATAGCCACTCATACTAACATAAAAATTTACATACCCCTCTATACCAACACGACTAGCCATTAGCCCCAAGCCATTTTTTTAACTTTCTCGGCTTCAACAAAATCAAAATAATCCACTTTTCCATCCACATAGCTTTTCTTACCTGACTTCAGCATAAAAGAACCTGAATGGTGGAAATTAATTGTGCAGACATCTGTAAGTCCTCCATAGTCGGAAATGAGCTTTCCATCAGGTAGAACTGTAGATTGCGACCTTAATTGCCACGACATTATTCCAAAATCGAGCTTGAAATTGGGAGTTTGAAATTAGGGTTTCTGGTATTTCGAATCTACTGCGGGAAATTGGGAGTTTGAAGTTAGGGTTTTTGCAGTGGGAGATTTGGGGACGAGCTGAGAGTTCTTACACCAATTAATTATGTGCGAGATTGGGGAAGAAATTGAATTGGGGAAGAGGTAGGGTTTTTGAGTTGTGAGATTTTTTCTTCTTACGGTGTGTTAGAACATTTTAATGTTATGTGTTTATGTCTTCAACTGATAAAAAGAAAGGGGATTTAATGTTTATTTTTTTGTTCAGCTAATATGGATATAGAAAATGTCCAAATTAACCTTGTCAGTAGCTGCAGAGAGAATAGAGAATCATGTGCAATGCACGTGTCGCCAGAAAACGCCACTTTTTCCATGAAAGTGCAAATTTGTCAAAGTCTAGGTAGTCGGGTGTACATAATGCAAGTTGGGTAATCAAAGTACAAAATTGCCTATAGTTTATATACTAGCCTACAATTATCCCTTACTTTTATTTGATTGACTTTTATAAGAAAAAATATTATTTTATTAGTCTTGCATTTATTGTTTGTACGGGTAAATTTGAAGTATTTTAATTTCAGTTTATCAATACAAGTACTACTATCTAAGTATCAACCAACATAATTGGTAGTACAAAACTTAACATTTATACCAACAAATAATGTTAGTATATCAACTAATTTGTGATATCATTATTAATGAACTTCTACCTCACATATTTATAAAAAAAAAATTAATTATCTATTCGAAAATTCATTTCAGTACATTTGAATTTTAATAATAGTAATAAATAAATAAATAGTAGCTACAAAAACACACATTTAAATGAGTAAAAAAAACACAAGCAAAAGTACTCAATTAATTCACTCAGCTGTTCATATGACTCAAAAACCTACCATCATCCAAACTAAATATTAACATCAGGTTCTGGTTAATGATCGAAAATTAGTCTTTCTTCCATCTACCTTATTCCTGACTCCAGATTGATGTTGTCTTCTTCAGATGTTTGTTGCCTGCAGTCCTCTTCTTGCATGGTGGTTCCGTCCCAAGGCTCAACCGGTCGAGAGTTTGAACGAGATTCCTCAACAGCTCGGAAATACGCGTACGGCCCCCATCCTACCGTCAATGAACAACTATATATAATTAAGAGCAAATATTAATGTATCTTTCGTACTTATAACTAGTAGTGTCCGTAAACGAAAACTCTAACCTTCTGTGTGGTACGGAGGTGGGAAAAACTGTAGGTAGCAAAATGTAGCTACTACAAGGCCTGCCAACACGTAGTAGCATCAGATTTACAGTCTGAATTAAATTCACTTCTTGTCCTAATTATATATACGTACCCAAGATGCCTCCAGCAAACACATCTTGCCAGTGATGCCAATAGTCATCCACACGAGAAACTGCAACTAGACAAGCCGCGAGGATCGGAAGAAAAATCACGCACAATTTCGCCACGTGTCCCCTTCGGTCAAAGCATTTGATTTTACCAGACAGGTATAATGCTAGAAAACCGAGACCTGCGAAGGACCCTGCAACAACAGGTTGAACGATTAATATATTGCCGATTCATAAAAACAAAACAAAAATTAAAAAAATAGCATTAAAAACAATTAGTCGTCTCGTCTCACACGAAGTGTGACCGCTCGGAAAGCTCTTGTGTCCTTCTTTTATGTCGCTAGCTTTACCGTGACACACGACATTGCCCCAACGATCGTACTCCTGTTACATAGAGTCATTAAACGAACCCTGAAAGACTAATTCAGAAATTGAATATATATTATATATAAATCGTACGTCTCGGCCATCAGGAAAGCAACGCCAGAAGAAATCCGGGCGGGGCCTACCAACCCCGTTCTTTATGGAGTCCGTGAGAACCGCGGTTATCAGCACAGCAAATAGGAGCCCGAGTATACTATGATGAAGATCATAGATGTCTCTCCTCCGTAGGTAGTAAAGCACGAAAATCGCAATAGGCAGCAAAACCGCATACAACTAATTATAATAAAAACAAATCAGTAATGAATTCGAACATTAATAGGTGGAAATGGAAGTGGAAAGATCACACTCACTGGGACGGCCCAGATGGGTACGGAGTTCTCTTTGAGAGGATACATGAGATCCGTCATCATGTCTCTTCCGACGAACCGGTAAAACGGGTGCATTAGATAAAGAAGGATCTCGATTACCACAAGCAGCAATAGTATCAGCCAATCGTGCTTGTGATCACTCGCGAGTTGCCTCCCGTGTGATTTGATTGTGTGCCGACATTCGAGCTCTGATCGGCCCTGCTCGATAGTTAGTACCGTTTACTAGTTAGTAAGCATGTGATTCAAATCAAGGTCATGTAAATATATGTCTATAGCAAAATTAACACACACACTAACACACTAATCCTTGCAATGTGACTCCAAATCTCCAACACACTAATATTTTGTTTTTTTCGAAATTCAAATAGTAACAAAATTAAAGTAGAACGACCACACACAAAAAATGACACGCAATATATTTTTTTTTTCAAAATTCAAATTCTGCCCTGCTCGATAGTGGTTCAAAAATATATATTTTTTTTTCAAAATTCAAATTCTGCCCTGCTCGATAGTGGTTCAAATCAAGGTAATGTAAATATGTCTATAGCCAAATTCTCACACACACTAACACACTAATATTTTTTTTTTTTTTTTTAATTTTAAATGGTAACAAAAATAGAACACAGAAAAACGAGTCGACAAACCTGAAAAATGTTCCTGAAATTTGGAGTAGGACAAAAGGAGATGATATTCTTCAAAGCCATTTGCACACAATTGAAACAACAGAATCTCCTCGACTTTTTTTTTTCTATCCTCTTGTTCAACAGTTACGGAAGAAGTAACGGGATTTATTCGAGTGGTTAAAAATGAATGGTGGAACGTGGGGAAAAAAATACTCCTCCAGTACAAATAATTAATGAGTAGTTGCACTTAAAAGTTTTTTTCTTCAAGGAGGGGCCCCAGAATCAAAACTTACCTTACCCTACAACTGCAAATGATGGCAATTATACATATGGGAGATAGTTATTAATTATTATGATCATGAAAACTAACCCCATACCGGGAGTTAATTATTACTCTCCTATTTTATAATTATACAATAATTTATTTAAATGGATTTTCACAATATTAGGATTATTCGAAAAAAAACAAATAACAAAAAACTTACTTTTGTTATAAACTCAGAGGGAATTGAGAGAGAATAATAAATCCGAAAGAGAGACAACATGAGAGAACATAGAGGATAATAGAATTCTCATTTCATTCATATGGGGAGACCCCTTTATATAGAATACAAAGTAGGGTTTCTGTCTTGTTCACCAAGAAAGGGTAAACTAGTCATTCACTAAATAATAATATTCATAACACTCCTCCTTGAATGACTATTTACAGGATTGCTGCCTCGTTAAAACCTTGCCAGGAAAACCCAGTGGGATAAAACCTCGACGAAGGAAAAAGAGTACAGCTTGCTCCCCCTGATTGTAATCACCGAAAATCTTTGATTTATTGAACGTAGTTATTGGTGATCAACCAGTCTCATTAAAACCTGTAACTAATAAAACCATATAGGAAAAACTTAGTTATTAAAGTATACATTTTGGTCTTCAGGACACAACCTTCGAATTGTCGAGTTTCACGTTCATTTGTATCATTGTATATTTTTCGTCCTTCTGGGACATGCCTTTACCAGACATCTATTGACTAGAGCATTCGCAATTGCTATAACCGACTGGTAACTCTTCTGGAGTATTTTAGATGCGTCTAGTGTTCAATATACATTTCTTGACAAATGAACAATAATGTGAACTTCAATTCACAATCATTTGAACTTCAGGTTCAATGTCTCAGTTTATCTCGAAAATAAACTCATATGGAACATTCTGATGTCTTCATTAATTATTATCGAGTGATGTGCATGCCTCGTTAAAAACCTCGTTATAAAACCCTGTAGGAAAAAATACTCGAGAAAAAGAGTACATGACATTCACATTTATATTGTGGTGATTGTCTCGTTAAAAACCTTTAACTAAGAAAACCCTGTGGGAAAAACTTAGTAGAGGAAAAAAGAGTGCAATCACTGGTCTTCGGGACCAATCACGGGTCTTCGGGACCTTATATTCAATATCATTTTTGTCCATATGTAATATGATATTTTACATGGTCAAATCATACATTCATGCATATTTATCGTTGTTGCTGCCATAAATATTAAGTAGCGGAACTTAATGTCATCTTTCAAAATATTTGATTAACATCGAGTTTCTGCGAAAAACTCTTGAACAACTAATCTCGCTTTTATATCTCACCACATCATTACTCGTTTTTCGTACGAACACCCACATATATCCTTCTGGGATAATATTTTGAAGTGTTTATTATAGTCAAAATATATCTTTATTCAGCGAGTCATGCTCAGCCTCAATTGCTCGTTTCTTATTTTCCGAGTGCTGCTGGCACACTATCATTGATTTAAGCTTTGGATCCAAATTTTCTAGAGCAACTTCTTGAGGCAAATATGTCGTTGACGACTTTTTCCATGTTGATGACAATTCTATCAACCAAATCTTTCATCATTTCCCAAAATATTTAATTTGGTTGTTCCGCAATCCCACGATGTTCTATTATCATGTGCACATGCTTTTTCAATAAGATTTTTATCTAACTCTCTTCAGGAGATTTTGAGGGGTGACTTAATTTTTTTGTTTTTCCGCGGATTTATTTTATATCTTTAGATCGATCTACTACGCTTCTGGCGTATATTAAAATCAACATTTGAGTTGATCTATTTGGTATTTGAACTCTTATAGTTCATTTTATCACAAATATACGTGCTTTTGTCACACCTTCATTAATTTGGCAGATTACTTGCTGAATATTGCAAGTTACTTATTTTCATGAACTTCGGGTTCAATTGATTGGTGCGTGGATCTAGAATTGAAGATCGTTTTCATTCAATGAAATTTCTCGGCATTTATATCTTTTATATTCTTATCTTCCCCTAATGCCGGGAAATGATCTTCCTTAAATATGCAAATCAGCGTAATTGCTGTAAACTGATCTTCTGGATCGTGGGCTCGAGATATTTAATATACATTTTTCTATTATGCCCGTTCATAAAAATACATTTTAGTGGTGATATGAATATAACTTGCATATATAAAATTTATTCGCAGATGGGAAATGTTTTATTCATTTCCACGCACAATCATGATATGCATCATTTTCATGTTTAAGTACATTTATAGTACTTTTGGGGATAATTAGTAAAGCTCTTCCGGAGCCAACTTTTAATATGTTATCACTTGCATAACTTTACCAATGATCCTTCGGGGATACAATATTTTTACCAATGATCCTTCGGGGATCAAAATACTTGTCATTCGAACTTTATTGACGAATAATCAAATCAAATATTATTCAGGAATATTTATCAAATTTAATAATCTCTTACATTGCTCTTTAAGCAATATATATTTTGCTACTTTATTCATAAAATATTCTTCAAGAATATTTTTATTGTGTATCATTCTTCGAGAAATATACACATAAATTAATTGTGTATTCTTCAGGAATAACACGTCTAGATTATATATAACAAACATTAAGAAAATAATCGACTAAATTCGAATTGAGAACCAATGTCTCAATTAATTCAGTATGTCGATTTTTGTTTCGTCAGATTAAAAATAAGTTATGCAAATTTCAATACATTATTTTGCATTGCAATGGATATCTCGATTTGCTAAAATATACGTATAAAATATTAATACTAGCTCTTCCGGAGCTTTCATCAATATTAGATGCACCATAATTTGTATTGACATTATTTTCTACAAATGTCATGAAGTAATGTATGAGTGATTATGCTATCTCATAGATAATCATTTTGTCAATACATTTACTTTTAATCACGTCATTGCCAATTACATGATCAATATTGTCATCATAATTTTTTAAAACTTGACAATTGAAATTAGCAAGAGATCAACATGATGTTTGGTCGTACGACAAGTACGCACATAATGCCAATTTATTCCACATTTTTGGCATTTCTCTTCACACACCTTATTTATCAATTATTTTGTTCATGAGATTTTCCATGACAACTGTCTCGTTCATATATACTTATGCGTCATCATCCACGAACATAACCATTTTCATGTTTATTTACATTTGCTTCAGGCAATAGTATACAACTAGTTGGACATATCTCATAATTATTTATCAATCCCATTATTTTGTTCTACTACCAGTAGACATGATATGAGTTGAGAATATTTTTTATAATCATTCAAATAATATTGCTACTACAGGAGCAAATTTGATGAATTGAATGTTTGTCAATGAAATACTAAACTTTTTTTTTCCTTTATGAATTTGACAACGACGGATGATGAATGATTTTGCACGATCCTGCAGGGATTTCATGTTTTGTTCTTTGATTGTTTCACTCAAACCTTTTTGGAGAACAAAATAAATCTCAATATATAATTTTCTCATAAGTTACATTTAATTGGAATCGACTTTTTCGATATTCCATGAGTACCCACATAGTACATTTATTCTCGATTTTCAAAAGATATCCTTCAGGGATAATTCATACGTAATCATTATTTCAACAAGAACAATGGTGTATCACTGTGAGTATCATGATGTAACTTTATTAAAAAACATATAATGTTTTGAACTTTGCTTCTTCGGGAGCAATCAATAAAAATATTCTTTCAAAATATTTTGTATTATTTCTTATGTCACGCCCCGACTCCAAAATAACCAACAAAACAGGTTAAAACACTAAACACAATTAAACTACTAAATTAATAATAAACATTTAATCAAAATTTAAACATATAACTTGGGACATGAACTACTAATAATAATCACTGTCAATATACATAACCGAGTATACGAAATAGAAACAAATAGCATCACTATATATAAAGTATACACATATACTGGTACAACTCTACAAAAATCCCTAGGACCCCAGAGACTGACTAACGGGCGAGACACGGCGATGACAACGATCAACCTTGATACCTGCAAAACTCAAAAATCTGTGTGGGGGTGAGTACGCCACATCAACTCACCATTTTACAATTTCAAATAAACAACAAAACTCGTTTTATACTAATATATATCCTATTTCAAGTTTTATCACGTAAGTCATCAAAATCACAACAATCACACAATCCAGTAACACCAAACGGCCCAAAACAAGTTCAGGCATCAAACACAATCAATACAACCAAAATCAATCATAGAATACATCTTCAATCACAAATAAATATGCACAATGCAACAATCAATGCAAGCTACTTATGCAAACTCATACGTGCAATGACTCACACACCCGGGCCCATAATCGTACAGCTCTTTGGCCGATAGTACCCCAGCCTACTTGCTGAAGTATCAAGCCCTACTTGGCTTTTATGCCCTGCTTGGCATTTTATGCACGTGCCATGAGATAATAAATCGTGTCATGCATGTTTCACAACTCAATCAATCTCATTATGATCAACACACATTATAAAACACGTCATATAATCACAGTACAAAGTTCACACAAGTCACATCACGAAACATCACATCATGTCACAAAACATAGCACACAATAACAGGATATCGCATATACTCAAATTCACACAATCAAATAATAACACAAATAGTTTAGGTTATACTTTTACCCACCTGTGTACGCTGCTGT
The DNA here is from genome assembly GCA_954870475.1 of Euphrasia confusa. NCBI lineage: Eukaryota > Viridiplantae > Streptophyta > Magnoliopsida > Lamiales > Orobanchaceae > Euphrasia > Euphrasia confusa. The sequence continues at coordinate 30,287,581 of OX940951.1, forward strand.
CACGAGACTCACGACCTCTACAAATTTACCCCTCGTCTCTATCGTGTGCCCTGTGCACTCCACTCGACGATGGATCACGTCCTAAATATAAGATACTCTTAATTATTCTCAACCAAGACAAATTCAAACTCATTAAAGAACTAATTTATTCAAAAGTCCTAAAATCTCATTTCAATTATGTTTAATTACAATTCGTTTCATTTTCGGACATACCGTATGCCTAGATTATTTTTCATTTACAATTTGTTCTAACATAATATTTGAAACTCATTCAGTTATCTAATATTTCAGCCAAAGAGACTTCAATTTCAATATATGGTTAAGGAGTTATGCTCATTTAACAAAACTACATATGCTAAGCATTCTTGGCTATTAGTATCATTTCAGTCTGTTTCAAAGGCTTATCGACACTTAATTATTTACATTTTGGTTACAGCTCCAACAAGAAAGTTGTAGATAAGTTAGTGAGGTCCTGACTCCAACAAACAGAATAATGTTTCGATAAACGGATTAAGAGATATATCAATTTTCCTAAACCTGCCCGTACAACCATACTCTCAGCCCACTAGTCAGCTACCTAGGCTCACCAAGGTCACCCCATTCACAACTGGACACAGAATCCTACATAAAACTTGTAGCTTAAGAAGTTTATTATCATTTACAACAAACTAAACATGAATCGGATCAGCGAGTTTCAAGTTGAGTGTGTTTTCGTAAGATTGCTCAAATCTGTAAATCATACCACGGCTGAAACAACAATTTTCCAAAATAAACTCATAATTTTTCGACTCAATAAATAACTATGAAAATCAACAAGAAACTCACAAACTTCATTTTACAAAACTTCATATTTTATATAAGCTTTTACCTTTACCGATAAGGGTCCGAAATAGTTCAAACACAAATATCACATTTCCCCCTTTTTCACAAATCAGCACACCGCTCTAGTTTTTGTCATACCAAAAGACTTATATAAAAACATCTTACAAGTTCCAAATCAGTCAATACAGAAAGCCCTATCACTGTAGATTTCAAAACTTTAAACCAACTTCAATTTGGATGAAAGGGTCATCAATTATGATCTAAACAACGCACCTTGTCTAACATAATCAGCAGATTTCCAGAATTGCTACAGTTTAGTAGAAAAATCATAATCAATTCAATATGTGCCCAAAAATTACCAAATTTCATATAAATAAAATAGACTCCACAAGGACTTCACAGAAATTTACATAAACGATTTTGGAAGAATTAAAGCCACAGAAATCACCCGCAAAAACAGGCTGAAAATACAAACACTAACCAACAGCAAACCCTAACTCTTAATTGCCTTGTTCTACACTTGAACATTGATTCAATCGGTAATTAAACACTACAAGGTTGAGGTTTACCTTATTATGACCAACTTCTATTATTGAAGAAATCCGATCCGTAGCTTGAAAATATATTTGCGATTCTCTCTTTCCTAGTCTTCTTTCTCTTCAAGTGTGTGAGAGCGTTAACTTCTTTTTCCCCTTTCTTTCATAATTATCCTCTATTTAATTTTTACTAAATAATTTAACAAAGGCGGTTTCTCTTCTTATCTACTTCATTCTACTAATACTATTGATATTATTATAATAATAGTAGAATTAGTGTTATAGTTTTAGTATTTATCATTTTTAGTACTATTATTATTATTAATAATAATATTATTAACTTATAAATTTTACGGGTCTCACAACCCTCTCTCCCTTAAAAAAAATTTCGTCCCGAAATTTACGTACCGCTGTCAAAGAGTTCGGGATATTGCTTCTTCATACTTTCTTCTGTTTCCCAAGTCATCTCCTCGATCGTCTGACTACGCCACAACACCTTGACCATCAGAATGATTTTATTTCTCAATTGCCTCTCCTTGCGATCAAGTATAGCAACAGGCTTCTCTTCTAATGACAAGTTCTCGTCTAACTCAACTGGGATCGTTTCTAATACATGAGACGCGTCTCCAACATATTTCCTCAACATCGACACATGAAATACATCATGTAGTCGTGCTAGCTCTTCTGGCAATCTCAATCGATATGCTTCTATACTGATTCTCTCGGTAATCTCAAATGGCCCAATGAATCTCGGAGCCAACTTCCCTCGCTTTCCAAATCTCAATACTCCTTTCCACGGAGATACTTTCAAAAACACTCGATCCCCTACTTCAAACTCTAACTCACGACGTCGCTGATCAGCATAAGATTTTTGACGGCCTTGCGACGTTTTCAATTTCTCCCGAATAAAATCAACCTTAGTCGATGTTTCCTTGATAATCTCGGGACCAAAAACTCGACTCTCCACTTTTTTTTCTCCAGTCTCATTCCAACAGATAGGGGTTCGACACTTTCGACCATATAATGCTTCAAATGGAGCCATTCCGATGCTACTGTGAAAGCTATTATTATAGGAAAACTCAATCAACGGTAGGTATTTTTCCCAACCTCCTGTAAACTCCATCACGCAAGATCGTAATATATCCTCGAGCGTTTGTATCGTTCGTTCTGATTGCCCATCCGTCTGTGGATAAAATGCAGTACTGAAACTAAGCTTCGTACCCAACGCCGTGTGCAATTGTCTCCAGAAACGAGATGTGAAATTCGGATCTCGATCTGATATAATCGATACGGGTATCCCGTGCAACCTCACGATTTCTGACACATAAATCTGAGCATACTGCTCGAGAGTTGTCGTTGACTTCACCGGTAAGAAATGTGCCGATTTAGTTAACCTGTCTACAATCACCCAAATCGAATCCTTACCTCTTTGAGATAACGGTAAACCTCGTACAAAATCCATCGTCACGTGTTCCCACTTCCATTCTGGAATCGGTAGAGGTTGTAACAAACCTCCTGACCTCTGGTGCTCGGCTTTTACTTGCTGACACACTAAACATCGTGCCACGTACTCTGCTACTTCTCGTTTCATAGCAGGCCACCAATAGTGCGGTTTAATTGTCTGATACATCTTGGTGCTTCCCAGATGCATTGCATACGCCGAACTATGCGCTTCTTCTAATATATCTTTTCTCAAATCGACATCTCTTGGCACACACAATCGATCTCCGAAACATAACAAACCATCTTCTCGGATTCAAAAATCTAATATTTTTCCCTCAGTTACCTGAGACCGAATACTTTCCAATCTGGAGTCACTCCTCTGTAATTCTCGTATTCTGTCGACCAATACTGGTCGCACATGAAACGTAGCTACAATACCTTCGGTACCCGATGGGATTAACTCAATCCTCAATGATTTCATTTCTCGTATGAATTCAACACCTGTGCACTGCAAACATGCCACTAATCCCATCGACTTGCGACTTAACGCATCAGCTACTACATTCGCCTTACCAGGATGGTAATGAATTTCACAGTCGTAGTCTTTTATCAATTCCAGCCACCGCCTCTGTCGCAAGTTTAACTCTCGCTGAGAAAACAAATATTTCAGACTTTTATGGTCAGTGAATATCTCACATTTTACTCCATACAAATAATGTCTCCACAGCTTCAAGGCAAACACAACTGCCGCCAATTCCAGGTCGTGTATAGGATAATTGCGTTCATGTGGTTTCAACTGTCGAGAGGCATATGCCACCACTCGACCATTTTGCATCAAAACACATCCCAAACCTTGTTGTGAGGCGTCTGTATAAACATCAAAATCATTTCCACTCACCGGAATAGTCAACACGGGTGCTTGTGTTAATCGACTTTTTAGCTCTTGAAACGCCCTTTCACAATCATCTCCCCATTCGTACTTCACTTCTTTTCTGGTCAATTTCGTCATTGGCAAAGCTATTGTCGAGAAGTTTTGAATGAATCGACGATAATACCCTGCTAATCCCAGGAAACTTCGAATTTCTGTTACACTGACTGGCGTCGGCCAATTCAACACTGCCTCTACTTTTCTCGGATCCACTTGAATTCCCTCTTTTGAAATCACATGCCCGAAAAACTCTACTTTATCCAACCAAAATTCACATTTGGAAAACTTCGCATATAATTTTTCGTCTCTTAACTTCTGCAACACTTGTCGTAGGTGTTGCTCATGCTCTTCCACACTCCGTGAGTACACTAGTATGTCATCAATGAATACAATCACGAAGTCATCTAAAAACGGTTTGAACACCCGATTCATAAGGTCCATGAATACCGCTGGTGCATTTGTTAATCCAAACGGCATGACCAAAAACTCAAAATGTCCATACCGTACTCTAAATGCAGTTTTCTCCACTTCACTATCCCGGATCTTTAACTGATAGTATCCAGAACGTAAATCAATCTTTGAGAATACCCGAGCCCCTTGGAGTTGATCAAATAAGTCATCCACCCTTGAAATCGGATATTTATTTCTGATCGTCGACTTGTTCAACTGACGGTAATCAATGCACAAACGCCATGTACCGTCTTTCTTTTTCACAAATAAAACAGGGGCTGCCCAAGGCGATACACTCGGCTGAATAGATCCCTTCTCCAACAGATCATCTAACTGCACTTTCAATTCTTTCAATTCCGCCGGTGCCATGCGATACGGCGGCATCGATATAGGTGTTGTCCCCGGTACTAACTCAATCGCAAATTCAACTTCTCTTTGAGGTACTGCTCCCGGTAATTCATCTGGAAAAACATCTTCAAATTCATTCACCACCCGTATATCTTCCATTCGTGGTCCCTCCTTGGTTACGTCGATCGCATAAGCTAACACTGCATCACACCCCTCGCTCAATAACTTTCTCGCTTCAATTGCTGATATTATACTTGTCGGCACAATTGTCCGTTCACCTTTGTACACCAGTTTAGGTTCGTCAGGTATTTCAAAGGCAATCTCTTTCAAGTAGCAATCAATACTAGCTCGATATGTCGATAGCCAATCCATACCAAGGATAATATCAAAATCTTCCAGTTCCAGTGGCATCAACATTGCTATCATCGGTTTTCCTTCTATCTTAATAGGAACATTTTCAAATATTTCATCTATTACAATTTTACTTCCCATAGGTGTAGACACCAACACTCTATCTTTTAATTCACTCTTACATATTCCCAGCAATTCAACACATTTTCGCGCAATAAACGAGTGACTAGAGCCTGAATCAAATAATATTCGAGCTATGTGATTATAGATAGGAACTGTACCAGTCACCACATGTGGTGCAGCTGCAGCATCTTGCTGAGTCATAGCGAAAACTCGAGCATGTCCACCCGAAGATGCTCCCGTCGCTCCTCCCCTTGTCTGTCCTCGACCTTGTCCTCGCCCTCGACCAGCTATAGATGCTGGAGATGAGGCTACTGACGGTGTGGCTGCTCTCGATGTCTCAGGGCAATCTCTGATCACATGGTCTGTCCGTCCACACTTAAAACACGATCGTATATCTGCCGGAAACGAACAATCTCTAGAATAATGTCCGGGGGCTCCGCATCGATAACACACCACAGCTCCTACGGAACGACTCCTGTTAAACGATGGTCGTATACCCCCACCTTGTGGGCTGCCCATACCACGAGACATCGTTACCCCACGACGACCAGCTGGCTCTCCTCGTCTCTGTCCAAAACCACCCGAAATCCTGGGACGCGGTCCTCCTCTACTCGAACCCTCTGAACGACTCCTCTTCCTCTCTTCTCTAAATCCGGATGCCTCTCTAACATCCTTCTCTATCAAAAGGGTTCTCTCAACCAACTCTGGATAATTATTTAGGTTAAGCGCTGTCAGCCTTGACCTGATCACAAATTGTAGCCCATTCTGAAATTTCCGACACCTCTCAGGTTCGTTTACAACCATAGATCTCGCAAATTGAGACAAGTTTGTAAACCTCGCCTCATACTCGACTACTGACATATCTCGTCCCTGAATCAACTCATAGAACTCTCTCCTCATCTCATCAGCGAATGACTCAGGAAAGTACCTCTCATGGAAGACCCGATCGAACATCTCCCACGTGACCGCTCTCGGCTCTGCTTGATCCCCCGCTGGAGTCCTCAACATAGCTTTTGTATTCGTCCACCAATCACGCGCCTGATCAGTAAGACGATACGCAGCTAAATTGACTCTCTGATCGGTCTGATCGGTCGTCAATCCCATCATCTCAAAGATCTCTTCTATCTTCTTAAACCACGAGTCGGCTGCAAGCGACGGCCTACTCTTCCCAAAACTCGGTGGTTGAAGTTTCAGAAACTGGTCCATAACTCTACTCGTATCCTCCTCCCTGGACCTAACTCGACTCGATCCTGCCACCTGTTCGATCTTCGACTCAATGTACCTAGTCATGGCCTCAAACATTTGCGTCTGAGGAAGCTCTTCCCCACCTGTATCTCTCGAGCGATTAGTGCCCGACTCGTCACCCCTGACACTATCACTTTCACTCATCCTATCACTCCTGATACACACATTCAGGAACTCACATATCAAATATATATCAAGTGCATTCAACACTAATATCACATAATAAAGCATATAATAAAAATCAATATATCACTCAATTTAACACACATAAGAGGATATAATTTAAATAATCATCATAACTCCACACACAAATCGTCATCGAATGACTCGACCCTATCAGTCACTGGTCCCAAACCTAAAGCTCTGATACCAAGCTATCACGCCCCGACTCCAAAATAACCGACAAAACAGGTTAAAACACTAAACACAATTAAACTACTAAATTAATAATAAACATTTAATCAAAATTTAAACATATAACTCGGGACATGAACTACTAATAATAATCACTGTCAATATACATAACCGAGTATACGAAATAGAAACAAATAGCATCACTATATATAAAGTATACACATATACTGGTACAACTCTACAAAAATCCCTAGGACCCCAGAGACTGACTAACGGGCGAGACACGGCGATGACAACGATCAACCTTGATACCTGCAAAACTCAAAAATCTGTGTGGGGGTGAGTACGCCACATCGACTCACCATTTTACAATTTCAAATAAACAACAAAACTCGTTTTATACTAATATATATCCTATTTCAAGTTTTATCACGTAAGTCATCAAAATCACAACTATCACACAATCCAGTAACACCAAACGGCCCAAAACAAGTTCAGGCATCAAACACAATCAATACAACCAAAATCAATCATAGAATACATCTTCAATCACAAATAAATATGCACAATGCAACAATCAATGCAAGCTACTTATGCAAACTCATACGTGCAATGACTCACACACCCGGGCCCATAATCGTACAGCTCTTTGGCCGATAGTACCCCAGCCTACTTGCTGAAGTATCAAGCCCTACTTGGCTTTTATGCCCTGCTTGGCATTTTATGCACGTGCCATGAGATAATAAATCGTGTCATGCATGTTTCACAACTCAATCAATCTCATTATGATCAACACACATTATAAAACACGTCATATAATCACAGTACAAAGTTCACACAAGTCACATCACGAAACATCACATCATGTCACAAAACATAGCACACAATAACAGGATATCGCATATACTCAAATTCACACAATCAAATAATAACACAAATAGTTTAGGTTATACTTTTACCCACCTGTGTACGCTGCTGTCACGAGACTCACGACCTCTACAAATTTACCCCTCGTCTCTATCGTGTGCCCTGTGCACTCCACTCGACGATGGATCACGTCCTAAATATAAGATACTCTTAATTATTCTCAACCAAGACAAATTCAAACTCATTAAAGAACTAATTTATTCAAAAGTCCTAAAATCTCATTTCAATTATGTTTAATTACAATTCGTTTCATTTTCGGACATACCGTATGCCTAGATTATTTTTCATTTACAATTTGTTCTAACATAATATTTGAAACTCATTCAGTTATCTAATATTTCAGCCAAAGAGACTTCAATTTCAATATATGGTTAAGGAGTTATGCTCATTTAACAAAACTACATATGCTAAGCATTCTTGGCTATTAGTATCATTTCAGTCTGTTTCAAAGGCTTATCGACACTTAATTATTTACATTTTGGTTACAGCTCCAACAAGAAAGTTGTAGATAAGTTAGTGAGGTCCTGACTCCAACAAACAGAATAATGTTTCGATAAACGGATTAAGAGATATATCAATTTTCCTAAACCTGCCCGTACAACCATACTCTCAGCCCACTAGTCAGCTACCTAGGCTCACCAAGGTCACCCCATTCACAACTGGACACAGAATCCTACATAAAACTTGTAGCTTAAGAAGTTTATTATCATTTACAACAAACTAAACATGAATCGGATCAGCGAGTTTCAAGTTGAGTGTGTTTTCGTAAGATTGCTCAAATCTGTAAATCATACCACGGCTGAAACAACAATTTTCCAAAATAAACTCATAATTTTTCGACTCAATAAATAACTATGAAAATCAACAAGAAACTCACAAACTTCATTTTACAAAACTTCATATTTTATATAAGCTTTTACCTTTACCGATAAGGGTCCGAAATAGTTCAAACACAAATATCACATTTCCCCCTTTTTCACAAATCAGCACACCGCTCTAGTTTTTGTCATACCAAAAGACTTATATAAAAACATCTTACAAGTTCCAAATCAGTCAATACAGAAAGCCCTATCACTGTAGATTTCAAAACTTTAAACCAACTTCAATTTGGATGAAAGGGTCATCAATTATGATCTAAACAACGCACCTTGTCTAACATAATCAGCAGATTTCCAGAATTGCTACAGTTTAGTAGAAAAATCATAATCAATTCAATATGTGCCCAAAAATTACCAAATTTCATATAAATAAAATAGACTCCACAAGGACTTCACAGAAATTTACATAAACGATTTTGGAAGAATTAAAGCCACAGAAATCACCCGCAAAAACAGGCTGAAAATACAAACACTAACCAACAGCAAACCCTAACTCTTAATTGCCTTGTTCTACACTTGAACATTGATTCAATCGGTAATTAAACACTACAAGGTTGAGGTTTACCTTATTATGACCAACTTCTATTATTGAAGAAATCCGATCCGTAGCTTGAAAATATATTTGCGATTCTCTCTTTCCTAGTCTTCTTTCTCTTCAAGTGTGTGAGAGCGTTAACTTCTTTTTCCCCTTTCTTTCATAATTATCCTCTATTTAATTTTTACTAAATAATTTAACAAAGGCGGTTTCTCTTCTTATCTACTTCATTCTACTAATACTATTGATATTATTATAATAATAGTAGAATTAGTGTTATAGTTTTAGTATTTATCATTTTTAGTACTATTATTATTATTAATAATAATATTATTAACTTATAAATTTTACGGGTCTCACAACCCTCTCTCCCTTAAAAAAAATTTCGTCCCGAAATTTACGTACCGCTGTCAAAGAGTTCGGGATATTGCTTCTTCATACTTTCTTCTGTTTCCCAAGTCATCTCCTCGATCGTCTGACTACGCCACAACACCTTGACCATCAGAATGATTTTATTTCTCAATTGCCTCTCCTTGCGATCAAGTATAGCAACAGGCTTCTCTTCTAATGACAAGTTCTCGTCTAACTCAACTGGGATCGTTTCTAATACATGAGACGCGTCTCCAACATATTTCCTCAACATCGACACATGAAATACATCATGTAGTCGTGCTAGCTCTTCTGGCAATCTCAATCGATATGCTTCTATACTGATTCTCTCGGTAATCTCAAATGGCCCAATGAATCTCGGAGCCAACTTCCCTCGCTTTCCAAATCTCAATACTCCTTTCCACGGAGATACTTTCAAAAACACTCGATCCCCTACTTCAAACTCTAACTCACGACGTCGCTGATCAGCATAAGATTTTTGACGGCCTTGCGACGTTTTCAATTTCTCCCGAATAAAATCAACCTTAGTCGATGTTTCCTTGATAATCTCGGGACCAAAAACTCGACTCTCCACTTTTTTTTCTCCAGTCTCATTCCAACAGATAGGGGTTCGACACTTTCGACCATATAATGCTTCAAATGGAGCCATTCCGATGCTACTGTGAAAGCTATTATTATAGGAAAACTCAATCAACGGTAGGTATTTTTCCCAACCTCCTGTAAACTCCATCACGCAAGATCGTAATATATCCTCGAGCGTTTGTATCGTTCGTTCTGATTGCCCATCCGTCTGTGGATAAAATGCAGTACTGAAACTAAGCTTCGTACCCAACGCCGTGTGCAATTGTCTCCAGAAACGAGATGTGAAATTCGGATCTCGATCTGATATAATCGATACGGGTATCCCGTGCAACCTCACGATTTCTGACACATAAATCTGAGCATACTGCTCGAGAGTTGTCGTTGACTTCACCGGTAAGAAATGTGCCGATTTAGTTAACCTGTCTACAATCACCCAAATCGAATCCTTACCTCTTTGAGATAACGGTAAACCTCGTACAAAATCCATCGTCACGTGTTCCCACTTCCATTCTGGAATCGGTAGAGGTTGTAACAAACCTCCTGACCTCTGGTGCTCGGCTTTTACTTGCTGACACACTAAACATCGTGCCACGTACTCTGCTACTTCTCGTTTCATAGCAGGCCACCAATAGTGCGGTTTAATTGTCTGATACATCTTGGTGCTTCCCAGATGCATTGCATACGCCGAACTATGCGCTTCTTCTAATATATCTTTTCTCAAATCGACATCTCTTGGCACACACAATCGATCTCCGAAACATAACAAACCATCTTCTCGGATTCAAAAATCTAATATTTTTCCCTCAGTTACCTGAGACCGAATACTTTCCAATCTGGAGTCACTCCTCTGTAATTCTCGTATTCTGTCGACCAATACTGGTCGCACATGAAACGTAGCTACAATACCTTCGGTACCCGATGGGATTAACTCAATCCTCAATGATTTCATTTCTCGTATGAATTCAACACCTGTGCACTGCAAACATGCCACTAATCCCATCGACTTGCGACTTAACGCATCAGCTACTACATTCGCCTTACCAGGATGGTAATGAATTTCACAGTCGTAGTCTTTTATCAATTCCAGCCACCGCCTCTGTCGCAAGTTTAACTCTCGCTGAGAAAACAAATATTTCAGACTTTTATGGTCAGTGAATATCTCACATTTTACTCCATACAAATAATGTCTCCACAGCTTCAAGGCAAACACAACTGCCGCCAATTCCAGGTCGTGTATAGGATAATTGCGTTCATGTGGTTTCAACTGTCGAGAGGCATATGCCACCACTCGACCATTTTGCATCAAAACACATCCCAAACCTTGTTGTGAGGCGTCTGTATAAACATCAAAATCATTTCCACTCACCGGAATAGTCAACACGGGTGCTTGTGTTAATCGACTTTTTAGCTCTTGAAACGCCCTTTCACAATCATCTCCCCATTCGTACTTCACTTCTTTTCTGGTCAATTTCGTCATTGGCAAAGCTATTGTCGAGAAGTTTTGAATGAATCGACGATAATACCCTGCTAATCCCAGGAAACTTCGAATTTCTGTTACACTGACTGGCGTCGGCCAATTCAACACTGCCTCTACTTTTCTCGGATCCACTTGAATTCCCTCTTTTGAAATCACATGCCCGAAAAACTCTACTTTATCCAACCAAAATTCACATTTGGAAAACTTCGCATATAATTTTTCGTCTCTTAACTTCTGCAACACTTGTCGTAGGTGTTGCTCATGCTCTTCCACACTCCGTGAGTACACTAGTATGTCATCAATGAATACAATCACGAAGTCATCTAAAAACGGTTTGAACACCCGATTCATAAGGTCCATGAATACCGCTGGTGCATTTGTTAATCCAAACGGCATGACCAAAAACTCAAAATGTCCATACCGTACTCTAAATGCAGTTTTCTCCACTTCACTATCCCGGATCTTTAACTGATAGTATCCAGAACGTAAATCAATCTTTGAGAATACCCGAGCCCCTTGGAGTTGATCAAATAAGTCATCCACCCTTGAAATCGGATATTTATTTCTGATCGTCGACTTGTTCAACTGACGGTAATCAATGCACAAACGCCCTTCTTATCTACTTCATTCTACTAATACTATTGATATTTTACTAAATAATTTAACAAAGAGCGGTTTCTCTTCTTATCTACTTCATTCTACTAATACTATTGATATTATTATAATAATAGTAGAATTAGTGTTATAGTTTTAGTATTTATCATTTTTAGTACTATTATTATTAATAATAATAATATTATTAACTTATAAATTTTACGGGTCTCACATCTTATGAATATCAATATCGATTTACAATATTTTAATTTTAATTGCTACACAAGAAAAAATTTGATTTGATATTTCTGCGGGAATATCCTATCATGATGTTCTTCAAGAACATTTAAAATTTAATTTTGATATTTTATCATGAATATCATATCATAATATTCTTCAGGAATATTTAAAATTTATTGCTACACGACAACAATTTAATTTGATATTTCCAAACATATTTCTACTACGGGAGCAATTTGATTTGATATTTATCGAATTTATCGAATAATATCAAATCATGATGTTCTTTCAGAACGATCAATATAATATTTAAATCAGAGTATATGTTCTTCAGGAACATTCAATTTTATATATATATATATATATATATATATATATATATATATATATATATATATTATGAATAATTGATTTGATATTACTTCAGGAATATCAAATTATAATGTGACTCAAACTTGTGAGTTGAATTTCATAATAGCTTAATTATATGCCTAGACAGATTTAAAATCTTGTAATTGGAGTCAATCATACCACGTTTTGGTAGTACGACCAACTTCGGGTGATCGTATCTTTCTTTTAAATCTTTCCACAAAGCTAGTGGATCTTTCACGGTGAATTTTCAAAGATATTATTCGAGATTATTAGTATATAATCATAATCAATTTGATATTGATATTTCTGCAGGAATATATCATATCACGATATTCTTCATGAATATTTAATTTTTGTATTTCTTCAGGATTATAACATCATATTCTCCAGAAATATTTTCTTTTGATATTTCTTCAGGAACATCATATCACAATGTTCTTCAGGAACATTAAAATTTTAATTAATTTACTAAGCATAATTAATTTGATATTACTTCAAGAATATCATATTATAATGTTCTTCAAAAACTTACGCATAATTAATTTGATATTACTTCAAGAATATCAAATTATAATGTTATTCGAGAACATATGATATTACTTCAGGAATATCAGATTATAATGTTCTTTGGGAACATATGATATTACTTCAGGAATATCAGATTATAATGTTCTTTTGGAACATATGATATTACTTTAGGAATATCAAATTATTATAATGTTCTTCGGGAACATGTGATATTACTTCAGGAATATCAGAATATAATGTTCTCCGGGAACATATGATATTAAGAAGAAGGGAGGAGAAGTAGATATATTTATAATTATTAATGAATATAACCAAACATATAAATTCTTGCCTTGGAGTTCGGATCTTGGATGAGTAGAACTTCGATGAAGAACGCGGTTGAGCTTTCGTGTTGATAACGTGTTATAAACTCAAAGGGAATTGAGAGAGAATAATAGATCCGAAAGAGAGACAACATGAGAGAATTATAGATCCGAAAGAGAGACAACATTTTTATATTTAATTAATTAATATTATATTTTAAAAATATTTTTTATGCATAATAATTTAATATTTTGAACAAATTAATCCATAAATAATCTATACATAGTATTAATATTAATCACAAGTCTCAACATAATAAAATAATCAAAATAACTTGTAAATTTAAAATTTATAATCATTTTCATTATTTTCTTAATATTTTTTTTTTCAAATTTTGGTCTTATACTCAAAATTTATCATAACACCATCTATTTTATTTGATTTATCAAGTTTTGCCTCAAATTTGATTGTTTGATTAAATTTGCTCGAGACCATTTAAGAAGGTAAGACGAAACTAATCGAATTTAGGCGGCCCAAAGCGGGTTTAGGCGGTCCTGGGCGTATTTAGACGGCGCTTAGTGTTGGAGTTGTATACTTAATGTCTAGATTTAAGTAACGGTAAACTCCCGGTCATGGCATTTAATCTATTAAATAAACAATTGTTTGCTTTTAATTATTTGATAATTAAATATATGCAAATATAGTCTTAGATTATATACGTTAGTGTTAGTATGGTGTGCGTCGTCACACGGAAGATCATACTATCGGTTACTCGTATTTAATCGAACAGTTGCTCAAGACCTAGATGGACACGGACCAAGCCATCGGTATAGTCGTTGTATGAGGGAGAAAATAATTGGTCTTGATTATTTTATCATACTTGTACACTTGGTGTATTGGGCGGATCGCTTGAGATTTATCAATTAGGATTGCCTGTGATAATTGATTTAAGTCTCAGTGTATTTTATTCTTAATCCCCGATACTATTGCGGGTGTGTATATTTAGTATAAGTGGCTTTGATTTTCCAAAGGAATTGTCCGGTTTAATTATTGGGACAATTACCGGTAAAGTTGGGTCACTATATTTTATATATGACATGCCGTGAATACTTGACGGGAAAGTGTATCCCGGAAGGGTTGATAATATCCCCGAGATGATTTCATAAAGAATTATTATGTAAACTGTTGGAGTTGTGTACTTAATGTCTAGATTTAAGTATCGGTAAACTCCCGGTCATAGCATTTAACCTATTTAATTAATAAACAATTATTTGCAATTAATTATTGTTAATTAATTATGCAAAAATATAGTCCTGGATTTTATACGTTGTAGTTAGTATGGTGTGCATGGGCGCACAGAAGATCATACTATCGGTTACTCGTATTTAATCGAACAGTTGCTCACGACCTAGATGGACACGGACCAATCCATCGGTATAGTCGTTGTGTGAGAGAGAAAATAATTTATCTTAATTATTTTATCACACTTGTACACTTGGTGTATTGGGCGGATCAGCTTGAGATTTATTGATTAGGATTGCCTTGGATAATCAATTTAAATCTCGGAGTATTTTATTCTTAATCCCCGATATTATTGCGGGTGTGTATATTTAATATTAGAGACTTTGATTTTCCAAAGGAATTAACCGATTTAATTATTGGGTTAATTACCGGTAAAATTGGGTCGCTATATTTTATATATGACATGCCGTGAATACTTGAAGGGAAAGTGTATCCCGGAAGGGTTGATAATATCCCGAGATGAGTTCATAAGGAATTATTGTGTAAACCTCATGAGTGGATTCGTTCCGCACAATAATAAAGGTTGAACGGTACTAGTCTCGGATATAAGATATGAATATTATTTATTGAGCAATAAATAAATTTATTCATGGATATTTAAATCTTAAATACACGGAATAAATAATACTAATCGGAGAAATATTATTTGATATAATATGGATTAATATTGGGAGTGCAATTTTATTTATATAGTGGAAAATAAATAAAATTTAATATTGATAAGGATTAATGGATTTGGGTTGGACCCAATTTAATCTTCAATATTTAGAAGCCCAATATTTATTCTCCTTATGATCCCCTACGTAGCCTATATAAGCACTACATGGTCTTCACTTTTCACAACCTAAGTTACGCCAATCATAAAGTTCTGAGAGTGAGGAAGATCCATAGGAATCCGATAGATCGTCGCCCACACGACGTTCGGACGAAGTGCGAGGAATACGTAGGAAGATCGCAAGGTCATCAACAAGATTCGTTTCTCCGTACAACGAATCGAGGTAATAATCGAGAACCCCCTCTATGATTATTTGTGCGTATTAATTGTGATATATACATGAACGCACGATCCGGGAAAACGACGATCATCGCGGACGGGGATTCGAGATCCCCGGCGAAGATCGAAGGGGGCGGTCGAAACCCTAGGGCTCGACCGCCCGGCGCGCGCGATGTAACGCCCCGTTTTTCGTTTCGTAAAATAAAGCGGAAGTCGTTTAAATATAAATAATTTATTTATAAGTGGTTAATCAAGTGCGGGGGTTACGTACAATAAACCATGATTTTCAAAATTATAGGATTTTC
Source organism: Euphrasia confusa (assembly GCA_954870475.1). Taxonomy (NCBI): domain Eukaryota; kingdom Viridiplantae; phylum Streptophyta; class Magnoliopsida; order Lamiales; family Orobanchaceae; genus Euphrasia; species Euphrasia confusa. The sequence continues at coordinate 30,303,608 of OX940951.1, forward strand.
TAAAAAGGACAAAGGGCATTCATGATCTCAAATACTTCAAAAAGTAAAGCTTAATGGTCAAAATAAACATAGTAAAAATTAAAGTTTTAGTCATAAAAGTAACGTAAATACAATGTGTCACACCGCCATCCTCGTCATGCCCCTCGGACCCTTAGAGCGTACCTAAAAATATTGTTGTTGATTGGGGTGAGTTCAAAGTGCTCAGTAGAAATAACTTATCTTAAAGTCATGAATCATATCATAAGTAAATGGCACGTGTAATCACATGAATGTAGGCATATAAATCACATAAACAAATTCATCATGCTTTCATATCATTTCATATCATGTAAAACATATAAATTTTCACATATTGAACATGTAGTAGCACATACATTTCACATACTGCCGCCCCTGCCTACGGGCGGACCTTACTGTCACCCCTGCCTGCGGGTGAACCTTATTTGTACCATACTGCCGTCCCTGCCTACGGACGGACCTTACTGTCACCCCTGCCTACGGGTGAACCTTACTTTTATAGCATGTCATTCAAGCATATTACACGTGATGATATCATAGAAAATATTACATGTAAATATAACATACAAGGTTCGTCATCTCAACTAACACATATAACATGCATATATTAACAACATAACAATCATTCACATAAATACATTCACATAAATACACATACGTATGTACAAATAACATAGTTCATGAGAAAAAGGTAAGGAACCCCTACCTCTTGAAGCGTGGGCAATCCTAGCTCAACTCGATTCCTAGCTCTTCCTAAACTCCTAAGCTCGCCCTATCCTCCGAAAGCTCGACTCCTAACAAGACAGGTCTACTTAAATTAGTACATGAAGTTTATGAATATTTGTCTTATTGTATAAATATTGTGTAAATAAATATATTAATATATATGTGGTAAATATAAATAATAATTATAATTTGGGTAATATATTTATAATTAATGTATATTTATATATATAAAATACATGTGGCTAAGAATATGAGCTAAAATAACTATGAGGAGTGGGCCGGAAGCAATTGTTTGAAGTTGGGTTTGACTTGAAGGGATGTGGGTTTTAAACAAGTGAAAAATGGATTTGGGCTTTATGTGAAGAGAGTGGACTTGGAAATGGCCCATTCTTAGCAAAAGAACCGTGAGATAGAGAATCATTCTCTCCTCTCTTTTTGAGACGCCTCGTGAGAGAAAACAGAGAGATCGATCTATTGAGGGCGTGGGTTCATCAGCTCCGACAAATATTGGAGTACGGTCGAGGACAAACGACGAGACGCGGCGGCCTTCGTCTCCGGCAGGGGTGAGGCTCGATTTCGGCATCTACACAGCGGGTCGGCGTCTCGACGGCGATAGGGTTCCGCCTCCGGCCTCTGCGACGAACGGCGTCAATCGGGGTTGGTGTCCGGTGTTTCGGCGTGGATCGGAACGGTCAGGGCTTGACTCGGCTTGGATCGAACGGATCCGGCAACTGTGGGGGCTTGGCGTCGGAGCTCCGGTGGTTTGGCTGGTCTGGAGTCGGCGGCAGCGGCGCCGGAAGGTGCTCGGCAAAGGGCCTGAAGAGGGCTTCGTTCGGGTCAGCTTTGAGGCTATGAAACGGGCTGAAATGGGCCTGAATTAGGGGTCGAACGGGCTGCTTTGGGGTCGAGATTTGGGGGCTGGTTTTAGGTTTAGATTTAGGTTGTTATATGGGGTTGGGATTCATGGTGTAGTGTATGCATATGTATGTGTGTACCGTGTGTGTTTGTGTGAAGAAAAAGAAGACATGGAGAGGGAGGAGAAAAGAGGAATTAAAAACCTGCAATTGTTGAGTTTGTGAGTTGTGAGTGAGGGTTCTGTGAGATGCGTCTTGAATTGGTTTACTTTTCTTATTTTTGGCATGAATTCAAACATTGATTTTGTGTAAGAAAGTGAAAGGATGTATTTTTGTGTCTTGTTTGTTTTGTTGCTGCAGTAGGCTAGGATGAAGAAAAGGTCAAACATAACAATGTGATGGTAGGAACCAAAGATAACCGAAAAGATATTTTTATAATTCTTAGCAATTGTATAAACATAGCATTTCTTTTTATTTTGGTTTTGTTTTTATTTTATTGGTTAAGACCAACAATTTATATTATAGTATTAGACTATTAATATTACTTAAATAGTTTCATATTGATAATAATATTATTAATATTTAGATAGGAGATTTTAATTAATTAAATAGGGATAAAGTTTAATGAAAATTATATCCGAGCATACGGGTATTACAATACTACACCCCTTAAAGAAAATTTCGTCCTCGAAATTCATATTGCTGCTAGCGTAGTGGTCTATTTATGGCATATCAATCTTCATGCCCTACCTCCAGTTCCATGCCCGTTCCTTGCCGGTCCATTGTTTTCAAGATTCTTGTTGGGACAGTTACTGGCATTGTGTCCTTCCTTGTGGCACCAAAAGCATTCGTTCTTTCCTTTCAGACATATCCCATTGTGGTGCTTTCCGCATTCCCTACACAAAGGCTTCTGAATTGTTGCAGCTTGGCGATTATCTCCTTCAATCCTTGGATGTTTGTTCCCATCATTTCCTTCCTCGTCCCATTTCCTCTTCTCTGTGACCATGTCAGTCTTTAGTCTTCCTTGGTCATCTCCTCTCAGTCCAGCCTCGACTTTGTGAGCCCTTTTGACCAGCTCATAATACCCCAGATCACCCTGTGCTGCTAGGATACCAGCTAGTTGGGGCCTCAGTCCTCGTTCAAATCTAGAAGACCTCTTCGCATCAGTGTCCACCAGATGTGGGGCAAACCTGCTTAGCTCGTTGAATCTCCTCTCATACTCGGTGACGGTCGTGCTTCCCTGCTTGAGGTTCAGGAACTCTGTCTCTTTCTGGTTACGGAACGACTGTGGAAAGTACTGATTCATGACCTCAGTCTTGAAGTCAACCCAGGTCATAGCATTACGCTCTGCATCCGTCTGACTGCGATAAAACCCTTCCCACCAATGATCAGCATCCTCCACCAGCTGAAACGTGGCACACGCTATCTTTTGGGCATCTCCACAGTTGATCGTGCGGAAAATGCGCTCTAGTGAGCGGAACCATTCTTCAACGACTGCGGGACCATCTTTGCCATTGAAGGTCGGCGGTCCAAAGCTGCGGAACTTCTCCACACTGTTATTAGCATTTCCTCCTCCGTTGGCCTGAAAGTTCTGGAGGAATTGCGTGAAAGCCATTCCCATTGCATCAGCAGTAGCCTGAGCAAGAGGCGGTTGGTCTGCTCCGTTAGGGCAAGCATTGTTAGCTGCGTTACCGTTCCTTCGTGTTGCCATTTCTGTCTGTCAAAGAAGTATTTAATCTTTGGATTGCCATGAAGAGTCTCTTACATAGGAGTTCGACCATACTTCGTAAATAGTACTTGCCATTACAATTAGTAACATCTAACAACTAAACATAAACATAAAGGTCATTTCTAAGTCCCAATTACTATTATGTCCGTGAATGCATAGTCATAAATCGTACCTTTGGAGATCTCGAAGAGGAATGGCGAAGGCAGCAGTAGTGACATTTTATTTTCCTTTATTTTAAAACATGAAAACTTTTATTTTTGAAAATGTTTTTAAAGTCTACAGAATCTAAGGCCGTGCTCTGATACCACCTTGTAACGCCCCGTTTTTCGTTTCGTAAAATAAAGCGGAAGTCGTTTAAATATAAATAATTTATTTATAAGTGGTTAATCAAGTGCGGGGGTTACGTACAATAAACCATGATTTTCAAAATTATAGGATTTTCTAAAAAGGACAAAGGGCATTCATGATCTCAAATACTTCAAAAAGTAAAGCTTAATGGTCAAAATAAACATAGTAAAAATTAAAGTTTTAGTCATAAAAGTAACGTAAATACAATGTGTCACACCGCCATCCTCGTCATGCCCCTCGGACCCTTAGAGCGTACCTAAAAATATTGTTGTTGATTGGGGTGAGTTCAAAGTGCTCAGTAGAAATAACTTATCTTAAAGTCATGAATCATATCATAAGTAAATGGCACGTGTAATCACATGAATGTAGGCATATAAATCACATAAACAAATTCATCATGCTTTCATATCATTTCATATCATGTAAAACATATAAATTTTCACATATTGAACATGTAGTAGCACATACATTTCACATACTGCCGCCCCTGCCTACGGGCGGACCTTACTGTCACCCCTGCCTGCGGGTGAACCTTATTTGTACCATACTGCCGTCCCTGCCTACGGACGGACCTTACTGTCACCCCTGCCTACGGGTGAACCTTACTTTTATAGCATGTCATTCAAGCATATTACACGTGATGATATCATAGAAAATATTACATGTAAATATAACATACAAGGTTCGTCATCTCAACTAACACATATAACATGCATATATTAACAACATAACAATCATTCACATAAATACATTCACATAAATACACATACGTATGTACAAATAACATAGTTCATGAGAAAAAGGTAAGGAACCCCTACCTCTTGAAGCGTGGGCAATCCTAGCTCAACTCGATTCCTAGCTCTTCCTAAACTCCTAAGCTCGCCCTATCCTCCGAAAGCTCGACTCCTAACAAGACAGGTCTACTTAAATTAGTACATGAAGTTTATGAATATTTGTCTTATTGTATAAATATTGTGTAAATAAATATATTAATATATATGTGGTAAATATAAATAATAATTATAATTTGGGTAATATATTTATAATTAATGTATATTTATATATATAAAATACATGTGGCTAAGAATATGAGCTAAAATAACTATGAGGAGTGGGCCGGAAGCAATTGTTTGAAGTTGGGTTTGACTTGAAGGGATGTGGGTTTTAAACAAGTGAAAAATGGATTTGGGCTTTATGTGAAGAGAGTGGACTTGGAAATGGCCCATTCTTAGCAAAAGAACCGTGAGATAGAGAATCATTCTCTCCTCTCTTTTTGAGACGCCTCGTGAGAGAAAACAGAGAGATCGATCTATTGAGGGCGTGGGTTCATCAGCTCCGACAAATATTGGAGTACGGTCGAGGACAAACGACGAGACGCGGCGGCCTTCGTCTCCGGCAGGGGTGAGGCTCGATTTCGGCATCTACACAGCGGGTCGGCGTCTCGACGGCGATAGGGTTTCGCCTCCGGCCTCTGCGACGAACGGCGTCAATCGGGGTTGGTGTCCGGTGTTTCGGCGTGGATCGGAACGGTCAGGGCTTGACTCGGCTTGGATCGAACGGATCCGGCAACTGTGGGGGCTTGGCGTCGGAGCTCCGGTGGTTTGGCTGGTCTGGAGTCGGCGGCAGCGGCGCCGGAAGGTGCTCGGCAAAGGGCCTGAAGAGGGCTTCGTTCGGGTCAGCTTTGAGGCTATGAAACGGGCTGAAATGGGCCTGAATTAGGGGTCGAACGGGCTGCTTTGGGGTCGAGATTTGGGGGCTGGTTTTAGGTTTAGATTTAGGTTGTTATATGGGGTTGGGATTCATGGTGTAGTGTATGCATATGTATGTGTGTACCGTGTGTGTTTGTGTGAAGAAAAAGAAGACATGGAGAGGGAGGAGAAAAGAGGAATTAAAAACCTGCAATTGTTGAGTTTGTGAGTTGTGAGTGAGGGTTCTGTGAGATGCGTCTTGAATTGGTTTACTTTTCTTATTTTTGGCATGAATTCAAACATTGATTTTGTGTAAGAAAGTGAAAGGATGTATTTTTGTGTCTTGTTTGTTTTGTTGCTGCAGTAGGCTAGGATGAAGAAAAGGTCAAACATAACAATGTGATGGTAGGAACCAAAGACAACCGAAAAGATATTTTTATAATTCTTAGCAATTGTATAAACATAGCATTTCTTTTTATTTTGGTTTTGTTTTTATTTTATTGGTTAAGACCAACAATTTATATTATAGTATTAGACTATTAATATTACTTAAATAGTTTCATATTGATAATAATATTATTAATATTTAGATAGGAGATTTTAATTAATTAAACAGGGATAAAGTTTAATGAAAATTATATCCGAGCATACGGGTATTACACGCGACGAGGGGCTAAGCCCCGGCTGGACGCCGGGCCATGCGATCGACTCCGGTCGATCGCTGGGGTGCCACGGGCTGGTGCCGTGGCGGACCCCAGCCACCCCTCGGCGGTGGCGTGCGCACGCGGGGAGAGCTCCGGCCGAAGCCAGAGCGAGCGATCGAGCCCAGCTCGATCGCGGAGGGCAGCCGCGGGCTGGTGCCGCGGCTGGGGGCCCTCCACCCCGTGAGGTGGTGGCGGTGAGTCGCCGGACTCACCGCCGGCGGGCGCTGATCGGATCAGCCCCGCGGGGATGCCTCGCATCCCCGGCGATCGCCACACACGGCGATCGCGAGCCCGGGCGTGGGCGTGGCTAGGGTTTAGTCGCGGGTTCTCCCGCAGCGACGCCTTGGTCATGCTCTAGCTCGTCCGTGGTTCGCGTTCGAAATTTCCGACTCGCGGGGGACTTCGGCTGGGGGCGGGCTGCGTGTCTTCGGGCGCGTAGTCTCCAAAGGTCGGACTCCTGCGGATGAGTTGGTGTTCGTGTAATCTCCGGCGACGGGTTTTCGGTCGGGTTATCGATTCCGCATAAATTTTTGATAGCCCGGGACATCGAATCCCAGCAATTGGTATCAGAGCGTTTGGTTTCGTGTTCATGTATATGTTCGATTATTGTTCTACCTTGCAGGATTTCCGGCTATCATGGTTGGATTTAATTAATTGTTTTTTAATTAATTATCATGATTATTAAACTCTCGGACATGTCGAGATTCGTTTTTGTGTGGTTGAATGTTTGTAATAGTAAAAATTCGGGGGTTGACCGAATTTAGGATTTATTATTACGCACTTTATTTTCCGGAAAATGTATAGGGTCGATTTCATGTATAGAATCGATACCGGAATTGTAATTTAGATTATTGTAATTTATTTACGTTGGTTCGATGATGAGACGATCGCCGGAAGACGAAGACGTGTGACGAAGACAAAGAGGACGAAAAACCGGGGAGTCGATCAACCCCATGATCGACCCCATGACCGAAGCCATGGGGAGGGGTCGATCGCCCCTCGGCTGGGGCTGCCGCCGGCGGTGGTGGCCGGTCAGCTGGGGTGGCGGCGGCGTGCCCTCTTCCGGTGGTGGCGGCGGTCGGTGGGGGTGGTATGGGGATCTCCCAACCCATGCCACTTCTACCGATATTCACTTTCCAAAATTAATTCGGTTTTCCTATTTGAGTACTTTACTTTTAGGAAAATCTCATGGAATAGGAAAAGAATTAATTAGAATTAATTTTATTCCTATTGATTTATTTCCTTCATGGAATTATTCAAAGATTGAGAATTTAATTAATTTAGTACTAAATTTATTTTTCCTATTTGATTATTCCTACTCATAGGAATATTCATGGATTAGAAATAAAAATAAATTTGGAAAGTAGTAAGTCCTAATTTATTTTATTTCCTTGTTCTATTATAGATATCTTCTAGAATATTCCAAGTTTTACTTGGATAGATTATTCTAAAGATTTAATAAGAACTAGATAGGAAAATAAATAAATAAAAATATTAATAATATTTAATTTTATTTTTGATATATTCAATTGACTTAATTTTCGAATTAAGTAACTTTTGGATTAATTGAAAATAAATAGATTTAAATATTGGAAATTAATATTCTCGTCGCATGGAGCATTCAAGAAACGAAGACTGAAGACTAGAGGATGCATATGAAGATAAAGCCATGATAGTCGGGAAAATAATTCTCTAGCATTATTTTGACTATGTGATCTATGTGCTTTATTGCTTTCATGCATGCTATATGTGTTTATTTTATGCACTAGATAGCGTATCCCTTTATCGTAAAAAGCTAAGTGGGAGAGGGGATGGAAACATTCCCATGGTCTCCATCACTGTTCTCTTGGTGACTTTTATGGACTTTCGAAGTTCATATAGACAAGTCATTGGAGGAGAATTCTTGTAATTCCTCTTACAAGAAACATTGATCAAGTTTATCAAACAATGCCTAATTTGTCCTTCTGAAACTGACTTCAAGTCGACTCATTCTCACCCCGGGGAGTGGAATGGAGCCAGAGCCACTTGGTCATGTGGATGACACAAATTAGAGACCTTCGTGCCATTCTTTTATAGGTGGGTCGATTGTCTGCTCGGCTCCCTCATTTATGAGAGATAGGGTCGCTCGCATGGTGAATCACTGGTTAGAAACTTCGAGTTTCACTTATGATTCTCCGAGTCTTGATTTACGAAATCGAATGGATCTTGTAATTGGGAGTCAATTATAAAAATCTCTTGGTGTAGTAAACGTCCACACCACGTGGCTTGCTATGCTGACGGATTTTGGATTAATTGATGTAGACAGTTATAAGTGATTGTGAAGAGTTGTGAAATTGTCGTAAACGTCCACACCACGTGGCTTGCGGTGACGTAACAATTCCAAGCAATGTACTTTAGTGCTGAGTGATGGTTTACACTTAGATACGCGTTATAGTATTCTTCCCCACGAAGTTACGCTATGATTGATGTATGACCAAAGAAAATCTAATTGCTAAATCATTTGGGTGGGTAAACGTCCACACCACGTGGCTTGCTTTACCTGATGGGATTTTAGACGCAATTAGTAATTTAATGATATTATTTGAGGGAGATAATATCGGACATTAAATTGATTGTTTGTTTACATGTGCTTATAGGTTTAGAGAATAGCTATGAATCCACTTTCTGTGATACTCAAGGAACATAAACTCACTGGACCCAATTACATTGATTGGAAGAGAAATTTGGACATTGTCCTGACTGCTGAAGAGTACAAATTTGTACTCTATGAGCAATGCCCTGCTGAACCCACGACCGCCTCAACTGATGAGGAAAAAGAAGCATATCGGAAGTGGAAAAAGGCTGATGAAATGGCTAGGTGCTATATTTTGGCTTCCATGTCAAATGTACTCCAAACCCAACATGAGCCGATGAACACTGCCGAGGATATGTTATTTAACCTCAAGGAGATGTTTGGGCATCATGACCGTGCGGGTAGGCAAGAAGCAATGAGAGTCCTCATGTCGACTACTCAGTCTGAAGGAACGCCTGTCGAGGAGCACGTTCTCAAGATGATGAGTCTGTTGAATGAATTGGAGGTCCTAGGAGCTATGATTGATGGTGAGACGCAAGTCGACATCATACTCCAGTCTCTGACCCCTAGTTTTGAGCAGTTTCGTATAAGCTATAATATGGGTAAACTATCTTATACTCTTGCGCAACTCCTGACTGAACTGAAGGCGGCAGAGGGGATCTACAAGAAGGGCAAGTCTCAAGCGCTTGTGGCTACCAAGTCCAAAAGCTTGAAAGCTATTGGAGGTAGGGGCAAGAAAAGGAAGCAAGCCATAAAACCCAGTGGTGCCAAGAGGAATGGACCACGAGTGGGGGCTAGTAAGCCGAGGGGCAAGTGCTTCCGATGCAACAAGTCTGGACACTGGAAGTCTGAATGTCCTCTCAGAGGTACGAATTTTTCTTTAGTCGTAAAAACATAGTCAGCGGTATTATCTACCAGAATTCTGGTGTGTAGATATGGAACCACTGACGGTATGTGCATTTCTTTAAATGCAGGGGTTCCAGAAAACCCGGCGACTTAGAGAAGAAGAGTTCGAGTCTACATGGGCGAAGCTGTTGGGGTAGCAGCGGTTGCAGTGGAAGACATTTATCTGTTTTAAGTTTTCATTTCAGTTATTGCTTTATGTACCCCTTATTTTGAAAAAGAACCTTTTGTTCTGGTTTTCTTATTAATGGATATTTTATTTCTTTAATCATTTGATGGTTTGGATAAGAAATAATGGTGATATCTGTTCTGGTACATTAGGTAGCAATATATGAATGATGAATCCTTAAAGTCTACCACGATGCAACAAACCGTTATGTATAACTTGTTTTACTTATTGAATGTATTTCTTTATCGATCATTATACTTGTGAATTCTTTAACTTGGTAGTATCTATTCAAAAGGGATTCAAAAGGTCGAAATTGATTTGATCAATTATAGTTGGAGGAATAGACCTCCCGACCTAAGAATCGATCTTGAAAGATGATGCGACTAAGTCAACCTTTCTGGATAAAGGATGGAATTCGGACAAGTATAGAAAATGACTTATGATTAATGCGGTATGTGTAACTAGAGAAGGTACGAGTCGTTCTTCCAAGGATACTCGAAGATGGATTAGACTACTTGTTGTGCCATAAAAGCGGAGTGTTTTTCAACACAAAGCTATTATGGGGAACCTTCAAAGTATATCCATCGAAAGCCTGCGACTTGTTCGCGGAGGCTATCACCTATCTAAATAACACATAGCATAAATCAAAGATTGAGATTAAATCTCAAACGACTACGCCATACACTGAAGTGTAGACATGGTGTGTCAGGAATAAGAAATGGGATTCTAATAGTAAAAAGGACAAGTTTGTTCGGAACCACCTATGTTCTATGGATATTTCTGGATACAACGGCACATTCAATGTGATTGTAGAATATCCTAGAAGAACAAGTAATTGTATGTTCAATAGTACTACGAACCAGAAGGGTGTCCTCGCCCGGTTCTTAGAGGAAGACTATTAGATGAACTACAATGCCCTAACCGAGTAGCGATACACCACTAACTGCACCTAATGTTATTACTGTTATACACCGGAACGCCATTGCAGTGGGAGGTTGTTAACCAACCGGAGATGTTCATAAGACTGGAGGAGTTTTTGAACTCTGGATCCAGTATACATGAAATCGATCCCTAGGTCTGCATAGATTTGCGAGAAAGGTGTGTTAGAAACGTAATGGAAACAAAGGTGGTGTTTCTCGGAATTTTGTGTAGATAACACTTCATCGTTGGCAACAATGTAAAAGCGTTGTCAGACATAAAATAGAGGTTGTCTAAATAAATCGAGATATAAGAATAAGATGAAGTTGGATCATGTTCTTAGAAATCTTTCGATCTCTAGATAAGAACATTTGTACTTCTCTTTAGATATCTTATACGATTATGGTTTGTTTTTTAAACATGCACAATTCTGAGAAAGGTTATTGCCTTTCGAGAACAGAATGCATCTATCTAAGGTATGTGTCTTGAGCACATGAAGGAGATGGATATGGACAAAGCAGTTACCTACACTTCGAATGTAGAGAGCTTTGTAGATGCAATGTTGAAAAAACAAGAACCTGATATCAACTATGCGGTTAGCGTAGTGGGAGGATATCAAAGTAATCTGGATAAGAAATATTCGAATGCTGTAAAAGTGCTTGGAAGTACTGGATTACTAGCAATACGAAATCTTCTTAGATTACAGTTTCTCAGATCCAAAATCAGAGAAAGACCAGTGTAAGTCGATATCAGGCTATGTGTTCACTTTTAGAAGAGGTGGAACCTAAGGATGAAAGAGTGATAAGCGTGATGCTTCTCGGACTCTATCATAAACCGAATAGCAGCCTCAGAGGCAGCGGAAGTTTTGGTTAGGTTCCGGAATGACCTCTGAACTTGGATATGACTCTTGGTTCACCAAAGGCTATGTACATAGCGGTGCATGGAGAACTGGAAGAAGTCATAAGTTCAAAAGGTGATGATAACACATAGAGCCAGTACCACCTGATACGAATCATCGTCAGAGAGACGACGCAGTAGTCACCAAGATAACTTCAGATCGGCGACCTAGATTGCTCGTTCACATAATACTTCTGGAAAAGTATAACTTAAGCACGTGATGAGTATGGGAGTCGGGAGTTTGGAGGAAATGACTAGACCTTAGTACAAGTGGGAGATTGTTGGAGTTGTGTACTTAATGTCTAGATTTAAGTATCGGTAAACTCCCGGTCATAGCATTTAACCTATTTAATTAATAAACAATTATTTGCAATTAATTATTGTTAATTAATTATGCAAAAATATAGTCCTGGATTTTATACGTTGTAGTTAGTATGGTGTGCATGGGCGCACAGAAGATCATACTATCGGTTACTCGTATTTAATCGAACAGTTGCTCACGACCTAGATGGACACGGACCAATCCATCGGTATAGTCGTTGTGTGAGAGAGAAAATAATTTATCTTAATTATTTTATCACACTTGTACACTTGGTGTATTGGGCGGATCAGCTTGAGATTTATTGATTAGGATTGCCTTGGATAATCAATTTAAATCTCGGAGTATTTTATTCTTAATCCCCGATATTATTGCGGGTGTGTATATTTAATATTAGAGACTTTGATTTTCCAAAGGAATTAACCGATTTAATTATTGGGTTAATTACCGGTAAAATTGGGTCGCTATATTTTATATATGACATGCCGTGAATACTTGACGGGAAAGTGTATCCCGGAAGGGTTGATAATATCCCGAGATGAGTTCATAAGGAATTATTGTGTAAACCTCATGAGTGGATTCGTTCCGCACAATAATAAAGATTGAACGGTACTAGTCTCGGATATAAGATATGAATATTATTTATTGAGCAATAAATAAATTTATTCATGGATATTTAAATCTTAAATACACGGAATAAATAATACTAATCGGAGAAATATTATTTGATATAATATGGTTTAATATTGGGAGTGCAATTAATTTATATAGTGGAAAATAAATTAATTAATATTAATGGATTAATAGATTTGGGCTTGGGCTCAATTTAATCATTAATATTGGGAGCCCAATATTTCACCTCCTTTAGATCCCCTACGTAGCCTATAAAAGCACTACATGGTCTTCACAATTCAAGACATCATAAGATTATCATACTTGATATTCTAGAGAGTTCGTGAAGGAGATCCATAGGAGTTCGGATGATCGTCGCCCACACGACGTTCGAACGAAGTGCAAGGAATACGTGGGAAGATCCGAAGGTCTTCAATCTATCTCGTTTCTCCGCACAACGAGACGTAGGTATAATCGTAAACCCCCTCTTATGATTATATGTTTTCATCGTGATATATACATGAACGCACGATCCGGGAAACGTACGAACTTCGGGGATGGGGATTCGAGATCCCCGGCGAAGATCGAGAAACCCTCGATGGGATCGAGGGTGGCGGTCGAGCCCTAGGGCTTCGACCGCCGGTGTGCGCGCAAAGGAAGCCCCGGCTGGACGTCGGGGCATGCGATCGACCTTGGGTCGATCGTTGGGGATGCCACGGGCTGGTGCCGTGGCGGATCCCCGCCGCCTTGTCGGCGGCGTGCGCAAAGAGGAGGCCCCGGCTGAAGCCGGGGCGGGCGATCGATCGCCGGGGCGAGCCGCGACTAGAGCCGCGGTGGTCAGCTGGGCTGACCGCCCTCCTCGGTGGCGACGGCGGTGAAGTCGCCGGACTCACCGCCACCCGGAGGCTGCCGGAGCAGCCCCATGCGATCGCCATGCACGGCGATCGCGAACCCCAGCCGCGATGGGGTTCGTCTAGGGTTTAGCCGCGGGTTCATCCCGCGGCGATGCTCTTGTCGAGCCCGGCTTCGCGTGGTGTTCGTGATCGTGTTTCCGGCGACGGGATTTCGGTCGGGTTGTCGGTTTCCGCAATTTTTGATAACCCGGGATATCGATTTCCAACAATTGGTATCAGAGCGTTGGTTTCGTGTTCATGTATATGTTCGATTATTGTTCTACCTTGCAGGGTTTCCGGCTATCATGGTTTAATTTTTTGTTAATTATTTTACCATGATTATTCGTTTATTAAACTCTCGGACATGTCGAGATTCGTTTTTTGTGGATGAATGCTTGTAATAGTAAAAATTCGGGGGTTGACCGAATTTAGGATTTTTTATTATTGTTCTATGTTTTCCGGAAATTGTATAGGGTCGATTTCATGTATAGAATCGATACGGGAATTGTAATTTAAATTATTGTAATTTATTTGCTGGGATTCGATGTCCCGGGCTATCAAAAAAAATGCGGAACCGATAACCCGACCGAAAACCCTAGATCGTCGGAAGACCCGAACGCGAACCACCTCACGAGCCGGGGCCCGACCGAACGCCCAGCGAGGCCCGAAGGCCGCGTGCGCCAGCCGAGCCCCCGCGAGGGGCTCGCGATCGTCCTCGGACAATCGCTGGGGATGCACGAGGCATCCCCGGGGGCTGCTCGTAGCAGCCCCGCAGCGAGTCGGGTGACTCGCTGCCCGCGAGGGCATCGCCCTCGCATGACCCGCTGCGGGCGAACCCGTAGCTCATGTGAGGCGGCTACGGGTGACCCCGCATCAGCCCGCGATCGATCCTCGCGATCGATCGCATCCCTCGACTCCAGCCGAGGGTTTTTCGCGGCACGCGCCTCCGACGACGGCGGCTGGGGTCCGCCACGGCACCAGCCCGTGGCACCCCAGCAATCGACCGAAGTCTATCGCATGCCCTGGCGTCCAGCCGGGGCTCGCCCTTCGTCGCGCGTTCCCGGCGGTCGAACCCTAGGTTCGGCCGCCCCTCTCGATCCTCGCCGGGGATCTCGAATCTGACGATTGCTGGAAATCGATATCCCGGGGTATCAAAAATTGCGGAACCGATAACCCCGACCGAAATCCCATCGCCGGAAACCGATCACGGATACCGACTCATCCGCAGGAGTCCGACCTTTGGAGACTACGCGCCCGAAGACACGCAGCCCGCCCCCAGTCGAAGTTTCCCGCGAGTCGGAAATCACCAACGCGAACCACACGCGAAGAACCGGGCTCGACGAAAGCATCGCCGCGGGATGAACCCGCGGCTAAACCCTAGCCGAACCCCGACGCGGGGTTCGCGATCGCTTGATCGCGTGGGGCTGCCCAGCAGCCCCCGGCGGTGAGTCCGGCGACTCACCGCCACCGCCGAGGAGGGCGGTGCGCCCAGCGCACCAGCCGCGGCCCAGCCGCGGCTCGCCCGGCGATCGACCACGCGGTCGATCGCATGCCCCGGCTCCAGCCGGGGCGTCCTCGTGTGGGCCCCGCGATCGACGCCCCTAGGGCTCGATCGCACCCCTCGGCTCCCAGCCGAGGGTCCTTCGAACGTTCGCCGGGGATCTCGAATCCCCGTCCCCGAAGTTCGTCGTTTTCCCGGATCGTGTGTTCATGCATGTATCACAATTAAATCACATAAATTCACACGAAGGAGTTTATGATTGTACCTTTGATTCGTTGTGCGGAGAAACGAAATCAAGTTGAAGACCTTTTGGATCTTCCCACGTATTCCTTGCACTTCGTTCGAACGTCGGGTGGGCGACGATCTATCGAACTCCTATGGATCTCCTTCAACTCTCTAGAATATCAAGTATGATAATCTTGTCTTATGATTTATGAAGGCCATGTAGTGCTTTTATAGGCTACGTAGGGGATCTAAAGGAGGTGGAATATTGGGCTTCCAATATTGAAGATTAAATTGAGCCCACTGCCCAAGTCCATTAATCCTTATCAATATTAATTAATTTATTTTCCACTATATAAATTAATTGCACTCCCAATATTAAACCATATTATATCAAATAATATTTCTCCGGTAGTATTTATTTATTCCGTGTATTTAAGATTTAAATATCCATGAATAAAATTAATTTATTGCTAATTAATTTATTCATCTCTTTAATCCGAGACTAGTACCATTCAACCTTAATTATTGTGCGGAACGAATCCACTCATGAGGTTTACACAATAATTCCTTATGAACTCATCTCGGGGATATTATCAACCCTTACGGGATACACTGTCCGGTCAATTATTCACGGCATGTCATATATAAAATATAGTGACCCAACTTAACCGGAAATTAACCCAATAATTAAATCGGTTAATTCCTTTGGTAAATCAAGGTTACTTATATTAAATATACACACCCGCAATAATATCGGGGATTAAGAATAAAATACACTGAGACTCGAATCGATTATCGCCGGCAATCCTAATCGATGAATCTCAACAATCCGCTCAATACACCAAGTGTACAAGTGTGATAAAATAATTAAGATAAATTATTTTCTCTCTCACACAACGACTATACCGATGGATTGGTCCGTGTCCATCTAGGTCGTGAGCAACTGTTTGATTAAATACGAGTAACCGATAGTATGATCTTCTGTGCGCCCATGCTTGCACCATACTAACTACAACGTATAAAATCCAGGACTATAATTTGCATATATTTAATTAATAATAATTAAACGCAAAACAATTGTTTGTTAATTTAATAGATTAAATGCTATGATCGGAAGTTTACAGTTACTTAAATCTAGACATTAAGTACACAACTCCAACAATCTCCCACTTGTACTAAGGTCTAGTGATACGTACCTCGTTGATGGATTGAGCGGAAGAAAGATAAATCGATAAAACGGATACCTGGCGGATGATCCCAAACCTCTGAACCTGAAATCGAGAAATCAATTAAGGACGGAACCCTAACCCCCAACTCGAGATCGATGCAGCAACTCGGAAATCGATGTATGACACACGAACGAAGTATGTATGCTTCGTTGATTCGTCGGGTTGAACTCTTTTGGCACAATCGAAAGAGAACGAAAAGAAGGGAGAATAATCTCACGAATTATATTTTAATCTTCAAAGTTGTGTTCTAAAATAATGGGGTTCATGGCCTTTATATAGGCTGACCTACAAAGTCACAAAATAAAAGGAAAATACTGAATAATGTCTTGAAATCGCGAAAACGCGATTTCCATAAAGAATCTGGACTTTTGTCGGACGACAGGAATAGGTGTCGTCCGACATCCTCTTGTCGTCCGACAGGAAATCCTGTCGTCCGACAAATCTCCGTCGTTCGCAGGCGCATCCTGCGAATCTCGTCTGTCTCTTCCTCCCGTTTTACACTACATGTCGTACGACACCCAAGAGGTGTCGTCCGACACGCGTGTCGGCCGACAGATATTGGTATCGTCCGACACCAAGCCAAATTCGTAGCTGACTTCCTCGGCTCGTCCTCGGCTCACGTCTGACCCTCGTTCCAGCTTCTTCTTCATGGTTCCAGCTCGAAACTCCTCACCATCCGTTGGTTCGGCCTCCTCGTACGCAATCAGGTTGATAAGGCTTGGCTTCTCCACATCCCCGATGGGTTTCTTCAATAGTTCTTGCGCCCATACTTCTTGGATCATTGACATCAAGCTTGCCTTGAACTTCTTGGCTCTCGAGCGCGTCACTGGTCCAGCTGGAACATGCACCGGGTCTTGAATCATGGACGACTCTGGGGCTGCATCATCTAGTCATTTCCTCCAAACTCCCGGTTCCCATACTCATCACGTGCTTAAAGTGTACTTCCGAGAAGTACTATGTGAATGATCACTCTAGGTTGCCGCTCTGAAGTTATCTTGGTGACTACTACGTCGTCTCCCTTGACGATGACTCGTATCAGGTGGTACTTGCACTATGTGTTATCATCACTTTTAGACTTATGACTTCTTCCAGTTTATCATGCACCGCTATAAAATAGCCTTTGATAAACTAAGAGTCATTTCCAAGTCTTAGAGGTTATCTCGGAACCTAACCAAAACTTCCGCTGCCTCTGAGGCTGCTGTTCGGTTATGAGAGAGCCTGAGAAGCATCCTGCTTATCACTCTTTACATATTAAAGGTTCCACCTTTTCCAAAAGTGAACACATAGCCTGATATCGACTTACACTGGTCCTTTTCTGATTTGAAATCTGAGAATATGTAATCTAAGAAGATTTCGTCTTGCTTAGTAATCCAGTACATCCAAGTACTTCTTACAGCATTCGAATATCTCTTATCCAGATTACTTTGATATCCTCCCACTACGCTAACCGCATAGTTGATATCAGGTTCTCGTTTTCTAACATTGCATTTAAGCTTTCCACACGAGGTGTAGGAAACCGCTTAGTATCATCTGTCTCCTTAATGTGTTCAAGACACATAACCTTAGATAGATATACATATTCTGTCTCTGAAGGGCAACGACCTTTCTCAGAATTATGCATGTTAAAACAAACCATAATCGTATAAGATATCCAGGAGAAGTACAATGTTCTTATCCCTAGATCATAAGATCTCAAGAACATGCTCTAACTTCTACTTAATCTTATATCCCGATTCATTTAGACAACCATTATTTTATGCCTGATAGTATCTTTACATTGTTGCCAATGATAAAATATTATCTACATAAAATTCCGAGAAACACCACCTTGTTTCCTTTACGTCTCCAATACACCTATCGTCTCTGCCTTTTGATGAATCCATCGAATGGATTATCTCATCAATTCGCAAGTTCCACGATTTAGTACTGCCCTTATGCAGAGCTAGGGATCGATTTCATGTTTACTAGATCCAGAGTCCGAACTCCTCTAGTCTTATGAATATCTCCGGTTGTTCAACAACCTCCCACTGCAATGGCGTCCCGGTGTATAACAGTAATAACAATAGGTGCAGTGTGTGGTGTACTTCTACTCGGTTTGGCTGGTTCCCAGTCTTTTGTCCTTTTTCTCATTCCATGGTATTAATTCAGTTCAGGCTTTGTGGTTCATCTAATAGTCTTCCTCTATGAACCGAACAAAAGTTCTTCTGGCTCATAGTACTATAGAACACACAATACTTCGTTCACCTAGGATATCCTACAATTACACAGAATGTGCTATTGTCTCTAGAAATATCCATAGAACATAGGTAGTTCCGAACAACTTGTTCTCTTTTACTTTTAGATTTCCATTTCTTATTTACAACGCACCATCTCTACACGTAAGTGTATGGCGCGGCCCTTTGGGATTAAATCCCAATCTTTGATTATGCTATGTGTTATTTAGATAGGCGATGGCCTCCGCGACCAGGTCGCAGGCTTCTAATGGATATACTTTAATGGTTCCCCATAATAGCTTTGTGTCCATTGACTAGTCAAAACACTTTGCTTTTATGGCACATTTAAGTACTCTAATCCATCATTGAGTATTCTTGAAAGAACTACTCATGCCTTTCTAATTTAAACATGTGTCTGCATATCTAATCATTTCTAATACTAGTCCGAATTCTATCCTTTATGAAGAAAGGTTTGCTTAGATGTATTATCCTCCAAATTCAATTCTCAGGTCGGAAGGTCCATTCCTTCAACTATAATTGATCAAATCAATTTCGACCTTTTGAATCTTATTTGAAAATACTACTAAGTACAAGAATTCACAAGTATAATGATTTAATAAAGAAATATATCTAATCAAGTAAAACAAGTTATAGAACGGTTTGTTGCATCGTGGTAGACTTAGGATCTATCATTCATATATTGCTATCTAATGTACCAGAATAGATAATGCCATCATTTCTTATCAAAATCATCCAATGATTAAAGAAATAAAATATCCATTCATAAAATAGAAATCCAGAACAAAACGTTCTTTCTAAAATAAGGGTACATTAAGCAATAAACTTGAAATGAAATCCTATTTAACTACTAAAGCAGATAAATGTCTTCCACCGCAATAGCTGCCTCCTCTACAGCTTTTGCCCGTGTAGACTCGAACTCTCCTTCTCTAAGTCGCCGGGTTTTCTGGAACCCCTGCATTCAAAATGCACATACCGTCAGTGGTTCCATATCTACACACCAGATTTCTGGTAGATAATACCGCTGACTATGTTTTTACGACTAAAGAAAAATTCGTACCTCTGAGAGGACATTCAGACTTCCAGTGTCCAGACTTGTTGCATCGGAAGCACTTGCCCCTTGGCTTTGCAGCCCCCACTCGTGGTACAGTCTTCTTGACACCACTGGGTTTCCCGGCTTGCTTCCTTCTTTTGCCCCTACCTCCACCAGGCTTAAAGCCTTTGGACTTGGTAGCTACAAGCGCTTGAGACTTGCCCTTCTTGTAGATCCCCTCTGCCGCCTTCAGTTCAGTCAGGAGTTGCGCAAGAGTATAAGATAGTTTACCCATATTATAGCTCATACGAAACTGCTCAAAACTAGGGGTCAGAGACTGGAGTATGATGTCGACTTGCGTCTCCCCATCAATAGAAGCTCCTAGGATCTCAAGCTCATTCAACAGACTCATCATCTTAAGAACGTGCTCCCCTACGGGCGTTCCTTCAGACTGAGTAGTTGTCATGAGGACTCTCATGGCTTCTTGC
Source organism: Euphrasia confusa (assembly GCA_954870475.1). Taxonomy (NCBI): domain Eukaryota; kingdom Viridiplantae; phylum Streptophyta; class Magnoliopsida; order Lamiales; family Orobanchaceae; genus Euphrasia; species Euphrasia confusa. The sequence goes on from OX940951.1 coordinate 30,323,665, forward strand.
CTTGCCGCACGATCTTGCTCCCCAAACATCTCCTTGAGGTTAAACATCATATCATAGGCAGTGTCCATTGACTCATGTTGGGTTTGGAGTACATTTGACATGGAAGCCAAAATATAACACCTAGCCATTTCATCAGCCTTTTTCCACTTCCGATATTCCAGTTTTTCCTCATCAGTTGAGGCAGCCGTGGGCTCAGCAGGGCATACTTCATGAAGTACAAACTTGTACTCCTCCGAAGTCAGGACAATGTCTAAATTTCTCTTCCAATCAATATAGTTGGGGCCAGTGAGCTTATGCTCCTTGAGTATCATAGAAAGTGGGTTCATAGCTATTCTCTAAACCTATAAGCACATTTAAACAAACAATTAATTTAATATCCGACATTATCTCCCTCAAATAATATCATTAAATCACTAATCGCATCTAAAATCCCATCAGATAAGGCAAGCCACGATAGTGTGGACGTTTACCCATCCAAATGATTTAGCAATTAGATTTGCTTTGGTCGTACATCACTATAGCGTTACTTCGATGGGAAGAATACTATAGAGCGTACCTAAGTGTAAACCATTACTCAGTATCTAAGAAGATTGTTTGGGACACGCATATCAGCGCAAGCCACGATAGTGTGGACGTTTACGTTAACACACGATCCTTCACTTTCTTCTATAACTGTCTACATCAATCGTTCTAAAATCCCATTCAATGCAGCAAGCCACGATAGTGTGGACGTTTACTACACCAAAAGATTTATACAATTGACATCCAATTACTTGAAGCATTCGATTTCGTAAATCAAGACGCGGGGAATCATAAGTGAAACTCGAAGTTTCTAACCAGTGATTCACCATGCGAACAACCCTATCTCTCATTAGATGAGGGAGCCGAGCAGACAATCGATCCACCTTAAAAGGATGGTACGAATGTCTCTAATTTGTGTCATCCACATGACCAAGTGGCTCTGGCTCCATTCCACTCCCCGGGGTGAGAATGAGTCGACTTGAAGTCAGTTTCAGAAAGACAAATTAGGCATTGTTTGATAAACTTAATCAATGTTTCTTGTAAGAGGAATTACAAGAATTCTCCTACAATGACACATCTATACGAACTTCAAAAGTCCATAAGAGTCACCAAGAGAACAGTAATGGAGACCATGGGAATGTTTCCATCCCCTCTCCCACTTAGCTTTTTATAACAAAGGGATACGCTATCTAATGCATAATTAAACACATAAGCATGCATACAAGTAATAAAGCACATAGCACATAGTCAAAATAATGCTAGAAAAATTATTTTCCGACTATCATGGCTTTATTCCATCTCCGTATGCTTCTTCTAGTCTTCAGTCTTCGTTCTTGAATGCTCCATGTGACGAGAATATTAATCCCAATATTTAAATCTATTTATTTTTAATAAATCCAAAAGATACTCAATTCGAAAATTAAGTCAATCGAATAAATCAAAAATAAAATTAAATATCATTAATATTTTTATTTATTTATTTTCCTATCTAATTCTATTAAATCTCTAGAATAATCTATCCAAGTAAAACTTGAAATATTCTAGAAGACTTCTATAATAGAATAAAGAAATAAAATAAAATTAGGACTCTTCTACTTTCCAAGATTAATTAATTTCCATTACTATGAAAATTCCCATAAAATAGGAATAATCAATTAGGAAATAAATCAATCCTAAATTAATTATTATTCCTTTCTAATTCTATTAAATCTCTAGGATCCTATTCCAAGTAGAACTCGGAATATTCTAGAAGACTTCCATAATAGAATAAGGAATAAAATTAATTCCAATTAATTCTTTTCCTAATCCATGAGAATTCCCAAAAATAGGAAAAACTCAAATAGGAAAACCGAATCAATTAGGAAAGTGAATCTTTGGTAGGAGTAGCACGAGATCACGAGGACCCCGCGCCCCCACCTCGATCGCCGGCCGGGAAGGAGCGCCGCCGCCACCTCAGCCCACGCGCCACCACCACCGGTGGCCGGCGTGGCCAAGGATCCCCGCGGGCAGCCCCCTCGCCCCCTTCGATCATCATCATCATGGGATCGATCTCATGATCGATCCCGAGCCCTCTTCTTCTTCATCTCCTTCGTCACACGCGTTCTCCGGCGGTCGTCTCGGCATCGATCCAACGTAAATAAATTACAAGAAATAAATTTACAATTCCGGTATCGATTCTATACATGAAATCGACCCTATACACTTTCCGGAAAACGTAGAACAATAATAATAAATCTAAATTCGGTCAACCCCCGAATTTTTACTATTACAAGCATTCATCCACACAAAACGAATCTCGACATGTCCGAGAGTTTAATAAACGAACAATCATGGTAAATTAAATAGCAATTAATTAAACGAATAATTAACAATTAATTAAACCATGATAGTCGGAATCCCTGCTAGAACACAATTGAATACATACATGAACACGAAACCAAACGCTCTGATTCCAATTGCTGGAAATCGATATCCCGGGGTATCAAAAATTGCGGAACCGATAACCCCGACCGAAATCCCATCGCCGGAAACCGATCACGGATACCGACTCATCCGCAGGAGTCCGACCTTTGGAGACTACGCGCCCGAAGACACGCAGCCCGCCCCCAGTCGAAGTCTCCCGCGAGTCGGAAATCACCAACGCGAACCACACGCGAAGAACCGGGCTCGACGAAAGCATCGCCGCGGGATGAACCCGCGGCTAAACCCTAGCCGAACCCCGACGCGGGGTTCGCGATCGCTTGATCGCGTGGGGCTGCCCAGCAGCCCCCGGCGGTGAGTCCGGCGACTCACCGCCACCGCCGAGGAGGGCGGTGCGCCCAGCGCACCAGCCGCGGCCCAGCCGCGGCTCGCCCGGCGATCGACCACGCGGTCGATCGCATGCCCCGGCTCCAGCCGGGGCGTCCTCGTGTGGGCCCCGCGATCGACGCCCCTAGGGCTCGATCGCACCCCTCGGCTCCCAGCCGAGGGTCCTTCGAACGTTCGCCGGGGATCTCGAATCCCCGTCCCCGAAGTTCGTCGTTTTCCCGGATCGTGTGTTCATGCATGTATCACAATTAAATCACATAAATTCACACGAAGGAGTTTATGATTGTACCTTTGATTCGTTGTGCGGAGAAACGAAATCAAGTTGAAGACCTTTTGGATCTTCCCACGTATTCCTTGCACTTCGTTCGAACGTCGGGTGGGCGACGATCTATCGAACTCCTATGGATCTCCTTCAACTCTCTAGAATATCAAGTATGATAATCTTGTCTTATGATTTATGAAGGCCATGTAGTGCTTTTATAGGCTACGTAGGGGATCTAAAGGAGGTGGAATATTGGGCTTCCAATATTGAAGATTAAATTGAGCCCACTGCCCAAGTCCATTAATCCTTATCAATATTAATTAATTTATTTTCCACTATATAAATTAATTGCACTCCCAATATTAAACCATATTATATCAAATAATATTTCTCCGGTAGTATTTATTTATTCCGTGTATTTAAGATTTAAATATCCATGAATAAAATTAATTTATTGCTAATTAATTTATTCATCTCTTTAATCCGAGACTAGTACCATTCAACCTTAATTATTGTGCGGAACGAATCCACTCATGAGGTTTACACAATAATTCCTTATGAACTCATCTCGGGGATATTATCAACCCTTACGGGATACACTGTCCGGTCAATTATTCACGGCATGTCATATATAAAATATAGTGACCCAACTTAACCGGAAATTAACCCAATAATTAAATCGGTTAATTCCTTTGGTAAATCAAGGTTACTTATATTAAATATACACACCCGCAATAATATCGGGGATTAAGAATAAAATACACTGAGACTCGAATCGATTATCGCCGGCAATCCTAATCGATGAATCTCAACGATCCGCTCAATACACCAAGTGTACAAGTGTGATAAAATAATTAAGATAAATTATTTTCTCTCTCACACAAAGACTATACCGATGGATTGGTCCGTGTCCATCTAGGTCGTGAGCAACTGTTTGATTAAATACGAGTAACCGATAGTATAATCTTCTGTGCGCCCATGCTTGCACCATACTAACTACAACGTATAAAATCCAGGACTATAATTTGCATATATTTAATTAATAATAATTAAACGCAAAACAATTGTTTGTTAATTTAATAGATTAAATGCTATGATCGGAAGTTTACAGTTACTTAAATCTAGACATTAAGTACACAACTCCAACAACGAAGACGTCGGAACGAGAGTCGGGAGTGCGTCGAGACGAAGACGAGGAGTCCGGTCGAACTTTTGGCTTGGTGTCGGACGACACCAAGGCCTGTCGGACGACAGCTTCAGAAAAGGGACGGAGTCGCAGCTGGAAAAACCTTCGTTCGAAGGAAAATCCGTCTGACGAAGGTTTGATGTCGGACGACAGGATTTCCCTGTCGTGCGACAAGGTGATGTCGGACGACATCATATCCTGTCGGACGACAGGTTACGAAAGTGGGCGGATTTTAGGGTTCCGCGTGAATTAATGTTTTATTTCCTTTTTATTTCATGTTTTTAGTTTGCCTATATAAAGGCTATGCTTTTCATTATTTTAAGGACAGATTATTTTGATGAATAAAAAATTATGTTTCGTGAGTTTTATTAAAATCTCTCTCGGGTTCGAATTCTATCCCGATTATCCAAAAGAGTTCAACCGACGAATCAACGAGCCAGTCAAATCTCGTTTGTGTGTCTTCATCATCTCCGAATTATTGATTCAACGTCTCGTTGGGGTTTAGGGCTTTCGAACCTAAATCATTCCGTGGGTTAGGATCAAGGGTTTTGGGACTTCCGCAAGGTATCCTATTTATCGTTTTCCTTCGTTCATCTCCTATCAATTCTATCCTAACGAGGTTCGTATCATTTGGTATCAGAGCCCAGGTTTGGGTTCTTTATTTTTCGATTACGTAACCTCGTTTTCTTTTTCGTTTCTTCTTATTCTTTCTTCTTCTTCCTTGGTTAAAAAAAAAATATATTTTTTTTATTTTCGAAGTTACTGTTCATCCGAATTAAAAAAAAAAAAAATTATTTTGTCCTCGATTATTCTTTTTATTGTTGTTCATTGTTCGTTCAACAATTTAGAGTTATTCTTAGTTTCGTGGATTTGTTGGAGTTGAATTCGATCGGTAGATTGGGAAAGTTCGATTCTTTTAGAGAGAAACACGAGCGTTGAGTGACCTCCTATATCGAGTGATACACGAGAGTGGTGAGGAATTGTCCATTGTGTTTCTAACATTTTTTTGCAAGGACAACTGACATGGATCATACCCAAGCTAAGCTCATCATGGAGAAGGCGATGGCACGGTTCGAAGGGATGCTTAAATCGAAGATGACGGGGGTGAATGAGCGACTTACCGCCTTAGAGGAGAGAGCTCGTCATGATGAAGTCTGGAATCGAAGAGGTGGCAATGGATACCGAGAAGTTAGAGTGGCTATCATCGAGCCCGTGATCTTAGTAGGGAGCGTCGTGATGAGAGGAGGTCCAGAGCTGAGCGTTGGGACTTCCGCCAAGCACGTGATTTTAGTCGGGAGCGTCGTGATGAGAAAAGGGCCAGAGCTGAGCGTTTGGACGACGAGCGGAGGGCCAGAGCTGAACGTTTTGACAAGTGTTGGAACAATATTGAGCGTAAGTTAGAAGAATGGGTACGATCGCCAATGAAGGCTGAGAAAGTGGCGACTGATGACGACGGCGAGAAACCAGAACCGAAGGCCTTGGTAGGATCCGAAGAAGAGTCGGTCTTGGTGTATTCCGAGGAGGATTTGACTTTGGAGGAGTCCGTAGGAGAGTGCGACGAACCAACACCATCGGTTGCCCTGGCCTCTGATATCGAGGAGTCGGAGGTGTCCGACATCGAAGAGGTTTCGGTGGATGTTGACGCCGCGGAGGTTTCGGTAGAGTCCAAGGAGGAGGAATTGATGAAATCCGAGGACCTTCCGCAATTGGAGTTACCCATGGTGGAACAAGCCACGAAAGAGGGACAAGCGAAGTCTGTGGTGTTGTGCGAGGCGGCGAAGTGCTACACTAACGTTTTATTGTCTCTACACCCTTTATTTCATTGTGCTTTTCAGGAACTTCATGATGATTTACCTGAAGAAGGATCTCCTAGTTTTCATCGAGGGTGTGAGCTGCAGAAGTATGTAGTCCCGAGCTTGTTCGTGAGAGTGGTGTTCGACCCTGGCATCGACGTGGATTTGAGGACAAATCCTTTTGAAGAGGAGGGGAATGATGCAACCCAAGGTTCGGCAATCGACGTTGGAGCTCGAATTAAGGATAGAATGATGACGAAGACGTCGGAACGAGAGTCGGGAGTGCGTCGAGACGAAGACGAGGAGTCCGGTCGAACTTTTGGCTTGGTGTCGGACGACACCAAGGCCTGTCGGACGACAGCTTCAGAAAAGGGACGGAGTCGCAGCTGGAAAAACCTTCGTTCGAAGGAAAATCCGTCTGACGAAGGTTTGATGTCGGACGACAGGATTTCCCTGTCGTGCGACAAGGTGATGTCGGACGACATCATATCCTGTCGGACGACAGGTTACGAAAGTGGGCGGATTTTAGGGTTCCGCGTGAATTAATGTTTTATTTCCTTTTTATTTCATGTTTTTAGTTTGCCTATATAAAGGCTATGCTTTTCATTATTTTAAGGACAGATTATTTTAATGAATAAAAAATTATGTTTCGTGAGTTTTATTAAAATCTCTCTCGGGTTCGAATTCTATCCCGATTATCCAAAAGAGTTCAACCGACGAATCAACGAGCCAGTCAAATCTCGTTTGTGTGTCTTCATCATCTCCGAATTATTGATTCAACGTCTCGTTGGGGTTTAGGGCTTTCGAACCTAAATCATTCCGTGGGTTAGGATCAAGGGTTTTGGGACTTCCGCAAGGTATCCTATTTATCGTTTTCCTTCGTTCATCTCCTATCAATTCTATCCTAACGAGGTTCGTATCAGAATCCCCGTCCCCGAGGTTCGTCGTTTTTCCGGATCGTGCGTTCATGTATATATCACAATTAACGAACATATAATCATAGAGGGGGTTCGCGATTATATTACCTCGATTCGTTGTACGGAGAAACGAAATCAAACGATGACCTTGCGATCTTCCTACGTATTCCTTGCACCTCGTCCGAACGTCGTGTGGGCGACGATCTATCGAACTCCTATGGATCTCCTTCACTCTTCAAGACTTTATGATTGGCGTAGGTTAAAATTGTGTTATGAAAAGTGAAGACCATGTAGTGCTTTTATAGGCTACGTAGGGGATCAAAAGGAGATGAAATATTGGGCTTCTAATATTGAAGATTAAATTGGGTCCAACCCAAATCCATTAATCCTTATCAATATTAATTTTATTTATTTTCCACTATATAAATAAAATTGCACTCCCAATATTTATCCATATTATATCAAATAATATTTCTCCGGTTAGTATTATTTATTCCGTGTATTTAAGATTTAAATATCCATGAATAAATTTATTTATTGCTCAATAAATAATATTCATATCTTATATCCGAGACTAGTACCGTTCAACCTTTATTATTGTGCGGAACGAATCCACTCATGAGGTTTACACAATAATTCCTTATGAACTCATCTCGGGGATATTATCACCCTTCCGGGATACACTTTCCCGTCAAGTATTCACGGCATGTCATATATAAAATATAGCG